>CAIGQV010018552.1:659399-670654 GCA_903798115.1 Danio jaintianensis | reverse complement strand
ATATATATATATATATATATATATATATATATAATTTATTTTTTTCTAAACAATAGTTTTAATAACTAATTTCTAATAACTGATTTCTTTTGTCTTTGCCATGATGACAGTACATAATATTTTACTAGATATTTAAGATACAAGTATTTAGCTCAAAGTGCAATTTAAAGGCTTAACTAGGGTAATTAGCCAAATCGTATAATAATGGTTTGTTCTGTAGAAAATCAAAAATAATATTGACCTTAAAATGTTTTTTAAAAAATTAAAAACTGTTTTTATTCTAGCCAAAATAAAACAAATAAGATTTTCTCCAGAAGAAAAAAAGATGATAGGAAGTACTGTGAAAAATTCCTTTCTCTGTTAAACATCATTTGAAAAAGAAAAAAATATATCTATCTGTACATAATCAGAATGTTTTCTGTCATGTGTAGCTTGATCTGAAGGATGTAGAGAGAAAGATCGCTCAACATGCAGCCAGGTTGCAGGGAGTTGACCTCAGCCGCACCATGCAGCAGGTCAGCCAGGAGAAACAAGAGACCCAACACCGCCTAGACACTAGTACGTTCAACTGATTTTGTAAATCATGTGAATGGGAACTACCATTCAATTGTTTTGGGTCTATAACACTTTTTAATAAAAAAAAAAAAAAAAAAAAATATATATATATATATATATATATATATATATATATATATATTTATATTTATATTTATTTATTTATTTATTATGTTATTTTATTCCTGTGATAACTAAGTTGGATTTCTTTATGTGTCACAGTCATGCTGATATGCTAATTTGGTGTTTAAAAAAAATACTTAAACTTTGTATTGGCGAATCTGAAAACTTGGCAAAATTTAAAATTGTTGTCGTGTATTGTTGTGGAAACTTGACCACAAACCTTTGAATGGTCATTTGTTTAACATGTATAATAGTAATTTTGTGTTAGATTGTTTAGTAACACTTTACAATAAGGTTGTATTAATTCATTTTAGCTTTAATTAATGGTAATGTATTTACTAACATGAACAAACAATGAACAATACATTTATTACAGTATTTATTTATCTTTGTTAATGTAATGTTAATGAAAATAACTAACTTTTTTTGCTAACTTTATTTTGCTTTTCAGCTTGGTTTTAACAAAAAAAAAATGACTGTATGGAACCAATACTTTTGACAAAAGACAAATCAAATCAATGAATACCCTGCCCAATCAATTAAAGATTAAAGAAAATATAATTTATTAATAGGTATTACCATATAGGGACTAAGCTGAAAAGAAAATGAATGAATGAATTACCATATTAATGACCATGTTACGGCCCATAAACCTTTAGGCTCGTTAAGCAACACAAAATCACAGAAGCTATAAGTCGCTTTCCAAAACCTTTTCATTCAATGTTCCTCACTGGTGGAATGATCTTCTCATTCCCACACAGACTGCAGATTCACTAGTATCCTTCAAATGACAAATAAAAACCTATGTCTTCTGCGAACACCTGAACCCCTGTGGACTAAACCAGGACCCCCTCTTCTCTCCCAACCACACCCCCACCACCCCCCACCCCCCAACCGCCACCACACGACAAACTCAAAACATTATGCAATTCTGAATGTGCCTCACACAGGTGTGTGGGCTTGACAAACCACCTGTAAAAAAAAAACAACACACTCTTTAATCTCTCTGTCATTTTACCCGACACTTGCACCAGTTTTGCACATTTGCACCAGACACTTGCCTATGATTACTCAACATCTTATGAAGTGAGCTTCACACAGGCGAGTTGGCTTGACAAACCACCTGTAGAAACACTCTTCTCTCAAAAACGCTCCCCCTCCTAACATTACCACTTAATTGTATAATTAGCACTTCTTGTGTCTATTGCCTCTTCTTATTGAATCGCTGAATGCCTCCTCAATTGTAAGTTCCTTTAGACAGAAGTGTCTACTAAATGACTAAATGTAATGTATATGTCAAATATAATAAATAAAAGGATACAGACCAACACTCCAAAAATATAAGTATGCTAAAACACAAAGAATGTTAACAAAAATTATAATTTTAATAATAAACAAATAACAGTTCACGGGTAGTGAAGCTAAAGTAAATAAACAGAGCTCCTAACTACACCTGTTTTCTGGGTTTAGTTCTTCAAACCAAAGTTGTTTGTTATTTATTTGTGTTATTAATAGCAGTCAAACAAATAAAATATGTTATAAATCTACTTTATTACAGCTAATATAGGAAGTAAATTTGAAAAATCGAATTAGTGAATGATTCCCGTTTTTCATTTGTTCGATTAACATTAATATGTAATGTCAGCCTATATATCTGATATCTCTCATTAAGGAATTCAAAAAGCAATTACAAATATTTTAAATATACTAGCTGCCTGAATATATATAACTGTGGTGACTTAAAAAAAAAAAAAAAAAAGAAACAATTCCAGTTTTAAGAATTATGTGGCTCAAATTCAGTGGTGTTTTTGTCTGTGTTTTGTACCTGAGTTTGAGACGCTGCTGTTGCTAATATGAATCTTGTGCACTGTCCCAGGACTCACAGCTGGGATTAATCGTTTTGCATAAAACTGTGATTTCCTTAAGTGTAGTCTCTGTCTTGAGCACCCTCTCAAAAAATGTAGGAATTGATCGACGGAATTAAAACGTGCACATCATATCGAGTCCCTGGTTCTTTGAAATTTATAACCGGTTTTCAACATTCAACCCTAGTCTTAATCCAAACAGATTATGAAAAATCCATTGTCTGTTTGACCCCTGGAAGAAATTCCCCGAACTTCCAATGCACAAATGAAATGTTATGCATATTTGAGCTTGTTCATAATTTTGTGTCTTTGTGATTCTCACCATATGTAGCCTGCAGTAAGATCGAGCTAAAGAGGAAACTGATCCAGGACCAGCAGGAGCAGATCCAGGCCCTGAGGAGCAGTGTAAACGAGATTCGTGGAGAAAAGTTGCAGATCTCCAGCAACATGCAGAAACGTCAGCAGTTGGAGGAGCAGTGTGTGGAGTTCTCCACCGAGATCCAGACACTCCACCGAGACATTCGAGTGAGAATCACCAACTTCACTTCACGAATGTGTTTAAGTCATAATGCAAACATGTCCCTTTTACGTTTAACTGGTGATGGTGTGGAGAGACCCCCGATACGATTGTAAAGTGCTTTGGGTGTATGTCAATACACAATAAATGTGCTATAATAATGTACATTAATTCAATGCTTAATCAGTAGCGCATATGTTTAAGAACACCCTTCTATTATGATAATTCAGTGCTTCTCACAGGTTTGAAATATACTTGCGGTGGTAGCCGGATTGAAACACACCTTTTACTCACGCCACATAAATGGTTAGCTACATGGAACAAACAAAAAATGATGTGATATTTAACTATATTTTTATTTATTGTGACACTGTTTCTTTTCAATGGCTTAAAGTATTTTTTAAAAAAGCCTGTTGAAAGAAATCCACTATTTCTCTTACTTTTATGCTATTCAGGAGCCATGTGCACCCACGTTCAGGTTGCTTAATTGGCATGACATTTTGTACAGTATTGCCAGAGCATTTTAGATATTTATAAAATATGTAATATTAACATCATCAAATTAATAAAATATTCAGCAAATGAGAAATAAATGACAGAAAAACAGACAATATCTCAAAATTAATAACAAGAATAAAAAGTGTAGATTATTTAAAAAAGGAAAATGAGTTGATTAATCATTTCTAATGGTGTACACATATTTTGCAGCCAGTTCAGATGTCTGTTCAGCCAGTTTAGAATCTGTGCGTGCAGAGTCAGCTGCAAAGCCTAGTGAAAGTAAATTAGGTTTAAATAAAAAAGTAATGCAAAAAAAAAAACAGCGTACAATTAACGACAGCTTTAAAAAGCGAAAGCCAAATCCTTTTAGGAGATTTAGAAACTATGGCCGGACTCATTTTTTAAGTTCCCAAAACAGTATCTACAGAGTATGTGAGACACACAGAACAAGCAGTATGAAATGTGTAGGGTGAGATTTTCCACTGGTTAATCGATCGCGTATGTTTGGCTGTCTTGGGTGGATACAAAAAAGTGGAATAGGATGATAATAATAGTAAAAAAAAAAAAGTGTCACCAAATAGTGTGCCGTTAATATACCTTGGCGCCCCACCCAGGTAAAGTCTATGTGTGGAAAGCACAGTAATTATCTGAAACCTGTATATAGAATCACTCAAATTACTTGTGTCAAAGTACATGTTTGTGGCAGCAAGTAGAAGTGACGTAGCAAGTAAACAATTCAAGTCAAGAAGGAACACAAAGAAGCCAGCTGTAATTTCGTTACATTTCTCAAATATTTGCAAACGATATGGATTATTAGATTATCAGACATATTTGCACAATCGGATCTTTGGTCCAGACGCGACCAGACACAAAGCAGCAACACAGTTGGTTTTCATCTGCGCTAGTTGCTTGACTTGGTGTGTCAGCAGACTGACACTCTTCCCCCTAGTGGCCAGGAAGCACATTCTTCTTAACCTACAGTGAGATGATGTACTCTCATGCTGTTGGCATCTTAGCCTCAGACTCCATGCTGGATTCATGCCCTGTCTTTAACAGAAGCAAGTCTATTCAGAGATATCTAGATCTCTTAATGCAAATGCCAAAATGTGCATATATTTTCACAATGTTCATTAAAGTATGCACACAACTGCGTAGGATAAACTTTTTTTCCGATAAGAAAATGTGAATAAACAACGACGGAAACCCGCGCATCAAAAAAAGTCATGTGCTAACAACTGATCATGTGACCATAAAATGGACAAGATGGAACAGGATTAATGGACAAACCAGCGGACCGACCACATTGTAAAATATCCGAAATGTTGTTTTGTAAGTGATTCACATCACTTAGCCAATGTCCATCATCAATGTGCTCCGATATTATTACATCTTCAACAGATGCACACCCAAAGCTCTCACACCTTCAAAATTATCTTCATCTTTTGAGGTGCAAGAAAAAGGGCCCGCAGCAAATTTCATTTTTCTTTTTGATATTTGGGTCCAGTTTATAAGGAAGTGACAATTTTGGATGGAAATGATGCTTTAATTGCAAATATTGTATATAATATTCCAGTTTTGCGCTTAAGTCTAATTTGCATCTTTGGATGAAAACATGGCTATTGGTGATGGATTGGCTTTTTTTTTTTTTTTTTTTTTAAGAGATGCTGGTCTGCTGGATACAACTCTGTACTCATGGCTTTGTTTCAGACATCCATAAAAAACATGCTTGTGGGCTCTGGTTTGACTGCTGAGCCGGTCAGGGAGTTTAGATGAGCAATTGACTTACCACTGAGGGCACACGGCTTGTGCCATTCTATGGGTGGCATGGTTGCACTGGCATCTTTGGCTGATGGATGCTTTGGTCTCTTGACCAGCAGACATATTGTCAACAAATGCAGTTATGGATAAGTTCTGTGTTTTTCGAGGAATAGCTGCTTTTCATTATCTGATTTCTTGCCAGTCTCTAAAGGCTGCTGTTGGTCATTTCCATTATAGCTCTCTGCAGCATCATGTAGAGGAGTGATGTCCTCTCTAAAGGATTAGGCCCTGAGGGCTCAAAACTGTTTTGTGCCTTTCATATCTCATACCATAAAATCTTCAGAAAGCTTTTTGCACTCGTAGGTGCATTCTCCAGTATCGCCTGGATATTTTTGAGCGGGTTGGATTCTACATTTTTTATCAGATTGTTTGGTGTCATGCCAAATGGATGTCACTCGGTTCATCAAACCATACAGCAAGTTTACTCTATTTCATTTCAGTGCTGTCTGTCTGCGGGATGCCCAGAATGAGCAGTTTTAAGATGTTGGCGCTTAAGTCAATCTCATAACAATCGCTGTGAAGTTTGCATATTTTAATATTCAGATTATTCAGGCACAGGAAGTTCTTTGGGTTCACTTTCCGGGGCAGAGTTTAGTAGATTTGATGTGTTTAGTTATGTCCTGTTCTGATGCAGTAGAGTGTGCTGATTAGTCCTTTCTGCTCCACATGCTTATCCGTGGATTTTTCCACAGGTTCAACATTTCATGTTTGTCACTCTGTGCAGGCTATTTTTCACAGGCTGATAAATCAGCATTTATCTCATAGTATGCCACTGTGGTGTACTGTTCCCATAGTGTCATCTGCCAATGCAGCATTGAGTGAACTAGGAGTGGGCGATGTGGCAAAAATATCATATCATGATTTTCAGTCAGGAAAATCCAAATTCATGATTTTGTCACAATTTTTTACCGTGTTGGTTTACTATTTTGCAAGTTGTCTGAGCAGCACAGCCAAACTAATTTCCTTATTTTAAAAACAAAGCTTTAAAAGGGAACAAAATATTAAATAAAAAGAATGGCAGACATTTAAACAAAAGTGACAAAAATATTTTTATTATTATTATTTTAATAATAAAGATAAAGGAAGAACAAAGAAGGTTTCACATTCTATTTGCATTACAAAAATGAATAATATACAAATAAAACTAACAGTGGTTTATTTTTCAGGTACAGTAGATGTATCTTGCAGTAGCATTTAAGAAATCGAAACAAATGTTAAAATCTTTTATTTTGTTGTTTTATTAACATTAAATGGATAGTTGACTCAATAAATGAATTCATCAGCATTTACTCACTCTCAAGTTGTTTTACATCTGAATTAGTTATTTTGTTTGTTGTTATTTTGAAGAATGTGACTAACCCAACAGTTGCTGGTCCCCACTGAATTCAATATTGTTTTCTCATAGTATCAACGGCCAGTATCTCTTTGCTCACCCCCGTTCTTTAATATATCTTCCTTTGCGTTCAGCATAAGAAAAAAATTAAGATCGATTTGGGACATCATCAGAGTGGGCAAATATCAACAGAATTTGAATTTTGTGGAGAATTATCCCATAATGACAAGCGGCAGCAAGTTTTGTCTATTTGTCTGCTGTCAATTTTAAAGTCACACATCTGTTTTCCTCTTCACTGTTTACTTTCACTTCAGACAAAACTAGCTGTGTTTATATCTAAATCCTGTGGGCTTTTGACCATTTTAGCGCAATCAGATGTGAAAGATATCTGGTCTCTGAAGTGTGACTCCCTTATTGAATGGTACAAAAAAGGTAAAGTTTTTCAAAAGGTACGCTTTTGTATGTAAAAAAACAACATATTAATTAAGGATCCATAATCATACCTTAAAAGTAAATATTAGTGTTATAGCTTTAAAAGTACTTATTAAAGTTTACATAAAGTAAAAAAAAATAAACATTTGAAAGGGTACCACCTCAGTGATAGCTTTTGTACATCCATTTCTGAGAGTGTAGTTCTCTTCAGGTGTGCATTGTTTAACAGTAAGGCTTTGAAGCACATGAAGCTAATGTACTTTTGTCATTATGAATAATTGCAGTGTGCTGTGAGTGTAACAATGTGACCTTGATTCCATGAGCAGTAACATAGTAGCTTGAACCTTGCAGAGTAGCCTGGTCCTATTATTTATACAGTTGAAGTCAGAATTATTAAATCCCCTGAATTATTATCCCCCCCTGTTTATTTTTTTCCCCAATTTCTGTTTAACGGAGAGCAGATTTTTTCAACACATTTCTAAACATAATAGTTTTAAAAACTCATTTCCAATAACTGATTTCGTTTATCTTTGCCATGATGACAGTAAATAATATTTTACTAGATATTTTTCAAGACACTTCTATATAGCTTAAAGTGACATTTAAAGGCGTAACTTGGTTAATTAGTTTAACTAGGCAGGATAGGGTAATTAGGCAAGTTATTGAATAACGATGGTTTGTTCTGTAGACTATCAAAAAAATATAGCTTAAAGGGGCTAATAATTTTGACCTTAAAATGGTTTTTACAAAATTAAGTGAAGTTTATTCGTAAACTAATTTCGAGAGGAGCGCGTGATGATTGATAACAGCTGGTCCACATTAGCTAATGCACGTTCCACCAATCAGAGGATTCCTAAATCGCTATAAATAACCAGAGCATATTCTTCAGTCACATTCGTCTTGAAGAAGCTTGGACCGTACTAGCGCTAGCATTTGTAGACTAAAGCAATGGACCACTCGTCAACTACTACCGCCTCAACACGGAAAATAACAACACCAACTACAACAATGACAACACCAGCAACAACAACAACAACAACACCAGCTATTTCGATTACCCGGAGAACAACCCTCAAGATCACCCAGCTCCGCCTGAGACACTCGCGGCATCTCAACACCGCTTGGCCCCGCGGAGCTCCACACCCGAGTCCGAGGCTGTTTCCAGAGGCCGAAGATTGACCCGCTCCATTTCATCTCGCCTCCACCGCACAAGATCCTCATCTCCCTCAGCACCAAGATAACAGAACATTGCACCTACCTCATCTTATATTCCGCCACCTCCCTCATCCAACCGGCAAAAAGGATCACCGTTGTTAGAACTCAGGAAACACCTCTCAGACCTCGGCATCCACGCTCCACGATCCCTCAAAAGATCGGAACTCTTAAAATTACACTCCAACGCCACTTCAGAATCCCATTCACCTCCATCTCCACCAGCAGAGAACACCAGGAAATTCTCTCCTGCTACACTCCATACCATCCTCAAGGAAAAGAAAAAATCAAAACAAAAACACACCACCGCTCTCCCACCAGACCACGCCCCCAGGATTCCCAAGCTCAACTTTCAACTCTAACCACCACCCACCCACAAGACTACAACCAAACGGACTACAATTCCCACCCTCGGCGCTCTCAACCCTACTCTACAAGATTTCTCCACATTGGCAGCTACTGCGGCGGCGCCCACGCCCGATTAGTTCTGCCCAGTTGGAAATCAAATTAAAAAATCAAGAAATCACTTGTCGACTCCTGTCAACATTTCCCACCTAGCTCACGAATTGCGTACTCACCCTGATACTAACTTCTCTGAATTTCTCATTGCAGGTCTAACCCACGGATTCCACCCGGCCGTTTCAGCTCTTCCTTCCTCCAACCTCTTCTGCCCCAATCTTCAATCAGCAATAACGGAACCAGAAACAGTAGACCTTTTAATTAAAAAAGAAACAGACAATAAATTCATGATAAGTCCATTCTCCGCTCCTCCGTTTAGCGTCTCTCGCATCAGTCCTATAGGCATCGCCACTCAAAAAATTCCCGGAAAACGGCTGATTATCGATCTCTCATCTCCGCATAATTCAGCTTCCCTAGCACTAATAACACCATTCCGCCAGACGGATTTTCGCTTCACTACCACGATATAGATCAAGCTTCTCTCTTATCAAATAGCCGGACGTAACGCTTGGCTCGCAAAGTCGATATATTTCAGCATTTTAAAATCTTGCCAATTCATCCGAATTTGGCATCTTTTTGGTATCCAGTGGCGTTCCTTTATTCTACTTTGCAGTCCGACTTACTTCGGTTGCAGAAGTAGCCCCAAATTTTTGATACGCTTTAGAAGCTTTATGCTGGATCCTATCCAACAGTTACGGCCTCCTAATCCATATTTCAGACGACTTCCTCATCATTTCCCCTCGCGCTAGCCGCCCGCTAAATATCTAGCGATCACTCAAAGTTTTCGCAGATCTCGGCATCCCCCTCGCAGAAGAGAAACTTCTGGACCCAGCACTTCCATTGAATTCCTGGGTATTAAACTAGACTCCGATAAATTCCAAGCATCTCTCCCCAAGAGAAATCGACCGCATTATCTCCCCTTCCCTAGTCTTCTTAGAGAAACAGAAATGTACTAAGCGCGAATGCCTTTCCATCCTCGCAATGCAAATCATTCCCCAAGACAGACTTCATTACCCACCTCCTTCAGCTCTCCACTTCCGTACAAGGGCTAGAAGACTCCATTCTCCTGAATATTCACAGTCGCGACGTACTCAGCTTATGGATCTCATTCCTTAAGCAATGGAACGGCCTTTCTTTTCTACAGCGACTTAATCATATCGATATCAATCTATACTCCGACGCCGCCCCTTCCGTCGGTTCGGGGGATATTATCAAGGACACTGGTTCGCCTCACCATGGCCCCCGCAAATGCTTAAACACCAACAATCGTCATCCTTGTTCGAATCATACCCACTAGTCGCTGCAGCCATCCTATGGGGAAATAATTGGTCCGCCTCCAGCATCCTCATACATTGCGACAATGAAGCTACAATACAATGTATTAATAATACGGCGCTCCCACTCCCCGCCCTCATGCCCCTTCTAAGACGTCTTATATGGACATCAGCTAAAAAACAATTCATAATGACTGCTAAACATGTACCAGGTTGCATAAACTGAATTGCTGATTCTCTCTCTCGTTTTTCTTTCCAGAAATTTCAACTATTGGCTCCAGAAGCAGATCCTCATCCTACACGTGTCCCTCCCCATTCAGAAATTATATTGCCATAAACCAACCCCTACATATCCTTCGTAATTTTTCCCTTTCCCTCATATTACAAGCAGTAGCCCCCGAACCCTCCAGTCATATCTCACAGCTTGGAACACATTCATACACTTTCATTCTCTATATCTTATACCTTTCCCGAATTCTCCCTCCTTACAATCACCTCATTCATTTCCTACCTACATATTTCCAAAAAATTATACAGGCCAGCACAATCAGGAGTTACTTAAGCGGGATCCAAATTTTCCATAAATTAATCCACGGATCCCCCTCAGAGGCTATTCTAATTCACAAACCATACTCCTCATCAGGCATTCAGAAATCCCACCCCTCCACCCCAGACCCCAGATAACCCATCACACTCAACATCCTCTCCAAAGGCTTACAACTACTACGCCCAGTCTACCGGACTACCCACACAGCGCACACCCTAGACGCTATGTTCACCCCTGCCTTCGGCTTCCTCAGATGCTCAGAATTTACAATCACATCCAAATTCAACCCCCTCACACACCCCACTATTTCCGACCTAGCCATACAGGATAAAGAAACCATTTCTTTCTCCATTAAACAGACCAAACACGCTACGGTCATTTATTTATATTTTTGACCTCCCCTCCCCCACACATTCCTTCAAACCCTATCCGCCTTCCTACAGCTTAGGAAATTTCAAGACCCCTACCCTCCTCCCCTCTATTTTACTGACGACGCTAACCGTCCAGTAACCCGGTGGGTTCCAAAAAACACTTAAGATATACTACGTATATCCGGCTTCTCCCCCAAATCATTCTCCAGCCATTCCTTCAGGATTGGAACGCCACTACAGCAGCACACAAC
>CAIGQV010018552.1:631041-654399 GCA_903798115.1 Danio jaintianensis | reverse complement strand
CCAAACACGCTTTATAATCAATCATTAGCTAAGGGCGAACTCTTGAAAAACTGCTTTTATTCTAGCAGAAATAAAACAAATAAGACTTTCTCCAGAAGAAAAAATATTATCAGACATAATGTGAAAATTTCCTTGCTCTGTTAAACATCATTTGGGAAATATTTAAAAAGTAAAAAAAAAATCTAAGTGGGTTTAATAATTCTGATTTCAACTGTATATAAGGGGTTTAAACACAGTTGTGTGGCAACAATGAGTGAATATAGCCAGCTTCTATTGGTAAAAAAATAATTAAATATATTTTTTATAATCACACTTCATAGAAACAGTATGCAGAAACACTTTAATTGACATTCTCTATTTGTACATGTCATTAGAGGGGGGAAGTCCCGGCCATTAGTGACGATCTTTTCCTCATTAGCATAGACAGCAGCACTTTGATATTCTAGTTTTTACGTTGTATCTGCCAAACAAAATGTCAGCGACTAGGATGCATTATAAATGTTGAGTTTTTGGATGCACAAATAAACACAGTAGTTTCCATAGACTACCTTTTTCTGAGCCACTTCTTTTGACATTCACAGAGGTAGCGTTAGTCCTTTTTTATTATTATTTAAACTTCCCAGGTTCTGCTGGTTGAGCACTTTTCCCGAATTTTCAATGCCAATCTTGAGCCAATTGTAATCGGTTGTTTTGGTTTAATTTGGAATGTCCACAATCCTCGCAGAGCCCAGGGGATCGGAAAGAGAGTCCAGCTTGGCCCCTCCCTGATCCTAGCGTATGGAATTGCTGCTATGTTGATGCATAGGCATTTGTAGCTCCACCCTCTTTTGAAAAGATCACAATCTCATTTGAATTTAAAGTGACAGTCACCAAAACAGCACAATTTGGATCAAAGCCTAAAAGGGGCAGTTTAAAAGTACTTTGAGTTGAAACTTCACATACAAACTCTAGGGACATCAGAGACTTTAAAACAGTCAGTTCCATGGAAATATTAAGCAGAGCAACAGTTTTCAACACCAAATCAGTATAGATAACAATTAGAGGATTCTAGAAATGATTATATAATAATAATTGCATAAATGAATAATTTCTAAGATTGTCATTATAGGAGAAATGTACATTCATATGTACATTATAAATTCTAATTGAAAACAGTTAATATTTCACCAGTTTTGCCATATTTTTATTTTAAACTACTAAAGCCTTGGTGAACATAAATAAAATTCTTTAAAAAAAATGAAACAATCTTGCAGACCTCAAACGTTTAGAAGGTAGTGTAATCATGTTCTTACTGTTATCTTGAATTGTGTTTTTTAGGATGCAAAGGAGCAGGTCTCTCCTCTAGCTGCCACATTGGAGAAGCTCCAGCAAGAGAAACAGGACCTTGCTGAGCGCAGGAGGAAAAAACAGGAGGAAGGGCAGGAAAAGGTATTTGTTTCTGCATTTGTGTTTTAGGTTTTCATCTCATATTTTTTTATTTATTGTGAAATTATTCAATACAATGTACTACATAAAAGGTTTGGGTGTTTCACTTTAATTCAATGTGCTTGTCAACAAGCGCTTTGTATATAAAAGCTTTATTCTTTCTTTTAGATAAATGCGATTAAGGAAAAAATAAAAAACATCACCCTCCTTGAAAGAGAGATCACCAAGTACATTGAAGAGGGCAAAGACAGCTACAAAGAGGTACAACATGATTGTGTGCATTCTCTTTGATTTAGTTTCCAATATTCATATTTTTTTCTATTTATGTATTTTGCTTTTTCTTATTTAGCAAAAAGAAACTGAGCTACAAGAGGTGGATAAACAACTACAGGAGGCCGAAAAACAGCGGGAGAACACCAATAGAGACATGGGCAACATACGACAAGACATTGACACTCAGAAGGTGCCGAGCAAACCATGCTGTGTTCTTTTTTTTGCTATTATCCTTGCATTTTTACGACAATTGCAATTGTGCTTATGTACACTACCTGACAAAAGTCTTGTCATCGATTCCAGCTGTAAGAGCAACAAATAATAACTTCTACACTTGTAGTTGATCATTTGGAAAAGTGGCAGAAGGTAGATTTTTCTGTGAATCATCTGTTTAATTGCATCCCAATCATCAGAAATACTGCAGAAGACCTATTGGAACCCCCAAGATTCTTACAGAAATCAGTCAAGTTTGGTGAAGGAAAAATCATGGTTTGGGGTTACATTCAGTATGGGGGCATGCAAGAGATCTGCAGAGTGGATGGCAACATCAACAGCCTGAGGTATAAGACTTCTGTGCTGCCCGTTACATTACAAACCATAGGAGAGGGCAAAGTCTTCAGCAGGATAGCACTCCTTCTCATACTTCAGCCTCCACATCAAAGTTCCTGAAAGCAAAGAAGTTCAAGGTGCTCCAGGATTGGCCAGCCCAGTCACCAGACATGAACATTATTGAGCATGTCTGGGCTAAGGTGAAGGAGGAGGCATTGAAGATAAATCCAAAATTCATCAACTCTGGGAGTCTTGCAAGAATGCTTTCTTTGCCATTCCAGATGACTTTATTAATAAGTTATTTGAGTCATTGCAGAGACGTATGGATGCAGTCGTCCAACTTCATGGGAGTCATACACAATATTAATTCTTTTTCCACTGCATCATGACTTTTATATTCTATACTGTACATTATTTCTGTTAAGTGACAAGACTTTTGTCTAAGCAAAGTCAGACCTTACTGTCCTAATTAAATAATTAAAAGTCAAGGCAAGATCATATTTTATTTAGGTAAAATAAGCGTAATCCAGAGGCCTTTGCCTTTTATATAAGCCACTGATACCAAATACTGATACTGATACCAAATGATCAACTAGAAGTCAAGTTATTATTGATTGTTCCTAAAACTTGGATAGGAGACAAGACTTTTGTCAGGTAGTGTAGTAGACCTGCGTTATTAAAAGACCAAATTCAGTTTTTCATTCTAAAATTGATGTCAGTGTTGTTCAGATTTTTCTCTTTTTTATAGCTATTAACAGAGACCACTTATTTGTTTGTTGTTGTGTTTTTTTGTGTGTGTTCCCATTTCTGTACAGTTGGAGTCAACATTATTAGCCCTTCTGTAAAATTTTATTTCATTTATTAATATTATTTTTCAAAGTGTCATTTAACAGACAAGATTTATTTTCAACACATTTTTAACCTAATAGTTTTTCTAACTTCTTTTGTCATGATGACAGTACATAATATTTACTAGTTATTTTGCAAGATACTATTATTCAGCTTAAAGTGCAATGTAAAGACTTAACTAGGTTAATTAAGTTATCTAGGCAAGTAAGGATAATTAGGCAAGCCATTGGACAACAGTGGTTTGTTCTGTAGACAATCGAAAAACAAAATTCCTTAAGGGGGATAATAATATTGACCTTATTTTTTTTTTTTAACGGATTATATTCCAGCCAAAGAAATAAGATAAAATATTATAGGAAATACCGTGAAAATGTCCTTGTGCCATTAAACATTATAGATGTTAAAACAGAATAAAAATTACACAGGAGGACTAATCATTTTGTCTTCAACTGTATATGTATTGTCTAATTTCAGGTTCAAGAGCGCTGGCTGCAGGACAACTTGACTTTACGAAAGCGTGTGGAGGAGCTAAAAGAGGTGTCCAGAAAACGAGAAGCCTTACTCAAGGAAATGGGCAACATGCAAGTCCTGCAACTGCGCAAGTATGAAATTAGTTGTTATAAATTAGTTATTATTTGTTAGCATGGAAATGTCTGACACACTGTTTGAATACTTTATATAACTTCCATCTCACTTTTATTTTTCTCCTAATCATTTAATCTTAAAAAAAATTCATCTTTAAAAATGTATTTCCTGTTGTCAAGTGAGCGGCGAGAAGTAGAGCGAAAGTTGGAGGACCTAAAAAAGACCCGCAGTGTGGCTCTTGGTCGACAGAAAGGCTATGAGGACGAGATCCTCCGCTTTCGTAAGGAGCTCAGTGAGGATCAATATTGCCGGGCCGAGGATCTCTACAGAGACAAAATGATTGTCATGAGAACAACAGAGCTGGCCAATAAAGACCTGGACATCTACTATAAAGCCCTAGACCAGTAAGCTGATTTTAATTTTTCTAACGGGTTTTCTTATGGGTAGAGTCAGGTAGCGGTTTGTCAGAATGTGTAGGTTGGTTTTGATGTGGTTCAGCAGACGATAAGAACAGCAACAGGCCATTTGAGAGATTATCTAGACTTGAGGAAGTCTGACTCAGCAGATGAATCATCACTAACAGGTGGACTTTATTTCACAGGAACTCCCCTAAAAGATGCTAAAATGTTTACCATACCATTGCAACAGTTTATCTTGCCATTTATAGGCGTTGACAGTATATGCAATAATTTAGTTGTTATACATAATTTGGTCTAAAGCAATATATGTATTTTACAATATAGAGCATGAGTATTCAACAGGCGGCCTGACTGTATAAATTTTGTGGCTCACGTCATGCTGAGGATTAATGTATTATGAATTTACATTTGCATTTATTAATTTAGCAGGAGCTTTTATCCAAAGTAACTTACAAGTGAGGATAAAAGAAGCACTTCAAATGAACAGAGTAGCAGTATTTAAATGCTATGACAAGTCTAAGTTACAGAGGGCTCTATTTTCACAATCTAAGCCTAAGTCTAAAGTGGATGGCACAAAAACACTAAGGGCACGTCTGAATCCACTTTTGCCATTATAAGGATGGAAAAAAATGCCTCTGCACCCTGCCCATTGTCTAAAAGAGTTGCCCTTATTTGCTTAATGAGTTATGGGTGTGTTTTAGCCATAACGAGCATTAAACCAATCAGAGTCTCTTCTCCCATTCTCTCTAAGAGTTGGGTCGCACCATGGCACATTCACTATTTACAAGCTCAAATCAGAAAAAGTTGGGACAGTATGGAAATACAAATAAAAAAGAAAAAAAAAGTGATTTCTAAATTTACTTTGACTTGTATTTTATTGTAGACAATACAACAGCACATTATTTAATGTGTTCCTCATGATTTTTATTTATTTATTTTTTTTTTTCAAAATAAACGCGTATTGCAAATTTGGTTCTTTCAACACATTTCAAAAAAGTTGGAACAGTAAAGTATTTACCACTTTGTAATGTTGCCATTCCTTTTCACAACACTTAAAAGACGTTTCGGGACTGAAGACACCAAGTGATGAAGTGTTTCAGGTGTAATTTTGTCCCATTCTTCCTGCAAACAAGTCTTAAAGGGCCATGAAATCCCCCCTGTCTCAGCAGGGTGTTTTCACACCTCTAGTTTGAAAAAAGTCAGGAAAGTGGGTGAGTCCAGCTTTGTTTAGGTGGGAGTGCCGAGTGGCGAAAGAGGAGGTTCATGACGTGCACACACTTTTCACAGAGGCAACACAAAAACACGCAGGGAGATAGACAGTGACTACGTTTACATGGACATCAGTAATCAAATTATTTGCCTTAATCTGAATAAGACAATAATATGATTAAGGTTGTTTACATGAGTTGCTTTTTGAATGTTCCTTTCATGATCCTGTTTTACATGTTATAGCACATAATTCGTTTTACGTCATTGCGTCACCACGCTATCTACGTTTCCTCCGGAGTTTCATGTAATTTCGGGTGTTTCATTTTCATTCACTTTCACTTTCATTCAGGAACATTTCATGCATGCACCCCGTGACAAACAAGATATTGGATGCACGTATGAACTGCTGGAAGAGTGTTGTTTTAATGGAATTTGATATTTGATTAAAAAAAACCTCTGCATTTCGCGATGCAGGTGTCTGTGGTCCTTTACATGATTTACATATGTCTTTAAAAACTGAAAGAGTACTGCTGACGTTGCTAACTAACTTTGCCATCTGAATAAACATAAACAAAGAACAATGATCACACACATGCATATTAATGAAGTTGCATCTCGTTCACAATAGAGTGCGCTAATTGGTTCAGAGCAAGCCTTTCTCATGAATTAATGAACAAATGTGCTGAAAACTCAATGACGTCACTTTGTACCGGCCGCTACAGACAGCCAATCTCCACTTTGGAATTTACACAATGATCTCATCGGCGTGACATTGCTTCAAAATTTCTTTTCAAACCGGAAGAACGAATTTGCTCTAAACAACGCAAAAACAACCAATTTTCACTTTTTAGTGAAATATATGTGTCCTAATAGTGTTTTTAGCAACGTTGGACATATATATGACTGTCAACATCGCAAAAGATGCGTTTTGGTGTTTCGTGACCCTTTTAGTTGGGCAACAGTACGGGTCTTCGTTGTCGCATTTTGCGCTTTAAAATGCGCCACACATTCTCTATTGGAGACAGGTCAGTCAAGTACCTGTATCCTCTTCCTCCGCAGCCAGATTTATTTATTTTTATTTATGTAGACGATAATATTTCTTTTTTTAACATTTTAATACTTTGATTGTCATATTTAAAGATATGTGTGTACTGCTGTGCATCCCTGTGTCTATATTAAGCAATGTGTACGCATGTTTTGGACCAGCATAGGTGCATAATACTAACGCACTCTTTAAATAACAAATAAAAACCCTGCGCATTAACTTTAATCTCAAAATAGCAGCACACCAACAATCCTGCTTTTCAGACAAGAACACCCATGAGTGCACAAGTGGGTGCAAATCTAATAACTATCTAATAAAAATTCTAATAACGGGCGCAAAACGTGCAAATGAAACCTGCGGTTTTACGGCATTACATTTTGTGTGTGTTTGTTTTTTTGTTTTTTTAGAGGGGGGTGGGGGTGGACAGGTTGAAAGAGAGGAAAAGAATGTGTCACCTACATCTGGTTTGTAAAACAGTGTAGTGATTCAAACTATGAATTGAAAGATTGAGATTGTTCTGAGTAAGCAAGTCAGAGACTTGGTTGAAGACAACACGTTCTAGTGTTTTTAAAATAAATGGCAGGAGGAATATTAGTATGTAATTGCCTACAATTGCTGGGTTCGATATTGTTTTTCTTAAGCAGTGGAGTTATCAGAGCCTGCTTGAATGCGACAGAAAATGTACCAGAGTAAAGTGATGTGTTAATAATGCGAGGAAGCGCAGGTACAAGTGAAGATAAAATAGCTTGAAGATGAGGAGACAGGATGGGGTCCAATTGACAGGTAGTAGGGTAACTGCATAGGACAAGTTTTTATACTTCAGTCTCGTAGTATTGGTGAAAAATTTTGCAAAATCATTTGCTCACAGATCTGATAATGAAGCAAGAGGAGGGAGGAAAATATTTTAGTTTAAAGATTTATTAATCCACTTGGGGCAATTCATTCTGACATGGTATGGTGCTTCACATATAACACAAATGACACACTTAACACAATAAATACCAACACTTAACATCAATTACACAAACAAAAACTAAAATAATAATAATAATAATAAACCATCGATCAACTACATTTATTACGTGCGAATTGCTTCAGTCACAGAAGTAAATTTCTAACCATTTGTGGAGCATCTAATTGTTCTTAGACATCGCCCGAGGGGCATCATTCATTGATTCATTTTCCTTTGGCAAGTCTCTTATTTATCAGGGGTCGCCACAGCAGAATATGTTTTTATCCGGCATATGTTTTACACAGCGGATGCCCCTACTGTACTGGGAGGCACCCATACACTCTCGCACTTGTTGTGACTGAAGAAGAAGAGACAAAACCAGGAGGATTTTCGGGTATCTTCAAAGCAGAATCCTTTAATGGTCGCTGGTTCGAGCCCCAGCTGGGTCAGTTGGCATTTCTGTGTGGAGTTTGTATGTTCTCTCCGTGTTTGCGTGGGTTTCCTCCGGGTGTTCCGGTTTCCCCCACAAGTCCAAAAAACATGCGGTACAGGTGAATTGGGTAAGCTAAATTGTCCGTAGTGTATGTGTGTGAATGAGTGTGTATGGATGTTTCCCAGTGATGGGTTGCAGCTGGAGGGGCATCCGCTGCATAAAACATATGCTGGATAAGTTGGCGGTTCCTTCCGCTGTGGTGACCCCAGATTAATAAAGGGACTAAGCCGAAAAGAAAATGAAGGAATGAAATTATGACCAGCCTTTGGAGCTTAGGTGTTTGTTTTTTTTACCCAAGTTAATGAGCATTTCTTAAATTTTTGACACATTCAGGTCTAATTTCATTCTATTGCACCATAAAATATAGTCATGCAAAACTGAACCATATTCCTAATCTAAATGAGAAAGCAAAGGCAAGAGCACAGTATCATCTGCATATTTAACCAGATACCTATTTTCATGCTTACTCATTTCAATACAATCATTTGTATATAATATAAACAAAACAGTAGAAAGTACACAGCCTTGTGGAAAGCCTGTAGAAACAAATATTGCAGACCTTGGGAAAGTCTTGTAGATGCGATTATGAAAACTTTGGCTGAAAATATTAGGGAAATAAAAAAAACTGTTAAAAATTACTTTTTAATTTGATGACTAAATAACTTATGTTCTCCACTGCTGGAGACATTATACTGTAAGAGCTCAGAGGAGTCTGTGCTCACCTTATTAATCTTGTGGGAATGCATTATTAAAAATAAACCAGGGCTATCAAATCAGTTGGCGAAGTTGTAATTAGTGTCTTGTGTTTACAGGAAACTAGAAAGCAATAAATTGCTATTTTGACAGTTTTTCTTAAATGTATATTCCACAAAATTGAGATGCTGCTGCTGTCACTAACTGAGAGATGTGCCCTTTCAGTCACAAATGTCAGCATTTTTAAGCTTGTTTGTCAGCCGTGTGCTTGTTTTACATTGTTGCAATTTTATAAAATGTGTGCTGTTAATAAAAGAAATGCATCTTATAACTTTTTGATGCATTTTTTTCTCATTCGTTTACAAATATCGTGATATATCTTGGATAGTTTTCTTGTAATATATGGGCAATATCACTCAAGTAGCAGTGTGATGTGGCTGTATATCGGCACTGGTGGGAGGCGTGCACTTAGTGTCCCACCAGTGACGATATACAGCCACATCGCACTGCTACGAGTGTGATAATGCGTTTATACAACAGTTCGATGGCACAATCGTGTATATAAAAAAGAAAATCAAACACGGAGAGTCTAAAAACCCTTTTGTATTAGGAACCACTTTCTTCTGCCATTCATTCACATCTGCAGCTGATGTCAGAACAGCAGAAGTCGTTACTAATTCACCAACGTCACTTTAGAGCTAGTATTTGAATGATTCTCTAGCGCAATGTCTAAAGTGATGACAGAACAGGTGATTTTGCTGACATTTTAAGATTATAAGGCTGAACGGCAGTCTACAGAGATATCTCCCTACAGTATTACAGTCTATTACAGTCTACAGTATTTCTCTGTTGCAATCGGGATATCACAATAATTAACCCCGAAAAAAAGCAGCACAATCACTACCTAAAACGCTAAACACGTGGGCATTTCTTCTTTCTTTCTGCCAACACAACACACATTCCTGATATGCAAGTCCCATCTCACACTCAATACACTACAATTATATGGTATAAATACAGCACTACAACATACAAAAGAGAGAGATCGACATAGAATATCACTTAACGTTACCTGTTTAATAATGATTTGAGCAGCTGTAGTTTAAAATTAAGCTGTATTTTTTCTCCTCTAAGGGCTTATTATGCGTTCTCTGTCGCCATCTTGTGGATGGACAACGTCAACCATCTTTGCTCAGTATGACAGGCTAATGGCCGCCGACGCGCTGTCTCTCAGAAATTATAAATATTTTAAAATAGGTACTATCCTTATAAATAAACTGCATAGTTGCAATCTAAACAACTACATTCTCGACTAAAAAACCCTCAAAAGTACATTATGTTGTCCAACAGCAGCAGTATTTGTCAAACTGTAGAGTGTCCTCTCCTTGTTGCTGTATGTGGGTGGAGTAATACACAAGGGTGAAGGGTGAAGAGGCGGTACGAGTGCTGTTACTGGCAGAATATCGCACGGCTATCAACCAATCAGATTCAAGAACCAGACAGAACTGATAAAATGATATATTGTGTCATCGTCCATCACAATGTTTCATATTAGACATCATACAATGTCTTACTAGTCAACATCACCCAAACCCAACCAGAATGTTTCTTAGCAGGCTCAGCGGCGGCCTCACGGCAAGAAGGTCGCTGGTTCGAGCCCCGGCTAGGTCATTTGGCATTTCTGTGTGGAGTTTGCATGTTCTCCCCGTGTTCACGTGGGTTTTCTCCAGGTGCTCCGGTTTCCCCCACAGTCCAAAAACATGCGCTATAGGTGAATTGGGTAAGCTAAATTGGCCGTAGTGTATATGTGTGAATGTGAGAATGAATGGGTGTTTCCATAATAGTTTAATAACTCATTTAATTGGTCTTTGCCATGATGAAAGTACATAATATGTTACTAGTTGTTTTGCAAGAAACTAGCATTCAGCTAAAAGTGCAATTTAATGACTTAACTAGGTTCTTATGTTAACTAGGCAAATTAGGATATTTAGACAAGTTATTGGACAACAGTGGTTTGTTCTGTAGACAATAAAAAAATATATATTTCTTAAGGGGGCTAATAATATTAAAATTGTTTAAAAAAATAATAATAAAAAAAACATTTGTTTTAGCCAAACTAAAATAAATAAGACATTCCCCAGAAGAAGAAAAAAATTTGTAGGAAATACTGTGAAAAATTCCATGGTCTGTTAAACATCACTTAGTAAATATTTGAAAAAGAATAAACATTTCACAGGAGAGCTAATCATTTTGATTATAAATAATTAGTTATTAGAAAATGAAAATAATTAGTTATTAGAAAAGAGTACGTAAAATGGTTATGTTTAAAATAAAATAATCTTCTGTCCATTAAGCAACACTTTAAAAGAATTTAAATGTCACTGCAATGATAATAATTTTGGCTTTCATCCTAAATCCTCATCCCTGCCCCATTCTAAATTTAGCTTAACATACACAATTTCATCAATATTATTATTATTATTATTATTATTATTATTATTATTATTATTATTTAATTAATAATCATTATTTAATGATGAATCATTATTTAACGATTGGTGAAAAGATTGGTTAAAATGATGTTACTGGTTTCCTGTCATTATACAGAAAAAGTCCCAAGTCGTCATCATTGCTTTAGATCAGTATCGTCTTCACAGAAATTACATCAGCAGGACTGTGGGTGTCTAAGTAGCTTTGCCGTCACATATACATCTACAGTGCAGATATGATATCCTGACTATTTGAGGCATTAGTCTTCACTTTCAATAATTTACACAATTTAAACTTACTTAATGTGTCACAGTTGTCAATATAGTACATATAGCATCAGTCATTACTACAGATATTGTGCTGGAGATGCAGTAGCTGTAGAAGTTTATTAATGACTCATTGTTTCTGAATTCAAATTTTGTTCTTAATAGGTCAACAGCATTCATTGAATAATATCTATTGTGGGCTTTATTCTTTTTGCAACAGTAAGGACTATATAGTAAGCCAAATTGCGCAACTTAAAACCACAACATATTCTTTCAAGGTTTCAGGGTTTGTTGCATATCTTCTAGCAAACCCTGAATGTGACCACTGGATATAAGGCCATTTCTGTTTTCACATTTTTGTCAGGGATGTTTATAAGTAAATATTGCAAAAAATATCTATTCAGTTATTTTTATGCAAATTTTTGTTGACCACACCACAATATTAGATTTTTCAGGACAGCCAAATGAGATAAATTCAGTGGGGTTGACAAAAAAGTAACATATTGATTAGTTTGATTTTCTGTTCTTTTGACAATTCACATGCAGTATTCTGAATTGTAGGTAAATATTGCAGAAAAATTTGCATTATTGTGTGTATTTTAGAAGTTTGCCATATGGTTGTTTCCTGGTGTCATCCTCAATTTTGTATACATTACATGAAATTAAATGACTGGATGAGCAAGTGAATTAACAGTTGTCTCCACACATCAGTAAAAATGTCACGCCAAGTTGCAAATGTGCCCTGAATTAAAACACACTACATGCCAATATAGTATATGCCAGGAACACTGTTGTGCCACAGATAACAAAACGGAAGAAACATTCTTCTGTCATGAACACTCTCGGGATTTAATATGGTAATGAATATGTATACACACTGACATGTCGTCTGAGAATATAACGCTGCTGCTGCAAACATAATATATATGTAACCCCCGTAGCAGATCTAAACACATGTGGAGCTGGGGTGGAGGAGGGTCTTCTTATTTTTATAATCATTTGAACTTGAGACATTTGACAAAAGTAAAGTTAATAATAACAGTCTAACAGTCACTAATGGGTCACTTTGTTGTTACAGTAGATAAAATGGACTGAAATCGTATTGTCATTAACTACTATATTCTAAGGATTAAATTTGAATACAGTGACAATGCACTTACAATGGCAATGCACTTACTGTGTAGATAAATGTAATTAAATTTTATGTATATTTAAAAATACCTGCAAGTAATTACGACTTTAATTCCTGTAAATACTCTAAAAGTATTTTTTATCATCATCATATCATCATTTTTGTTTTTCAAAATACTGAAAATATATACACGCATCCCCACAAAATAGTTTCGTCAGGCAAAACTTAGTATTTATTGTGAACTCCCTTGGCACTAAGCACATCTTGATCTCTTTTGAGGAGACTGTCCATTCTGAAGTCTCTTTTTCAAGTAATTGGATCAGGAGTTTTTCAGAATTTCCCAGAGAATTTCATTTAGGCTGCCTGTGTCAGTTAATATGACCCTCTACTGCCTTTATAATTTTCAATTCTGGACAGTCCATGATTGTCAGTGCATTAGCATTGTGTTTGTTATAAACAAAAACAGGTGTTGGGGATGGCACATAAAATAGTAAAGATTTTAGGACACACCCCTTAAATCATTATTTTGAGTGGATGCCCCCCAGGGCAGCACTGTGGCTCAGTGGTTAGCACTGTCGCCTCACAGCAAGAAGGTCGCTGGTTCGAGCCTCGGCTGGTTCAGTTGGCATTTCTGTGTGGAGTTTGCATGTTCTCCTCGTGTTCTTGTGGGTTTCCTCCGGGTTCTCAGGGTTCCCCCCACAGTCCAAAGACATGCGCTATAGGTGAATTGGGTAAGCTAAATTGTCCGTAGTAAATGTGTGTGAATTAGAGTGTATGGGTGTTTTCCAGTGATGGGTTTTGTAGAACGGTCATCTTGGTATCCAGAGGACCTGTCAGATGCTGAGCCAGTTTGTGCTGGACTTTTCTATTCTCAAAGAAACTCTTAGAAACGTCTTATCCTATTTTGCTTTACCATTATTGCTAAAACAGCAAATCTATTGCTGACTATTGCACAGTACTAAAACAGTGTTGATACATTTACTGTAACCCTTTTAATCAACCCATAAACCTGCACATACCACTAAAACGGTCAAGAGCAACATGAGCACAATAAGGACATCGTACTTAAAGGGGAACTATTATGCAAAAATCACTTTTTATAAGGGGTTTGAACAGTTGTGTTGCAACAGCATGTGAATATAAACAGCTTCTAATGGTAAAATGAATTAATTATGTATTTTTAATCACACTCCATAAAAACAGTCTGCAGAAACACTTTGAATGACATTCTCCCTTTGTACATGTCATCGGAGGGGGAAGGACCCACCCATTAGTGACAATCTCTCCCTCATTACCATAGACAGGCCTGAGTGAGAAGCAGCCGTCTGTCGTTACAGTTTCTGTGCCGTACCTACCAAAGATAATGAAAGCAATTAAGAGGCATTATAAATGTTAAGTTTCTCATGTTGAGACCATAGACTCCTTTCTTCTGAGCCACTTCTTTTGACATATTCAGTTTTTCATTGAGATTATGTTGGATTTGTTTTGAAACTGAGACATGGGTATTTGTAGCCCCGCCCCCTTTTGAAAAGAGGGCTGGGAGCACAATCTCATTTGAATTTAAAGCGCAATTTGGATCAAAGTCTAAAAGGGGCAGTTTCAAATAGTTATAAAAAGTTATTTGTGTGGTATTTTGAGCTGAAACTTCACATACACTCTAGGGACATCAGAGACTTATTTTAAGTCTTGTAAAAAGGGGCATAATAGGTCACCTTTAATGTATGATTTTTATATATGTGATAGCATAGTGTTTGAAGACACTTAAGATCGATGTAATACTAATCTTATGAATATAGACTTACACAAAAACACAAAACAATCTGAATTCGACTGAACCAGTTATTTTAATAAATTGCATGCTGTCAAGTGGCATACTTTTTTCATGATTGCACACATGCCAAGTCTGAGAATTTGAAATGATGCATGCATTTAAGAATCCACATATCATATTTTCTACATTTGTGTGATTCAAATGGACATAAAACACGAGACATTTTTCTCGACGTTTGATTGAATGCATGCTGATGAAGAAGTTTTCCTCATTAAGCCACACATTGAACTAGCTGACCTGTTCTTCTCACCATGATACCATCATTGCTGTTTGTGCAAAGGAGCAGAGGATGTGTGGCAATCAGATAGGACACGGCATGCCTAGATGCAAGATTTCTTCTAATATCAGTTCTAATAAAGGTTTGTTTTTGGAAAAAGAAAAAAAAAAGCCTGAAAAAAACGTTTCTCACGTTTAGTAATTTGCTCTTGTCTCCAGTGTATTGTATACATATGAAAATAGTACAAAATCAATAATACACTCAAAATAATGACTCATATGGTATAAAGACTTATATGGTGGTTATTTCTTTGACAACATGTTTGCTTGACATGCAAGGTTTATGTTCAGCTTTGCATTATTGCTTTATTACTGTATAAATTAGAGATGTACTGATATAAATATTCTGCTGATACAAAGCTTTTTGAAGTGTATTATATGTGTATTAACTTAGATTAATCAATTCTGTAAAGGTAATTGATTTTTAGTCCATGATACATAAAGCATTACCTAGGGTTATAGTTATAGTATAGTTATAGTTCACCCAAAATGGCAATTTTGTCACTATTTACTCACCTTTTACTTGTTTTAAACCTTTATGAGATTTTTCCTTCCGCTGAACACAAAAGAAGATATTTTGAAGAAAGCTGGAAACCTGTAACCATAGTATTTGTTTTTCCTACTATTGACGTCAGATTTTCAGCTTATTTTGTGTTCAACAGAATAAAGAAACCCATAAAGGTTTAGAACCACTTGAGGGTGAGTAAATTTTCACTTTTGGGTAAACTATCCCTTTAGCTATAGTCTAAAGTCTTAATTTATACTAAAGTTTGTTACTATTTTCTCTATACTTCATATGATTAAATAACAATGTTTTGCATAAGTTAGGCATCACAACATAAAATTATAGTATATTTTGATTATAGTTCATGGTTCGAAAGAGTTATCTTTTTTTTTAATGGCACCAAGAGATCAAATATCCCCATGCAATATATATAGAGAGATGTGTGTGTGTGTGTGTATGTATGTATGTATATATATATATATATATATAAGTGCATCCGGAAAGTATTCATAGTGCTTCACTTTTTACAAAAAAACTTTGTTACAGCCTTATTCCAAAATGGATTAAATTCATTTATTTCATTTATTTATTTCATTTATTATTATTCACCGAGTTGTTGTAAAGCCACTCCATTGATATATGAAGCAGTATGCTTTTGGAAGATGAACCGTCGCCCCAGTCTGAGGTCACTCTGAAGCAGGTTTTCATTCAGGTCATTCATGTCTCTGTACATTGCTGCATTCATCTTTCCCTCTATCCTGACTAGTCTTCCAGTTCCTGCTGCTGAAAAACATCCACACAGCATGATGCTGCCACCACCATGCTTCACTGTAGGGATGGTATTAGCCTGGTGATGAGCGGTGCCTGGTTTTCTCCAAACGTAACACCTGGCATTCACTCCAAAGAGTTCAATTTTAGTCTCATCAGACCAGAGAAGTTTGTTTCAGATGCCTTTTGGCAAATTCCAGGCAGGCTGCTATGTGCCCTTTACTAAGGAGTGACTTCCGTCTGGCCAGTCTACCATACAGGCCTGATTGGTGGATTGCTGCACAGATGGTTGTCCTTCTGTAAGGTTCTCCTCTCTCCACAGAAGAATGCTGGAGCTCAGACAGAGTGACCATCAGATTATTGATCACCTCCCTGACTAAGGCCCTTCTCCCCTGATCACTCAGCTTAGATGGCCGTCCTGGTGGTTCCAAACATCTTCCACTTATGAATATTGGAGGCCACTGTGCTCATTGGAACTTTCAGAGCAGCAGAAATGTTTCTGTAACCTTCCCCAGCTTTGTGCCTCGAGACAATCCTGTCTCGGAGGTCTACAGACAATTCCTTTGTCTTCATGCTTGGTTTGTGCTTTAGCATGCACTGTCAACCCTGGGACCTTATATAGACAGGTGTATGCCTTATCAAATCATGTTCAATCAACTGAATTTACCACAGGTGAACTCCAATTAAGCTGCTAAAACATCTCAAGAATGATCAGTCGAAACAGAATGTACCTGAGCTCAATTTGGAGCTTCACGGCAAAGGCTATGAATACTTAATACTTAATTTTTATTTTTAATCAATTTGCAACAATTTAAAAAAATCTTTTTTCACATTGTCATTACGGGGTATTGTGTGTAGAATTTTGAGGAAATAAATGAATTTGATCCATTTTAGAATAAGGCTGTAACATAAAAAAATGGGGGAAAAGTGAAGCGCTATGAATACTTTCCGGATGCACTGTATATGTATTTATATATATATTTATATTCATGATTTTGTTTGTTTATTTGTTTTTTTACAGAACAATTATGAGGTTCCACAGCATGAAGATGGAGGAGATTAATAAAATCATCAGAGATTTGTGGCGGAGCACATACAGAGGACAAGGTCTCCCTTCGTTTTTAAATTATTTGTTTAAAGAATGAATCAACATGCGATTAAACAAATTAATGTTATATCCAATGTTGATTCATTCATTAAACATAATGAGAGGATAAACATGTTTGCTGTAGTTGGGGCATTGTTTGACTCTGTTTAACTTATGCAATGTGCAAACCTTGAATTTTTTTATCATGGCCTTTTGACATAAATGTTTATAGAGTTTGTCTTCTGATCTCCCACAGATATCGAGTATGTAGAGATTCGCTCTGATGTGGATGAGAATGCATCTGCTGGTGTGAAGAGAAGGACCTATAACTACAGAGTGGTAATGGTCAAAGGAGACACAGCCTTGGACATGCGGGGACGATGCAGTGCTGGACAAAAGGTTAAAAAGCTTCGTTTGGGAATTGTTTTAGAGTATTTGCCCATCAAATGTGATGTACACATTTGGTTCTTTTTGATATACTAAACCTATATTCACAAATTTTGTGTGAGTAAAATGGTTTCACAAACAAGTCACAATTTACTAAAAACTAATTTTAAAATTAGCGAATTTTTTTTTAGCAGACAATAACCATTGGAAAGCAACACAGATGAATGCATGGCAGCTCTGTAGTCTTCATGTAAAAGAAAGTATTTGTGTCAGTCCCCATAATTGAGATTTGCTTGTTGTTGTTTTTCTTTTTTCTTTTTTCTTTTTTGCAAATAATTAACCTTTTGCACTTTCATTTTGGATACTCCAGATTCACTAACATTAGAACGAGGAGCAAATTCTTATGTGTAAGCATGTGTGAATTAGTCCCTTTATTTATCATGGGTCGCCACAGCGGAATGAACCGCCAACTTATCCAGCATATGTTTTACGTAGCGGATGCCCTTCCAGCCGCAACCCAGTACTAGGAAACACCTATACACTCTCACATTTACACTCATACACTACCGCCAATTTAGTTCTTTCAATTCACCTATAGCACGTCTTTGGACTGTGGGGGAAACCGGAGCACCCAGAGGAAACCCATGCCAACACGGGGAGAACATGCAAACTCCACACAGAAACGCCAACTGACCCAGCCGGGGCTCGAACCAGCGACCTTCTTGCTGTGAGGCGACAGTGCTAACCACTGACCCACCACACCGGCAGAAGAATATATGAATCACACAATAAAATTGCACAACAAGACAGAGTTCTTAATGGCTTTAATGATGGAAAAAAAACTACATTTTGGTGAAGAATTGTGAATGGCAAAGTTATCAAAGAAATATAAAGCTATTCAAATTGTTTGTCTATAAAAATCTAATTCAAGTTTATTGCAAAACATTCATATAGAGTTGAAGTCAAAATTATTAGCCCTTGTTTTCAAATATATTTTGATATGATATTTTTACATTTTTAAACTATAGTTTTAATAACTAATTTCTAATAAATAATTATTGTCTTTGACATGATGACAGTACGTAATATTTTAGAAGCTTTTTTGTAAGATACTAGTTTTCAGCTTAAAGTGCCATTTAAAGGCTTAATTCGGTTTTGTAATATTTAATATAGTCGTTTTTACATATTTTTACAATATTTTTTTTTCCTAGCCAAACTAAAAGGAATAAGACTCCAGAAGAAAAATGTAGTAGGAAGTACTGTGGAAAAAGTGCCTTACTCTGTTAAACATTACTTGGTATATACGATATATTCAAATATTTAAGTAATTAAGTATTTTGAGAATGTAAAGAGATTATATGATTTATGTATTCATTTGTGGATTGTTTTTGTACAACCTTATGGTTAACAATTTGTTTTGTTTTTTCCATAATTTCCACATCATTTTTTTTTCTATTTAATACAATTATTTAAAAAAAAATTATTGTTTTAATATATCAGCAAGAGCATATACTATTTATTAATAACCTCAGAGCTCACAACAGGTCTATTTTTTCAAGTTATTCAGTTATTGTTCTCCTTATAGAGAAAATGGAGGATATTTTTACTTCTGGAACTTGCTATAGGTAGATTTTGTCCCTTCCGTTAATCTAGCAGATCCGACTGGTGTCAATAATATCACTACACAATAAAAACCAAGCCGTTTTTTTATTAAATCCAGCTAATTGTTTTTAATTCTAACACTTTCCTACATGTTTGTTTGTAGGTTCTCGCCTCTCTTATAATCCGATTGGCTCTAGCTGAGACATTCTGCCTGAACTGTGGGATTCTGGCACTGGATGAGCCCACAACCAACTTAGACAGAGAGAATATAGAGTCTTTGGCACATGCACTTGTGGAGTAAGTCTTTATTGAAAAACACACACACACACAATTATATGATAATTAATACGTAAATACAGCCAGTTATTAAATAGAAAGATAGTGTTGAATTAAGAACTTTCATTTGTTGTTTGATAATTTCACAGCTAAATTATTTGTTTGTTTTTGCAGAATTATCAAAAGTCGTTCTCGTCAGCGCAACTTCCAGCTGCTTGTCATCACCCATGACGAGGATTTCGTCGAGCTCCTGGGACGATCCAACTATGTGGAGCATTTCTACAGGATCAGGAAGAACCAGGACCAGTGCTCGGAGATCAGCAAGTGCAGCATCAACACCCTCAACTCCTACCTGCACTGATGTCAGATCAGATGAGAGAGGAAAGACTGTTTTCAGAGGTGACATGTTCAAAGTTCAGTTATCACAGTTTAGAATGGTGCACAGTTTCCTTATACTTTGGAAAATTGTAAGCATCTAGTCAGTGCGTTTTTGCAACACACCTTGTCCGTGAAACATGAGCAGAAAAAATGTCTATTTAAATCATCTTCAAAAACATGCTTATGTAGAAGTGTTGTATTTAATTCAAGTCAACAGTTAATATGAAAATGGTTTAAACAGTTTGCATAGGAATTTGTTTTATGGATTAGGTACATGATTTAACTTAATTCTTATTCTGAACTATTGCCTGTTTCTGATATACATATATATACACAAAAACTGTTCCTAATCACTGTTTTCTGATCACTCTTTATGACCTTTAATATTGGCATAAACTATTTCATGAATTTGATGTCTCTGATAGTTTGATTTATTTTATCTCTATATTTTTATAATGTATATGTTTTATATATATATATATATATACACAAGTAGGGATTTTGAAACATCTGAAAGATGTAGTTTTACATCTGGATTTAGTTTGTCTTAGTTTGTTCAGTTTTTTCATGTCATTCCAGACAGACTGAATGATGATCTGACCAGATCTCTGTGTGGAGCACTGGGTGTTGTCAGACTCTTTATATAATCTCATTGTTGAATTACAATTAATGACAAAAATAATGTTTGGAAATGTAAATTGATATTTCAAACTGGCATGCTGCAGAAAAATACCGGCTTTAAACCTTTTGGATGAACTAAGACTTTGCACAGTACTGTATATACTGTGTTGTCAGCTCCATCTGGTCCCGTTTGAACCAATAAGCTGCCTGTGAACAAACCAAATGGATGACATCCAACTGAAATGAGAATGTACGTTCTGCACCTGTGTGAGAGGATGTACTTTTCGATACCTGCATGGTGGCAGTAGTCTGTCTTGTAATTCCACAAAAGGAAACTGGAACTAGTGCTGCTGTAAATAAAGCGTTTTTGTATCATTTTCACAGTACAGCTCACCACCGAGGGATTCACTCGTGCAAATATGACTGATAATCCATATCCTTTGCAAATATTTAAGAAATGTGATGAAATGACAGCTGGCTTCTTTGTGTTCCCTCTTGACTTCCATTGTTTGTTTTAGTTCTCATGCTCTGTTTCATAGCTGAACAGCCAATAAGAGTTATTTCTTTCACTGACGACCAACACATGCTGAATCGGACAAACTTCCTCTAACATGAGTCCAATGAGAGGTGACGTGGAAATCACCAAACAAACTAGCCAGCCGGCTTCCCAAAGGCTGACCGTTGACTTGGTGTGCTCTAGCTTTCAGACTCAACAAAGCGGTTGTTAATTGATTGGCGTGACCAGCAGGCAAAGTTAAAGACCCCGTATGGAGAGCAATCATTACAGCAACTTAAATCCACTTTAAATGAACAGCAAAATGATAAGGAATACTTTATACAGCCACATTTATGCCTTAAAGGGATAGTTCATCCAAACTTGAAAATTTAGAAAAACTTTACTTTTCCTTTTTTCTGTTAAACACTAGGAATGGGGCGATACCAACTACTTTCTTTCCAATCCGATACCAAGTATTTAAAGACAAGTATTGTTGATATCAATACCGATACTGATACAGATACTTCAATGAAATATTTTATAGGGATTTTGTAATGTTTTTTAAATCACCTTCAGTATCATTATTAAATAAAATGGACATAATTCCTTTTTACATTTATTAAAATTACAAAACATAATTAATTAAACAAAAATTGGCTATATAACACCATATATAACAAAAAATAACACACTTCTAAAACCTTGTTTAATTTTTAAACAAAATCGACATTTCTTCCCTTGAACTTTTTTTTTTTTTCAATAAAAACAAATGACTTGACACTCTCCTTTCTCCTTTCTTTGACTGATCAGTGGCAAACAAGTGTCACACGAAGCCTCGTCATGATTAACTGGACAAAAATAACACCAGATTATGCATCTGGCTCAAGCCCCACGCTTGAGTTTTAAAACCTGCGCTGGGTGTGTGTGCTGTGAGCAAACACTGAACCATTAGTGGAGATGCAGCGGAAGAATATCACAATTCCCATTCCTGTTCCTATTTAAGTAAATATTTATATATTATGTGGTGCTATCATTATTACTATTATTAATATATTTAAATAAGTGATCAGTCATTAAGAAAAAAAAAACATAGAAAGGATCGATAATTCTATTTAAGGATCGATTTTTTTGATACATTGCCAGTATCGAAAATATCGATATTTTAGGATCAATCCGCCCACCCCATTAAACACAAAAGATGTTATTTTAAAAAATATTAGAAATCTTTAAAAAGAAATACTATGAAAGTCAATGGTTGCCAACATTTTTTAAAATAACTTATTTTGTGTACAACAGGAACAAAGTAAGTCAAACTGGTTTGTTACAATGTTTTTGGGTGAACAATCCCTTTAAAGAAACCTGTGAGAATGTAGATTACACTTGAATCAACAGCCCAGCTAAAATATACCCACACAACACATAAAAGAACAATTGATTGAGTGGTACTTCAGCGATTAACAGTTAAAAAGAACATACTGTATGTTTCCTCCATCACCTAACCCACAGTTCTCTGCAGAACAGCAGGATCTTGATCTCTGTGTGGAACATTAAAACAAACTTGCAATAACCTCTGTGTAAAGGCCTTGGCACTAGTTTATTGTTTGTATGTAATTGTTTCTGCTTATTGAATGTTTATCTCTGGTCAGTATATAGCAGATAGTAATTGAAAGATTATGTGCATTTTTAGTTCAGTTGCATTTACGTTGAATAAACTATGATGTGATCAATTCTCTGTATGATGGGGTGACCTGTGCCTCAACCCCACAAACTGATAGGTGTGAACTAAATGACCCTTTTACGATAGGTGTGACCCTTTCACAATCTCAATGGGTAAAAGCAAAACAACAGCTGAAACATCTAATAAGAGGGTCCTGCTGTGCCTCGTAAACACAGAATGGTTTGTTTGTTGCTAGTATATAGTACTGTCTCACAGACAGTACTTTGGGTTAAGTTACTTGAAGACCAACGAGTTAACATCACTGCTGAGGAACTGCACTATTCATTGTCTTCAATAAAGTCTTCTTCTCATAAGAACTTTGGTCAGCTTACTTATTTTATGTATTAGAGTCAACTAATACATTGGCGAGCCACTCAAGAATGGTTAAGCCAAATACAGCAAAATCTAACAATTTGGCGAGCCAGCCAGGAGAGACTGAAAAGAGGAAAACTCATCAACTGCAACAAGAAGTGAACTGAAGAATCTTGGAGAATCTACAGTTTAAGCTGAAGATAAACTATTTTTGTTTGTGGAAGTGTCCTGGATCTACATATTGCATCTGTGGACACAGTTTATTTTAATCAACTGGATCTCATCTCAAAGATCCTAGTTTGGTGAGTGAAACTTATCAGCTCTCTTAAAGAACCCTTAAAAGAAACATAATTTATAAGTAAGCAGATCAACCGGTATATGTAGTGCAGTAATAAACTAAATACAGTGGGAGTATTGCTGAAATTGCAGGCTTTCTCTTGATATTTGCAGAAAATTTTAAAGAAACAATTTAGTCCATTTATCAAAAGATTTTGAAAGCAGTGGAAATTCTAGGCTTAGTCTTTTCTCAGGGTACTTGTAGGAATTATTTAAGAAACAATTTGGTCCTTTCTTCAAGAGATTGCAGGAGCAATGGCTTAAGTCCTTTCTCTTGGAGATTGTAGGAGTTGTTGAAAATAATTTGGTCCATTTTCCCAGGGGACTGTAATAGCCATAAAATAGTTTGGGACTGATGTTGCTGCAAGAATTAGGAATTCTTGACT
>CAIGQV010018552.1:574533-606767 GCA_903798115.1 Danio jaintianensis | reverse complement strand
ATATATATATATATATGAGAGAGAGAGAGTTGAGTTTTTTCTCATTTTTACTTGATATGAAATTGTTTTTTTGTTTTTACACAAGTAATTAAATAAAACTCCCACAAAGGATTTGAAAAAAGTCAACAATTTATTAACATTAAATATCACACATCTTGTAAAGTTAATTTTAAACGTGAGAGTGATTGCAGTGGCTACATAATGCAAATCAAATAGCAGCATTCTTTATTACACCATCAGTTTGATGATCGTTCACGAGAAAAAAAAAATCGTGACAGTTGGTGAGAACTTGTGATTTCCACCATATAGGCTATGCAATCTGACAAAACATTCAAACGAATATTACAAATTCCAAAGCACATTTCAAGTGATATTGTTAACAATAAAGTAGACCTTGTGCGCAAATTTTATAGGAATATAAATAAGTCTTTAAATACCAAAACACACGTACACACTTCAAAATATAATTTCGCGTGTGATAATACTGAAACAAAGTTTTAGTAGCTGTTCAGTTAATCCTGGAAAATGCATTCAGATTTTATTATTAAAAATATCAAGGATTCAACAGTATTGCTTTGTAAAGTAGTGCTAAGTTATTTTTTTTTATAAAATAAACAATAATAATTTACATTGCGCTGTCCATGTTACACTGTTAGTGCAAGCTACTTAAAAACCATATCAATGTGTAATCCTAATCAACCTATACACTAACATTAAATGCTACACGTTTTTCATGAGTCTTGCTCGCATAAATAAAAAGTAACATGAACACTGCATGTAAATATGATCAACATACTTTCAAGTTTGTTTGAAATTGTACATTACAGTGTGCGAATTATTCAACAGAGTTCAGTGTCGAATTGCTTGAAGGCCTTTCGAGATAAACAGCTAGTTTAACAGTTATCTTGCGTCAATAAATGAATGGATAATGGATAATGGCCCTTTGGCGGCATTAGGGTAAACTATATTTAAAACTAAACCGAGACTAATTAGTCATTGTTTTATGCAAATCTGCTGAATGAAAACGCTCAAGCAACTAGTGTTGCTTTGGTTACCAAAGTTATATGCGACTGTGACCTTTTGTGGTTACTGAATTGTTTGAAAGGCTGTTAAACTTTGCATGTATGTTAAAAATACTCATACTTTACGCCTCATACACAGATTTCTTTTGACTTCTTGAAAAGGGGTATCAATGCTTTATAAAGGTTACGGACGTCCTGGAATAATTCGCACAGTTTACATCAGTCTGAGGCGATGTGAAAAAATTATAAGCTTTTATAATTATGAAAAAAAAAAAAGATATTTAGATCCCTGTGGTGTTCCTAAAATGTCTACTTTGCTCTAACAGTATTAGTGCACTGCTGAATACTTCATCCTTTTCTGTTTTTGCCGTTGATTACAGAACCAAACCCGAACCACGTTTTTCTTTAGATCCAACTTCTCCGCGATAGCCGCGATTTTCTCCGATGACGGTCGCGGCTGGATTGCAAAATATGCCTCGAGCGATCGCTTCTCCGGAGCCGCAATAGACGTGCGCTTTCTTTTCCTCTCGTTTCCATTGAAAAGGTCTGGTTTACCGTTTTTCTCCCGGTAAGCCGCTTCAGCCTCCTCCAGCCAAGCTTGGAGGACTGGTTTGAGGGCGATCATGTTGTTGTGGGAAAGTGTTAAGGACTCGAATCTGCAGATGGTGCTTTGGCTCAGCGAGCCGACTCCCGGTATCTTCAGGTTGGCGAGAGCAGAGCCCACATCCGCCTGGGTCACTCCTAGCTTTATCCTCCGCTGCTTGAACCTCTCCGCGAACGCCTCCAGCTCTCTGGGATCGGACTCGACGTCGTTGACGCAGGCCATCCCGTTGTGGACCGACAGGGTGTGCGGGTGGCCTATTGCCATTGCTTGGTGTAAGTGACCCATTTGCAGGTGATGCTGGTGGGCTTGAGTGGTCATCACCGACGGATCCGGCGGCGCCCCCATGCCGCTGACCGATAAACTCGAGGAAATGTGGTCGAGTAGGTCCCCCTCCAGGGTCTGGTGGCTGAGGTGGTGGTGGTGGTGGTGGTGATGCGACGGGAGGTTGGATGACGGGTGAGATATGGGCACTGTGGACGAAGAGGAGGTGCAGGGCACGCTGCTCATGGTATGGTAGGTGACGTCCGTCTTGAAAGGGTGACTCTTGCCGTGAGACACGATGTCAGCCGCCGCCAGAGCTTCAGCGCGGGCCAGTAGACTCTCATCAAAGCCGCTGAATATATTGCCCTGGAGCTGCAGGCAAGAGCGCGCATATGGAAGTCAGTGGGGAATTGTGTCAACTCTGGATTAAAGAACATTCCCAAGCACCCTCCTCAAAGCACAGGTCATAAAAATTAATATGAAAGCAGCAGCTTTGCTTGGATAGGCATGTGGGTAAGAGAGAGAGAGAGAGTCAGAGTAAAGAAAAGAGAAGTTGGGAGGAGGGATGGATGAATGCTGGAGCAACTCAAAACACCTCAAAGTGACAGAATGGTAACAATACGAGGAGTTTAGCGTGAGACGTACCTGCGGGGCAGGTAGGCACACCCGCCGCATGCCCTCGGAGCCCGGGTGCAGCGCAGGGTGCATGGAGAAGTGCTGCTTGCCGTTCATGGTCATCATCTTCGTTGCGCACCTTGCAGGTGAGTGGACCTGACATGGAGGAAACGCGGCGCTCTGGCTCGACGCTCCTCGTGTGTGTTCAGTTTCCATTGGCAGCGCCTCACGGGTTCTCCCCCCACCCCAAACTCACACTGCCCTCCCGCCTCCACCTGCTCGGGATACAAGTCGCAAACTGGTCTGACACTCACGCGTGGGATTTTGTAGGTTATTTAAACCACTTTTTCAACGAAGTGATTTTTAAAAATAAATAATACATGACATATAATAGCTATTAATAATAATTTATTTGACATCAATTAGTGGCCTTTATAGCATATTATTAGATTAATATCAATGATTTCAAATGTATAATAACTGATATTTTAATTTTATCATTATATTGAAATACAGATAAATTCATCAATTTGATAATAGCAATGTTAAATTTATTATGTTATAATGTCTTTTTTAAAATGCTAAAATAGGAAATCGGATGGATGGTAAACTGTAAATAGAAGTGTAGTTCTATAAATCATTTTGCGGTTTTACACTACGATTAAGTAACATGATTAATTATAGTATTTATTAAAAAAAATATATATACTGTTATGTATCTCCAGAATTATAACCTCACGCGATCAAGCGTGAAAAAACATTTTAATGCACAAGAAGAGCAATGCTTTACTACAATGCTTTTGTTGTAATGTAATTTAATCTGTCCTGTGTAGAATATTGTGTTCATAATTAAAAGTAATGACACAAATATGTAGCAGACTACCACATTCTGATTTGTATTTATTTAAATCCATTTGAAGTTGAGGCTCACAGTTTACGGCACGAACTTTCACCTTGGCTGACCCCTAATCTTCATTGGCTGTTGAATGTGACAGAGCTGCTCTCACCTGCCCTGCTAACAGCTAGGGCAATAAAAGTAGCCTAAACACAATTTATATGTATTTAAATTTATTTCATAGCTCTATCAAATTGTCAAATCCTTGTCCTTTGGCTGATGCAAGTCAATGGAATAAAATATAAGAGTAAAGCAACATGTGCCCAATTTTAGATTTAAAAAAAAGCAAATAAACTTTAAATGAACAGCACTGAACACCCCATGCATCAAAGTGGTTTGGTAAATGACATGTTTTTGGCCATTGGAAGTAAACACCTGTTCTACCTCCATGGTGACCGTGATGGTGGCTGTAGAAAGAGAAGCCAGGCAGTGCAGTGACACAGATGCACCATCCGATCCCATCCACCTCTCCTGTTCCCCCAGACGCTCAATTATTCATTTGCTATGTGGCGGGCATCCATTACCTCTCTGGCATTTTCTCATTCATTACGCAGATTAACAGCGCGTACCTTTTTTTGTAAGTCTTGGCAAAATACTAAACAGTCTTGTTGTGCCAACTGTGTCATGATATTCACTAATCTATCTTATTAAACCTTTTATGATAAAGTCATGTCCCTATCCATCTCAAGATAAAGTTTCAACTCATGAATATTTAACAAGCATAACCTAAAAATGCCCCATTCATATCTCATCGGTTCATCTTAATTTACATTTTCCGTAGTGTAGTGAGATCTTTAGATGCGCTTCAACTAATCGAATGGTTTGTTTATTAATCTGCCATTTTAACTGTGGCCGAAAGTTACTTCAAGATTCTAAATTTCATTTAACCCTGCTGCAGGGAACTTGAGGTTTGTCTTTTCTTTATTTTTTGATGGTGGAAGTAATGTCCATATACGTGAAGTAAGTAAAATAAACTGCATCAGATATTCATACGATATTTTTATACATTAACATAGGTCTCTCTCTCTCTATATATAGCGCTCAAAATAAATTAGTTCGCCCACTTAGAAAATGAATATAGCCGATATATTTTGTTGCATTTAAACAAAATAGATATATCCATTAAAATAAGAGTTTGGTCACATACCATCTTTAGGAATAGAAAAACAATACGTTTAAATTCAAACGAGTTATTGCAAGAAAAAAAATACAAATACAAAAATACAACATTTCGACAAAATGTTATAGTTTTTATGTTTCTCCTGATTTCTCCTGTGTATTAAAAATGTATTATATATATATATATTATTATTTTATGATTTTTTTTTATTATTATTTTTTCAAACATTAATTTGGGTGTACTAAATTTTGGTCTCTCATCCTAAGTTTTTTGTTACATTAGTTCCAGTTTTGCCATTGGTACTCAGTAATCTAATATATATTCACAAATGTATTATTAGAAAGCATCCTATAGACATCCTATAGATTTAAAAGACAGATCTGTGTGTAAAATTAGCTTAAATATCAGTGCATAGACAATTGAAATTGAAACTCTTTTAATTCTTTACATTTGAGATAAACAAGCTTTATTAAAAATGTTGAATACTTAAGCCTGTAAATAACAAACATTGTTTACAGAATTTCATGTATAATATATTGCCATTGACTAATTTCTGACTAAATAAATTTTTTCCTCAGCAAAAAAACATTCAGGTAAAATGGACCAATAAAAAGAGAACAACAAAGGGCAACAACAGCATTTGTATTTAAAAAGAAAGTTGACGGATTATTTCATTAAACAATGCAATTAAAAATAAACTGATCATGTTATGTTTTTTCTACATTGTTGATTGTTGTTGTGTGTGTGTGCGCGTGTGTGTGCATCAAACATTTTATAGACCTATTTTCACCCTCTGAGTAAAAGTGTGTGTGCATGTGTGTTACAGCCCATTTATTTATGTTGAATCTTTCCCTTTCTTTTCTTTTCTTGTCTTTCTGTTTCCGTTCTTTGCTTGTCCTCCTGCTAAAAAATTAGCAGTGCAAATCTTTTCAAAGACTGTTAATATTGTACGCATACCTATCTATTATTAGCATGTCTTTAAAAAGTAATCTTTAACAAAAATCAAGATTTATTTCCTAAATTAAATGCTTTTATTTGAAACTGCATGTCAAAATATAGTACATAGACATTTGCTTTGTTTTTAAGCCAACTTTTAATTGCCTTATTACCTTCATTAGCAATTAATGACATTTACTGTCATTTCTCAGACAAGCTTCATGTAGCACTCTTCTCATCCTGCCTTAAAAACTCAGACCTAAAAAATATTATTACTTATCAACAAGTGTTGAAGCAACAATGCAAGATCAGTTACTATACAGTTGACTGGCTGTAAAAATCTAAAGAGAATAACTTTACACCTTTATTTGGTCCATTTTACTTGATAGCCCATTTAACCTGATTTCACAAGTAAAAATGTTATGTTTTGTGTTGTATTAATACTGGTAAACATGTATATTATAAAACGCACTTAATATATATTTTTTTCTTTCAAATGACATGTCTCCATTATATGATTGTGCCGTGGTCTGAAAAATATATTTCATATTGTTTTACACGCCGTTGTAAACAATTTATATAAACTGAATTTAAACAAACAAATTAAGTTGAACATTACTCAACTTAAATTCAGCCCATATACTGTAAATAATTTGCAACTTCTTACCTTAAAAAAATAGTAATTTTTTCAGTGTATGTTTCACTTTTTTTTCTTTACCTCCATCTATTTATTTATTTATTTATTTTTAAGGATTGTTATAATTTCTTTATAATTATTTTGCTCTTAAAAACGGTTGTATTTATTTATTTGTTAAATGATTGATTAACCTATTTGTTATTATTGTTTATGATTTGCTTTTGTAGTACATTTGGACTATAACCCATGGCACATTCTTTGTAAGACTTGCCTCTGATTATATCTCTGGAAGCACATTGTACATTCGTCCTTTAAATAAACATGTAAAAAAAAAAAATAAAAAAAAAAACACAGTTAACAAATAAGACCAGATACATGTAGGTCTTCATTGGGTTATCAATTTTGTTTTTATTCATACATTCATTTTCTTTCCAGCTTAGTCCTTTTATTAATGTGGTTGCCACAGCGGAATGAACCGCCAACTTATCCAGCATTTGTTTTACGCAGCGGATGCCCTTCCTACAACCAATCACTGGGAAACACCCATAAACTCTTGCATTCACACACATACACTACGGCTAATTTAGCTTATTCAATTCACCTGTACCGCATGTCTTTGGACTGTGGGGGAAACCGGAGCACCCGGAGGAAACCCACGCGAACACGGGGAGAACATGCAAACTCCACACAGAAATGCCAACTGACCCAGCCGAGGCTCAAACCAGCGACCTTCTTGCTGTGAGGCGATCGTCCTACCCACTGCACCACCATGACGCCCCTGTTTTTATTCAATGAAATGTAAAATTGAAAGCAGGAATACCCTTCCCCTCTGTATAGGTGAAATGACAGTCCAATGAGTTATCTGATTTCCTTAAAAAAAAAAAAAATTATAATAATAATAATCCTCCCTACAGCTCTAAAATATCAAATATAAATAAAATGTATTTTATCAAACTGTATTTGAGAAAAGGTGTGGCTTGGATAGTAAATGTGTCTTTGTATTCTTTCTTTAATAGGCCTGTATTTTGTTATTTATTTTACAAAAAGCTTGCACATCAGCTATTGAAGTATGGTGTACATGCAATAAATGATTTATGTTGTTGTTTGATAAGATTTTATTGTTTATTTTTTTTGTTGGTTGAGTAAATGATTCAGTGACTCCCTGAATCATTGATAAAATCTTGTTGTTTTTGTGAATGATAGTGAATGATTCAATTGACTGATAAAGAAATTGCCGCCATCTAACTACAGTTGCAATCAGAATTATTAAACCCCCTGAATTATTAGCCCCACCTGTTTATTTTTTCCCCAATTTCTGTTTAACGGAGAGACGATTTTTTCAACACATTTCTAAACATAATAGTTTTAATAACTTATTTCTAATAACTGATTTATTTTATCTTTGCCATGATGACAGTAAATAATATTTTACTAGTTATTTTTCAAGACACTTCTATACAGCTTAGTGACACTTAAAGGCTTAACTAGGTTAATTAGGTTAACTAGGCAGGATAGGGTAATTAAGCAAGTTATTGTATAACGATGGTTTGTTCTGTACACTATCAAAAAAATATAGCTTAATTCTGACCTTAAAATGGTTTTAAAAAAATTAAAAACTGCTTTTAATCTAGCCAAAATAAAACAAATAAGACTTTCTCCAGAAAAAAAAATATTATCAGACATACTGTGAAAATGTCCTTGCTCTGTTAAACATCATTTGTTTAACAAAAATTATTTTAAAAAAGAAAAAAAAATCAAAGGGAGCTTAATAATTCTGATTGCAACTGTAAATACAGTATGTAAACTGAGCAAGCAAGTAAAAAGTAAAAGCCCTATAGGCTATCGTGCTCGAAAATCTGCACAACCAAACAGACTCAAGGACTGGATCCACCTCATTGGATTCGAAGCTCTCTGAAATTTCCTAGTTTACATTTCATAGTGTACATTCCCATTCTGTTTATTATCTGCGTTTCACCATTAAAGTGAACACATGAGTCCAATCCTCTAAGCAGGCTCATTTTGGTAATAATGAAAATAATTTATGAAATCAACATGAATGCAAAAATATTTTTTTTGTCATAGTATTTAACCTATATTCCGCTCCTGTTATTATAGTAGAGTAAAAAATAGAAAAATAGTAAGATAATAAAATGTTATTTCTTTTTTACTTTAACATTTAGTGCAACTAATGCTACACTGAAAAAAAAAAAAGATTCACTGGATTTGCAAACTTTTTTTAAGGTAAGTGGTTGCAAACAATTTATATGGGCTGAATTTAAACAAACAAATTAAGTTGAACAGTACTTAATTTAATTTGTTTGTTTAAATTCAGCCCATATAATTTTTTTCAATTTTTTTTAACAATTTAGCAAAAATATTTTTCAGTGTAATTGCTTTTCAAAACAAAAGCAAATGCTTCTGAAATTAAAAATAAAAGGAATTTCCAAGCCATAGTCTGTATAGGGCAACAAACCTATTATGACATGTTAAATGGTGACGGTGTTCTTGACAGCCAAACCACCTGACTGATGCTTCAGTAGCATTAGGTCTCACATTGCATGCATGGAAAGATCAACCTCACCGTGACTTCACAAGTCTCTCAGACTGATAGCCGCGCATCTGCCCACATCATCTCAAAGCCTCCCATTGTCATCTAGAAAACAGATTCATTATTTAAGGTCTGCGGTGGTATTTGTGGGCTTGTCATCATCCGGCAGCAACATGGCACTGATTTCAGATGACATGTTTTATTGATTTGGTTTTGGTGAGATGTGACAGGAGTTTGCTCTTCTGTAGGCATTATAGCCTGTGTTCCACGGAATGGTCATGCAGTCGTCGTCAGTGTGTTTGCTCCATCCATTTCCATTCGTATCCAGGCTCCATAAGCGAGCTCTGAGTGCTTGTCGCTCCAGCAGCAGGGGATGAGAGAATGACGAGCGGGTAAAACTGCTGGCTGACGTGCGTCCCACGGGGCAATCAACACTGCTTGCATTAAATCAAATAGACTCTGAGTGTTTTTCACTTGGCTTCCCAGAGTAAGAGAAGGCGGTGCATTATTCATGAATATTTGAATATGTCAAAGCCACTGAAGCCAAATTAACTTGAACACCGTGTCAAAAGTTTGGGTACGATGGGTGGGATATGGGGCAATGTACTTTATTTATTTATTTATTTATTTATTTATTTATTTATTTGGCCAGAATAATGTATAGCTTTAATTAAAAATATGTTTTTAATAATATTCTCATAAGCAAGTTAAGAGCTGTGGCTAGGCTACACCATAATTTTAACAACCTATTTTATCTATTTAATAATTATTTACACATCTCAGAATATTGTGACATTCATTCTAAATTACTTATCACTGAGCAATTATTTACATTTATCTTTTTTGCTAAATTCAAGTGTTCTCACAGTTATTCACTTTTCATTGAAATTCACTGGCCAAAGGTGGGACAACTATCATTAGGTGGCAGCCAATAGCAAACATAGACTGTAAAAGGACTAGCAAACCACAATAATACAGTCAAAGGGTGAAAGTCCTACCCAACACATTTCTTTCAAGTCTTTGTTTTTGGTGTGTGTTCTAGTGTTTTAGTCAGATGATATCCATACATTCAGATATTTACCCTGCAAAAATGCTATTTCTGTAAAGATATTTTAAAGATGATATTTACACATAGCCTACATTTGTTATATATATGGGTAGATGACAAATAGGCAGAAAATTATTTTTGTAAAAACCATTTTTAAAGAGAAAATATACATTTATGTACTTTGAAGTCTGATGGCTGAGAACATATGGGGGTGACTAACTTCAGCAATTTTATCAGTGTTTTCTGGTTATTTATTACATTTCTACCGAATTGTCCATTAAATACGTCCTATGGTGTGACATAGCAAAAATGAAGAAAATCATTTCTTAATAAAAATAGCATGAAAGCGAATTATCTTTGTTGGACACTTATCTTCATATAGTGCTATTTATTTTATATGAAATTCTGAAAAAAAAAAGTTCTTTATGGCTTGTTGGACTTTTTTGGTATTTTTTAATAAATCGTGGTGTCACACCAAAGGACAACAAAACTTTGGAAAAAAAATGTTTAGTGTGGTTGCAAAAAATACATGAAGAATTCGGAGATAAAAACTTTAAAGGTGCACGTCATGGGCTTCACAGGAGGCTTCAGTCACATGGCCTTGAATGGGGTCATTCAATTAATTAAAGTATTTCATGGAATTACCACCATGCACTTTGTCAAAAGATTCCCATTTACTAAAATAGCCACTTTTAAAAATTAGGTTTTTATAAATTATTTTACCATTTATTTACAATTTATAAATACAATTGATAAGAGTTGCAATTTGTTGAACTATGCTTGAGACATCACACCATAGAACAGTATTGAGATTTGGCTCAAAAATGTAAAACATTTAATAACACAGCAGTTTTTATAACAAGAGGTTTATGGAAGACAAAGAAATATTTAACCATTTACTGCAATTTAAATTATTAAAATTGTTGCCATGTGTGACAGTGAAAATGCAATATCATGTCTACTATATGGATGGCAATATATGATTCATTCATTCATTTTCCTTCGGTTTAGTTCCTAATTTATCAGGGGTCGCCACAGCGGAATGAACCGCCAACTATTCCGGCATATGTTTTACGCAGTGGATGCCCTTCCAGCCGCAACCCAGTACTGGGAAACACCCATACACTCGGGGAGAACATGCAAACTCCACACTGAAATGCCAACTGGCCCACAACTGGACACAAACTGGACACAAACCAGTGACCTTCTTGCTGTGAGGCGACAGTGCTAACCACCATGCTGCCCAAATATGATTCAGTATAGGGGTTTTAGAAATAGCTAGTCTAAATCAACAAGTAGTAGTTCATGAATAACAAAAGTCACTGGTACATTGCTATCAGATTACTATTTTTAGAAGCCAGTCCATACATGCAGTTTACAAACATTACAAACACAACTTATCAGAGAGGCCCGCAAGATGTATTAGAGAGGTATTGTCTGACCCATGACCAGAATGCTCTACAATGGTGCTCGCTGCTCATTCAGCATATCTGGCAGGTCTACAATACAGATCAGGTTTGTTACTTTCCTCCAGTATTATTGCACTTGATTGTAAGTATATACAAAAATGTCACATAATAAATATCTAATAACTAAAAGAAAAAAGTAGACTAAATGTTCTGAATTGGCACACAAAGTTAACAAACTGTCTTCTTCAGAGTGTTGTTGCTCCCTCTCCTTACTGAAGTTTAGACTGGTGTGAAGGTACAGTAGCAAAATCATGTATCAAATTCCCACAGACAGTGAAACAGGACAGGAGACACACTGGAAACTTGGCTAGTTTGAAGCTTTTGTTGTGGCAAGGTTATTTTAGCAAACTAAGACTAAGACTAAATAAAATTTAAATTCACAATAAATGTGTTCACAAACTAACTGTGTGATGGCACAGTGGCTCAGTGGTTAGCACTGTCGCCTCACAGCAAGAAGGTCAAATCTAGGCTGGACCAGGTGGCATTTCTGTGTGGAGTTTGTTGTTCTCCCCATGTCTGCGTGGGTTTCCTCCAGCTGCTCCAAAGGTCCAGAGACATTTGGTATAAATGAATTTTTTTAATCAACTAATTTGGCCAAAGTGTATAAGTGTGTGTGTGTGACTGAGAGAGTGTATGGGTTTTTTCCAGCACTGGCGATTGGTTGCGGCTGGAGACAAAACATAAAACAAAACATTTATGCGCTGCATAAAACTTATGCCAGAGAAACTGGTGGTTCATTCCACTGTGGTGACCACTAACTAAGCTGAAGGTAAGTAAGTGAGAATGAATACACACTATTCTGTGGTGGAAAATCAGAACTGCGTCTGTTTAGAGATACTCCCGTTGATGCGCATTTCCAGACAAACACATCACTTAAGCACGATTACAAAAACATCTTTTCTATATAAACATAAAATGTGGTTTATCCTTCTTCATTTGGCAAAAAACATTTAAACAAGGCATGTTTAACTACATATACAGTATGATCTTTAAGATGAAGAATTTTGCCTTAATTCTTCATATACTTTTAATCGTTGCATTTGTGTAGTTTTGGATTCAGTACAGTAGTAGAGTAGAGTACAGTAGTAGAGTAGTACAACCCTCAGTGCTGGGAAACACCACACACTCTCCCATTCACACACTACAACCAATTTAGTTTATCCAATTCACCTACACCATGGGTCTTTGGGGGTAACCAGAGCACCCTGAGGTAACCCAACCCATGCGAACACAGGGAGAACATGCGCACAGAAAGGCCTCCTGGTCTAGCTACTCAAACCAGCAACCTTTTTGCTGTGAGGCAACCATGCTAGCCAGTTATCCACCATGCTGCCCCCTGATTCTTACCAACCAAATTTAAAAAATGTGGAGACTTTGGTGACATCTGGTGGCTTAAAATATCAAAATCTCCCAACGTTTCAATGCCACTATTGATTGTATTACTCAATGGCTCTTTGGGAGGCGCTGTTTGTTGGGATGTGTGTGTGTATGTATGTGTGTGTGTGTTTGACACATTGACCATGTTGTATAGGCTTTGTTTGTTCTGCATTGTGTCAGATTTATTTATTTTTATAGGACAAATTTATAGGACAAAAATGACTTTTTGTATTTCCCATTAATGTCCTATGGGCACAAGGTTAAATTAAGGAGTTTTTTCCAACCACTCAACATTGTTGAATTGAGTCCTCTTTTTTGTTTGTGTGTTCAGATGGCAGATTTAGAAATAGTAGTCAAGTCTTTAACTGCTCAGATTAAGGAAAGCATACAAAAAATGTCTTCTAGCATGCCTGAGGGTATTAATGAAACCAACTAAAACTGAACTGAAATGAACATTCATTCGTTCTTTTTCCTTCAGCTTAGTCCCTTATTTATCAGGGGTCGCTACAGCGGAATGAACCACCAACTATTCCGGCATATGTTTAATGCAGTGGATGCCCTTCCAGCCACAACCCAGTACTGGGGAACACCCATACATTCTCGCTTTCACACACGCACTCATACAATAAGGCCAATTTTTGTTAACCCAATTCACATATAGCGCACATATAGCGCTTGGACTATGGGGGAAACCGGAGCACCCAGAGGAAACCCACGCGAACATGGGGAGAACATACAAACTCCACACAGAAATGCCAACTGGCCCAGCCAAGACTCCTTCTTGCAAGACTCCTTCTTGCTGTGAGACGACAGTGCTAACCACTGAGCCACCATGCCACCCTGAAATGAACAGCAATTTTTCAAAATAGTATCAAAATAAAAACTCAATATAAATGCAAAACTATAATAACCTTGTGGTTTGGCTCATTCCCATCAATGAACCCTGGTATTTGTTTTCACAAAGCTGATAAAATATCTACATATACCTCAGATTTTGCATCATCAGAAATCACCTGTATTTTACCTCCCACACAGTGTGGAGTTCAATCATTTGGACATTAGACACACACAACACCCATCAATGTTCTGGTGCAGAGCTGACCTAGGCATGGTTCGATCTTCTCTCTAGCAATTTGGCAATTATTTTGAGTGCTGGTACTTGACTAAATGGGGCCCAGGTCAAGAAGCAGACAGACTGGCTAAACTAATCTGACAGAAGGCCCGTTTTCAAGGTTTGCCAAATTCAGATAGTTTATAGCTAAGGTGACCCAAATGTTCTGCAAATGTTAATGTTAAAATATTTTTTATGGGCCAATCTTCTGAATGGCTGTCGAGTAATGAAGGCATTACCCAAGAGCCATTCAGAAGATTGGCCCATTAAAACAATTTTGGACAATGCACTTTGAGATTGGACCAGTTAAAATTTCTTGCTGCAATTCAGGGATAATTTGTGAATGAAGAACACCAATTTGCTGAAGTTTATGTTTGCCATTGGGTAGTAGTTAATGGCACACAGTACAGACCAGGCATGATCATTGCATTTGCTTGCCTTTTCTTCATATATTGCTGGTTATAGCCATATTATGTTTCCATTTAAAAAGTTTCACAGATAAACTGGTCTGCATCCCACAATCACAGCAATATGCCTGAATACTGAGCACCTTTGACTTATGTGGACTACTAACCCAACTCTTACCTTGAATCCAGCTTTTGTCTCCAGTGTTTTCTTCTTGATACTTGTCCAGTGTGTCCTATTTGATATACCTTGTGTTTTGTCCCAGCGTGTCTTCCCATGTTCCTGTTTAAGAAAAAGAAGAATAATCCTTACCCAAAAGGAGGTGTGTGCTCTCTTTGGTTCCACAATCCCATTTGCCAGTTATCCAATCAAAATATTCAATTGCCATCCATAAATTTTCTCAAATTAATCTCCACTTTCCATGACAAACTTCAAATTTTAACTAACTAGAACTACAGCAGCATTCTACCACTATACTCCTACCTGCTTGATATATTAAACCCCCCCAAAAATGACATTTTGGTTTCGAGATTATTTCCCTGTTCTTTCTTGTAAAATTACATTGACACAATCCACATCATATAAAGCACTACATAAATATAGCTAATAGCTTGACTCAATTGAACCTGTTCCTCTCTCAACAAAGCAGGGTTCTACGGCAGATCCGCTCCCACAAAATCAAGAATGGAACAATCTACAAAGGAACTGAAATACTGAACTCCTGATGTTGTGGTGGTCACCAGACCATAAGAAATGTACCAAACCATAAAAACGTACAGTGGGTACGGAAAGTATTCAGACCCCCTTAAATTTTTCACTCTTTGTTATATTGCAGCCATTTGCTAAAATCATTTAAGTTCATTTTTTTCCTCATTAATGTACACACAGCACCCCATATTTACAGAAAAATATTGACATTTTTGCAGAATTATTAAAAAAGAACTAAAATATCACATGGTCCTAGGTATTCAGACCCTTTGCTGTGACACTCATACATAGCTCAGGTGCTGTCCATTTCTTCTGATCATCCTTGAGATGGTTCTACACCTTCATTTGAATCCAGCTGTGTTTGATTATACTGATTGGACTTGATTAGGAAAGCCACACACCTGTCTATATAAGGCCTTACAGCTCACAATGCATGTCAGAGCCAATGAGAATCATGAGGTCAAAGAATTGCCTGAAGAGCTCAGATACAGAATTGTGGCAAGGCACAGATCTGGCTAAGGTTACAAAAAAAATGCACTTAAGGTTACTAAGAGCACAGTGGACTTCATAGTCCTTAAATGGAAGACGTTTGGGAGAACCAGAACCCTTCCTAGAGCTGGCTGTCTGGCCAAACTGAGCTATCGGGGACGAAGAGCTTTGTTGAGAGAGGCAAAGATCACTGTGGCTGAGCTCCAGAGATGCAGTTGGGAGATGGGGGGAAGTTGTAGAAAGTCAACCATCACTGCAGCCCTCCACCAGTTGGGGCTTTATGGCAGAGTGGCCCGACGGAAGCCTCTCCTAAGTGCAAGACGCATGAAACCCTGCATGAGTTTGCTAAAAAAACACCTGAAGGATTCTCTGGTCTGATGAGACCAAGATAGAACTTTTTGGCCTTAATTCTAAGCGGTATGTGTGGAGAAAACCAGGCACTGCTCATCACCTGTCCAATACAGTCCCAACAGTGAAGCATTGTGGTGGAAGCATCATGCTATGGGAGTTTTATTCAGCTGCAGGGACAGGACAACTGGTTGCAATCGAGGGAAAGATGAATGCAGCCAAGTACAGGGATATCCTGGACGAAAAACGTCTCCAGAGTGCTCGGTACCTCAAACTGGGCCAAAGGTTTACCTTCCAACAAGACAATGATCCCAAGCACACAGCTAAAATAACAAAGGGATAACTTCACACCAACTCTGTAACTGTTCTATTTGATATCGCTTGTGTTGTTTCTCCAGCGTGTCTTCCCTTGTTCCTAAAAAAAGAGACAAGGAAAATACTTACCCAAAACAAGGTGTGTACTCTCTTTGGCTGCTGTCATATTCCACAATAATGTCCAATAAGCAATCTCCAAAACTCAAAGATCAAGCCAAAAAAAATATATATATGCGAGGAACAGCCATTTATCGAGCACAATGACCGAATGGATCAAAATCTTTACTGGAGATCATCCAAGAGTATCCAAGACTTTTGGACAACCTTGGAATGGTAAGAGACAGTTATATATATATATATATATATTTAAAGGTATGAAATACCTATTTTCGAGGTATATTTTAAGAGAATGGTGGCGCAGTGGCGCAGTGGGTAGCACAATCGCCTCACAGCAAGAAGGTCGCTGGTTCGAGCCTTGGCTGGGTCAGTTGGCATTTCTTTGTGGAGTTTGCATGTTCTCCCCATGTTCGCGTGGGTTTCCTCCGGGTGCTCCAGTTTCCAGTCCAAAGACATGTGGTATAGGGGAATTGGGTAAGCTAAATTGTCCGTAGTGTATGTGTGTGAATGAGTGAGTGTGTGTGGATGTTTCCCAGTGATGGGTTGCGGCTGGAAGGGCATCCGCTGCGTAAAACATATGCTGGATAAGTTGGCGGTTCATACCGCTGTGGCGACCCCAGATTAATAAAGGGACTAAGCCAAAAAGAAAATGAATGAATTTTAAGAGAATTCATCTTTTTATTTTCTCATAATTTTTTTAACTCAAAATTTATTTTGAAGAATGTTGGTAAAGAGCTATATTAGATTCTATATTTTAAAACAATGCAAAAATTACTTTTTATTTCAGTTTTAAGTATTTCAGTTTTATTTCATTGTTGAAAAAAACCCCACTGTGAAACACAAGAACTGTCAACAACTGTTATGTTTCCATGCAGCATGTGATTTCATTATAGAATTTCAAGAGTTCACACAGATAATGCTTGACGATGTTAGCAGGTTTGGCATGCTGTCCTGGGAGAGAACCCTGAGCTCGGAGATAGATGAGCCCAAGGCTCCCGCTTGGTCAATAAGCATTTAGAGGGATACGAGATCAGGTAGCTCTCGAGAGCTGGGTCTTCCAAAACGAAGATAGGGAGTAAAGTTAGGCTGGATATTTATGTTAAATTTGGAATGATCTGATATGGAATGATGACTAGCTAATGATTACCGATAGGGACCAGCTGTGGTCAATCATATGACATGCTCCTCTCGAAAATAGTTTTGTGAAACTTCACTTAAATGTTTGTTTTAACATAATTATTTGTTTTCTTGCCTGGGTCCTGGCTGAATTAGCTGTATTTAAAGAAAAAATTTCACCCAAAAAAGAAAATGTATTCATCATTTACTCACCCCCAAGTTGTTGATTGTGTTTCTTATTTCTGACCACAAAAGAGAACTTAAAGAACAAAGGAAATCCACGATTTTAGAACAAGTGGAGAGTAAATGATTACAGAATTTTTCTTTTTGTGTGAAATATCACTTTAAGGAATCCCAGTACAGCTCTTATGACATTGTTTTAAGTGTTGTTTTTATTTATTTATTTTTAGATTGCTTAGATTGGTGTTAATTACACTGTTAACACATTTAGAGCCAGCAGTGCATTGGTTAGGTTTTAAAAGCACAGTGCATCTCAATGATGGTAAAACATTTCCATACAGTCACAGACAAATGTGATATGATTCTCCCAGCATGCACTGCAGCATGAAGTGTGTCACCATCATTGAGAAGCATACAATGATTCTTGACGTCTCTTTTTTGTGAGTTACTCAGATGTAAAAACTGACCAATGCACTGCTGGCTTTCAATATGCAGAACCACATGATTTCTACTAACAGCTCAGTGAAATCAACACCATGTTATTATCATTGTACAAGAATAAAATTACTGATAAACCAGTGACTCAAACTTTTAAAAGAAAAAAAAAAAAAAAAATTCATTCTGCACCCATAGGGGACGTCATTTCAATGACTAACTGTCCAAAAGAAACGTCTAAAAAACGTCATTTGAACACAGTTGTGTTTTGTGGGATCATGCCCTAAATTAACACAATATCTGTATTTTATGCTTTGAATATCACAATTATTGTAAATAATGGTATATTGCGACACCACTAAAGCATACACAAAGCTATGTTTTTCCCATTACATTGCATTTTTAATAGATATTTTAACATTTAATGCAAAGAAAATGTATGGAATGTTAAATTAATTTACTGCAGAGATGATAACCATATGTGTTTGTTTGTAGAGAATTCAAGGAAAGATGTTGAAAGATGTTCAGCATGAAAGATGTCCAGCATGTTGATGTGGTGCTCGCTGACAGCTTGTGCTCTCACTGCAAGGGCATGTCTGATGTGCAGCTAAGATCGCGGCTTGCACTTGCGAGCGACCACTGTTGTTCTCCATGAAAGTGGTAAGCACTCAGGCAGCATTGAGGATCACATTGGGGGCTTATCCTTTGCCTCAGGGCCCACAGACTTCCCAGTCCTCCACAGCATGCCCTATCCAAGCTTTGAGTGGTTGTGACGGTTCATACCACGGGATGCCCATTCTTCTGTTCGATGACAGCGGGGGTCAGGCGGTCATGTGGAGGGCGAGCTGTAATGTTCAGATGACAGAGCGGGCCCGCTACCACCTTCCAGGGTGCTAAGCGCGGTCGCACATCTGGAGTCAGCATGATGGCTGTGACTTCGGCATTAGGGCTAGAGATGGCTTGTCCCCCATTCCTGCCGCTGGACCGACTAGAAGGTGCGACGCGGGGGCTGATATGAGTTGTAAATCCTCCCTGCTCTTTGTCCTCTTCTTCCTGGGAGACAATGGCCACATAGTGGTCCAGGAACGGCACCCTTGGTATACCCTGGCAGATATGTGCTACACCAACAAACCTCGTTTTCTTAGGGTGGCCATATCCCAGGCAGGCCTATTTGTCGACACTGTCTGGGACTTTACCCAGAAGTCCTTGGCGGTGGGCTCGGAAGACTGCTCCCTTGCTGGGCCCATCCTGCGCTGGCTACTTTTTTTGGTGTGTTTGGCTTTAGTTTCTGGATGGACCGTGCCTTCTACAGGCCTGGGTGCCCTCAGAACAAACATCCAGTCATGCTGTCACTCTGACAGATGTTCCAGTACAGGCTGGAGGCATATCAATTGCCTGGAGCTGTTTGCAGTGTTTCTCTACCGGTGCTGGAGCGGAAACACGTGCTGGTTAGGATGGACAGAATGGCTGCGGGAGCATATATTAACCATTTGGGCGGTATGTGCTCTCGCCGCATGTCTCAGCTTGCTCGACATCTGCTCCTTGGGACTCACGCGGCTGAAATCACTGCACGGCACTCATATTCCAGGCAAGCTCAACTGTGCCCGCCTCTACGCTCTTACGGCAGCTCACTTTCCCGGTAAAATGGAGACTCCATCCTGGCACGGTCCAGCTGATATGGGCATGTCTCAGAGAAGCCCAGGTCATCCTCCTGCTTCTCGCGCCCTTCGCCACTTGCTTTTTCCCTGCTCTGCACAAATGCACTGGGTCTCAGCTGGCCCTTGGCTTATGCAATAGCCTGCTCGCACAGACCCTGTGCAAGGTCACGGAGGATGAGGAGTGGGTCTTGCCTATGTCCTGAAGTGGAGACTATTTGCTATTCATTGAGAAAAACCCTGGACATGCCAGATCAGTGTTATGTTATTCTTCCTTCAGGATATACTAGAGCGTAGGCTGTCACCCTCTACACTGAAGATTGGGCTTTGCTGCCATCTCCACTCATTAGTCCCTGCAGTCTACAGTAAGGTCCGTTCGGGCCACTCAATTCAGTACCTCTAAGTTTTCTTTCATGGCGACAGCTCTGCTGGTTGGTTTGGTATCGATCAAGAGGGTTGAAAATCCAGAGGCATTTTCGGTCAGCGAATCTTGCCGGGAATTTGGGCTGGCCTACTCTCTGAGTTTTCCTGAGACCCAACTATGTGCCCAAGGTTCCTACCACACCCCTTGAACCTGCAAGCGCTGCTGGGAAGGCAGACCCAGCCCTTTCACTGCTGACTCCTTTTCACGCACTGCGCTTTGCACTTGTGTGACTGCACTTAAAGCATACGCCTCTAAGCAGCTATTTTATGATTGGCAGAAGGGTAGTGCCGTATCAAAGCAGAGGTTGGCCCACTGGGAAGTTGATCCCACTGTAAGGACTCACTGGCATATTGCAGAATCAGAACTAGTCCAATATGGAATCTTAAATATTGGTCAGCTGCCACATTGTCTGGTCTCAGTCTTTTAGGACTGCCTCGAGGGGTTATAACAGAAGAGAATCCATCACAGATAACAGAGAGCCAATTGATTTGACGTTCTCTTTAATCTCGTTTGCCTTCTTCGGGAAAGTGTGTGCGTGAAGTGACGAGTGCCGTTCTGCTCTAGCCTATGAAATTCACCTAGGAGGTGCTGCCTGTTGTTTCATATATTTGTGGCTGCCTTTTAAATTTGTCTCACCTGCCACTGTCCTCGGCTGTGGTTACTCCTCATGGGCATTTCATTAAATATTACGGTGTCACTATTTTTGTGCACAGCTGACGGCGTTGCCATCGCTCTGATCTAATGTCTATAGATATTCAATTTGATCATTACGCTGCATTGTGAACTTATCTTTTGTGATTTTGTTCAGTTTGTTTCCTGTGAAAGTATTTTAGTCTGTGTGCATATACAGTCGTGGCAAAAAGTTTTGAGAATGACACAAATATTAGTTTTCACAAAGTTTGCTGCTTAACTGCTTTTAGATCTTTGTTTCAGTTGTTTCTGTGATGTACTGAAATATAATTACAAGCACTTCATACGTTTCAAACTTCATACGTTTTATCGACAATTACATGACATTTATGAAAAGAGTCAGTATTTGCAGTGTTGGCCCTTCTTTTTCAGGACCTCTGCAATTCGACTGGGCATGCTCTCAATCAACTTCTGGGCCAAATCCTGACTGATAGCAACCCATTCTTTCATAATCACTTCTTGGAGTTTGTCAGAATTAGTGGGTTTTTGTTTGTCCACCCGCCTCTTGAGGATTGACCACAAGTTCTCAATGGGCTTAAGTTCTGGGGAGTTTCCAGGCCATGGACCCAAAATTTCAACGTTTTGGTCCCAGAGCCACTTAGATATCACTTTTGCCTTATGGCACGGTGCTCCATCGTGCTGGAAAATGCGTTGTTCTTTATCAAACTGTTGTTGGATGGTTGGAAGAAGTTGCTGTTCGAGGGTGTTTTGGTACCATTCTTTATTCATGGCTGTGTTTTTGGGCAAAATTGTGAGTGAGCCCACTCCCTTGGATGAGAAGCAACCCCACACATGAATGGTCTCAGGATGCTTTACTGTTGGCATGACACAGGACTGATGGTAGCGCTCACCTTTTCTTCTCCGGACAAGCCTTTTTCCAGATGCCCCAAACAATCGGAAAGAGGCTTCATCAGAGAATATGACTTTGCCATACTTTTTGCAGAAGATCAATCTGTCCCTGATGGTTTTTTTGGGGAGAAGTGGCTTCTTTGCTGCCCTTCTTGACATCAGGCCATCTTCCAAAAGTCTTCGCCTCACTGTGTGTGCAGATGCGCTCACACCTGCCTGCTGCCATTCCTGAGCAAGCTCTGCACTGGTGGCACTCTGATCCCGCAGCTGAATTGTCTTTAGGAGACGATCCTGGCACTTGCTGGACTTTCTCGGACGCCCTGAAGCCTTCTTAGCAAGAATTGAACCTCTTTCCTTGAAGTTCTTGATGATCCTATAAATTGTTGATTTAGGTGCAATCTTAGTAGCCACAATATCCTTGCCTGTGAAGCCATATCTATGCAACGCAATGATGGCTGCACACATTTCTTTGCAGGTCACCATGGTTAACAATGGAAGAACAATGATTTCAAGCATCACCCTCCTTTTAAAATGTCAAGTCTGCCATTCTAACCCAATCAGCCTGACATAATGATCTCCAGCCTTGTGCTCGTCAACATTTTCACCTGAGTTAACAAGACGATTACTGAAATGATCTCAGCAGGTCCTTTAATGACAGCAATGAAATGCAGTGGAAAGTTTTTTTCAGGATTAAGTTCATTTTCATGGCAAAGAAGGACTATGCAATTCATCTGATCACTCTTCAAAACATTCTGGAGTATATGCAAACTGCTATTATAAAAAGTTAAGCAGCAACTTTTCCAATTTCCAATATTTATGTAATTCTCAAAACTTTTGGCCACGACTGTACACAGGTTGATGGATGAGCTGTAATGTTGATGCTGAATTGAAGAGGAGTTTGTGTTGATTTTTTGGGGGTTTGTCACTTGCTTTAATCATTTTTATACACCGATTTGCTGTGTGGAATGTCCCCCATATACTATAGCCAAACCTTTGGTCACTCGTGCCAATGCAAAATGTCAGTTTCTATGGTGCCAGCAGCAAAAATCTGTGTGGGCTGTGGACAATGTGAAACGTATTGTTCTCTGATGAGTCCACCATCACTGTCTTTCCCACGTCCTGGAGAGTTAAGGTGTAGAGAAGCCCCAAAGCAGCACACCACCCAGACTATTGCATACCCAGAGTGAAAATGGTTGTGAATTGTTAATTAATTAAATTCATCTGTATTTCTATAAGATTTTCCAATGTAGTTTGTGTCAAAGCAACTTAACATAGATGAAATTCTAGTAAATTGAACCGCAGTGCACACAAAGAAAACACACGACAACTGTTTCAGAGGGTAATAATTACTGGAATGGATCATGGAGTTTTTCTTTTTTTCTTTTCCTCAGTCATTCTTTTAGCTCAGATTTCTATTTTCTTTTTTTATTAGTTGCAAATGTTTATATTTTTGGCCAATTTTTTTTTTTTTTTTGTCCCCCTTCATATTTTTCTCGCTCACCTCCATTCCATTAGCTTTATTGATTAGCAAACATGCAACTGTTAGAAATCCATTTTACAAACAGCAAACTGAAAAATACATTAATAATGTTTTATAAACAGTAATAAAGTCAAAATCTATTTACGCTAAATGTATGACATTGTACTAATGTGGTATAATAAAACAGTTGTATAAATGATCAAATTCCATTCTTGAAATTCACACAGTCCTGAGTCCTACTAGACTCGTGTACAAAACCAACATTAAGACCGGCCAGACTTTACATGAGCGACTGAGTTATTGAGAACGCATTGTGGAGATTACAAAAACAATATGTACAACTAATCGGGAAGAGCTGGGTAAAAGGAACATCACTGAATGTTTGGATTCCGAAGGCATAGTAACGTGCTCTCAAATGCCACATCAACCATATACATAGGAAAGTTTTACATCAATCCTTTATTAAAAGGAACTATAAACTTATATCTTAATTGTTTTTAGCAAAGTATGTAAATATGATCATTAAAAAAATATATATGCATAGGTACATATATTTTATTTTTTCGCCAAATGAACACACGCATACAGATGCCAGCATGCTCTAGGATAATATTTAAGGTTACAGAAAAGGGCAAATTTTTGGGACCCTTTTCCACAGGACCAGGCTTTTGGAGTGTCAAAAATGAAAATAAAATTAAGTTCTCCACAAGATAGTGTAATTACACACGACTGTTGTTCAACGACAACAACAACAAAAAAGTTTAGATGAAGCCTAAGTTCACTTAAACAAACCTCTAAGAGTTATGAATGAGATTCGTTCGGTGACTGATTCTTTTTAACGGCTAAAATAAAAAGTCATTACTACTGCAACCATTTATAAAATATACACTGAAAAAAAAGCCATAAATCCTATAAAACGCCAGCGGTACACTGACGACATAAGGCGTAAATGAAATGTAAATCAATTTGGAATACATTCACAACACCTATGTTCACCCCAATTAACAATAATAATTTTCTCAGAATCCTCATCCAAAGCTCTTTATGGTTTTGGAAGATCACCTAGATGTGAGAAATAAATATGAACAGTCCAACACACTGATCAAAATGAAGTGTGCCACACAGATCTTCTACAAATTCAATATTTACAGGAAGTAGCACATTATGAGAAGGAAAAAATAATAATAATTTCACCTAGGGATATATACATATGTATTGGGTCGTTTTTGGAAATCAGATACAAAAGATTTGAAGGAGTTTGACATCATGAGGGCATTTCGTTTCTTCACAAAGGAAAAAGATGCCTTTATTGGGAATGATGCCGTCAAAATAATTTCTACCAAGGCCAAAGTGGCACAAAGTGCAGACGAAGCTTCATGGTGGAAAATGGCTGAAACGATTTAGTGATTTAAAAAAAAATTCACAGTAGTCACAAATGTTGTGAGATACTGACATCTATCTGCTCATGCACAGTGAAACAAAATGTCTCGTGCTCAAAACATTTTGCACTCGCTCTCAGCAAAAGTGAGAGTTTGATATATAATGCAGAATTTCAGAGTGACAGAAACACTGCAAGTCATCTCACATCCTCATATATTCTCCTGGACAGAGAACCCTTTTCATTTCACCAGCTCTCACAATACTGAAAACCGTCATTTAGAAAAAAAAGTGTCTTTGTCTCATTCAAATGGACTTAAATTACAAACAAGAAAAAATTAAAATAAAAGTCCTTGAACAAAAAGTGGTGCCGCTTCTCCTTCCTCATCGCCTCCATGAGCGGCTCTCATATTCATCGTCTTCATCATCATCTTCTTCCTCTTCCTCTGGGAGCAGAAAGGGGCTGACTGGCTCCTACAAAAGTATGAGCAAAGAAAACTGCATGTTAAAATAATCAAAGCTTAAAGCATGTCAAGATCTGAGAAACAAAATTCATGCTGGTTTCACACATGGTTTGTGTGTTTTCTTTAGTCAAAGGATGTCTAGAAATGCTAATGTTTTATAAATTCAAAAAGTGGTTAAGATGTTTTTTGGTCGCAGATGGTGTGTTGTTTTACCCATGTTTCACTGACGAAAAACCTGAATTTTCATGACCTATAAAGCATAGAAGAACAAAATTTTGTAATTCTGCGATTGCTGAATTTAAAGGCCACCTAGTTTACCCCTTTTTCCAGATTTAATATAAGTCTTTTGTGTCTCCAGAATGTGTCTTTAAAGTTTCAGCTCAAAACACCCATCAGATTATTTATTATACCTTTCAGAAGTTTATAATTTTTAGCTCTTAGCATCTTGTAGCTGTTTTTGTGGACTGTGCCTTTAATGCTAGTCCTCCCCGCCCACCATTCCCATGTGCCTGTCAGTGTGCCTCAATCTCCACCCTCGGCTGCCTCAGATAACAGACAGATATGAAGGAAGCAGATCTCACGTAACCTTTGTGAGAAATATTACAGTAAGAACTTTCCTAATGATTATTTGATGTATTTGTTGTGGAGTTGCAACGATGAGTCACACACATTGACGTTACAAAGTTCACGCACACACATAAATACACACCCACAGACAGCGCGCGCGTTTAGCTTTGCACTGTTTTTGCATGGCAAATGTGGCAGGATACACATTAATTTCCACTGGTGTATGGATATCCGTTATGTTAATGTACAAAATAAACCTGATTTAACGTCCACAACCCGGGATTGAAGCGTCTTCTTTTATAATTGTACTGACACGCGGCTGTGGTGATAAAGACGGTAAAATTGCTGTAATTCATTACAAACATGCACTGTTGTAAAAACGTTTTAAACTTATAAAACTCACTCTTGATCACATTTGATGATGATTGATGATCCTAGCGAACTGAACAGATCTTTTATTCCCGGTTGCTTTGCGCACGTCCTGTCTTGTTGATATGATTATACGCGTTACTACGGAGACATGTTAATATGCAGCTGTCAATCAATTCAGTGGGCGGGGAAACCACACTCCTACATCAAGTTGCGGTCGGCCTCAAAATGGGAGGGATTTGGATGCTATTTTAACATCAGGAAATAAAAAAAAAAGAGACTTATTGTCTTTATATTACCCCAATATGACTGTGGACACACTATACCTACACACAGTTCTGTCCAAACAGCTTAAAAAATGTGATTTTCATCATAGATGCCCTTTAATGCAAAATCAAGTAAATGGCACAAAATGAAAAGAAGCTTCTTTTTTTTATTGCCACAGATTTTCTGAGATTTTGGCCAGCAATGGCAAAAAATATGTTCAGATAAGATAATTATTTATGATTTATATCAAATAACTTTATATTTGCTTACACAACAGCTCTGTCTGGTTCTTGAATCTGATTGGCTGATAGCAGTGCAATATTCTGCAATATAAGCACTCGTACTTCACCCTTGTGCATTACTCCGCCCACAAGCAGAGGAATAAACTCACTACAGTTTGACAAATATTGCAGCTGTGGGACAACATAATGTACTTTTGAGGCTTCGAGAATGTAGTTGTTTAGATTGCAACTATGCAGTTTATTTATAAGGATAGTGGCTATTTTTAAATATTTATAATTTCGGAGATTCAGCGCATCGTTTTGACAGGCTGATGTAGAGCAAAGAAATTTACAGTTGACGTTCCGTCACAATATGGCGACAAAGAACGCACAAGTCCATAGAGGGAGAAAAAGTCAGCGTTTTCACAGCGTAAGTTTCAAGCTACAGCTGAACAAATCATTACAGAACAGGTTAGTGACTAGATTCTAAGCCAATCTCCCTCTTTTGTATTTTGTAGTGTTGTATTTATACCACAGTAATCTGGTAGTGTTTGCTTTACTTTGGCATTTTCGGGGTTAATTAATGTGATATCCCAATTATAAGAGAGAAATACTGGGAAATCTCTGTAGACTGATGACATTTCATACTGTTCAGCCTTATAATCTTAAAATGTGAGGAAAATCACCTGTTTTGTCATCACTTTAGACATTACACAAAAGAATCATTCAAATACTAGCTCTAAAGTGACGTGTGTAAACTAGCAATGGTTTCTGCTGTTCTGACGTCAGCTGCAGATGTGAATGAACGGCGGAGGAAAGTAGTTCCTCATACAAAAGGGTGTGATTTTCTTTTTTATATACACGATTATGCTGTCGAACTGTTGTATAAACGCAGTATCACACTTGTAGCAATGCAATATTGCTGTATATCAAAACTGCTGGGATGCCTGCGGCCTCGAGCCAGTGCACGCCTCTCAGCAGCGCCAATATACAGCCATATCGCACTGCTACGAGTGTGATATTGCTCATATAAAGAAAGTGCTTATTTGGCACTTCAACACCTCGAGTTGTCAGACACACACTTTAGATGAATCATGTGACACTGACAAAGCCTATTTGAACAAGACTACGTTTGTTGTATCACAAAAAAAAAGACATTTTAACATGATTTTTTGAATGCTATTGTAGAAGAGGATTTTAACAGTTTTGTTTAGTTGTTTATAGAGACCAAAATTTCTTGAGGTCAAAAAGTAGTGTGTAAATTTGTGTGTCTTCACAGCAAAATAACACAAATAAATGCAGCCAATATTGCCAGAAATTGAGAAAAGTCACCAAAAAACTATTTCTCATTCAGTCTCAAACTCTTTGTTAAGTGATTCTTTCTAAACCCCTCCTTTCCATGAACTTACTGTATTAAAATAATCAGATGGCCCAGTTCGTGGAGATTGGTTTACCACAAGTATCTAAACTTCATCTCTGGAAGTTTCTCAATAACCAGTGATAGTAGAACACTAAAACTTTTACAGATTTTACTACATTAATTTAAGCCTAAGTTTAGGTTCAAGTGCAGGAAGAACTAGTTTATCAACCTGAATCTCCATCGCAAGTGGACTTGACTAGGACAAGTCATAGTCAATGAAGGCATTCTGTTACAGAAGTAAAGCTGGATTTACTAACAACACACTTCAGCAGATCACAATTAATTCTTTCTTTAAGGAGACAGCTTTCTATTGTACTTTGATCTTTAAAAAATTTAGGGGCTGTTTAAATGCATTTTACTTCATGCCTTTTGATAAACTCGGAAAGTTGTTGAAAGTGGCTCAAGCTCAAAAACTTTTCACACCTGCATTGTCGAGTAAGTGTGCACTCACACTATGCTATCCGAACCGTGCCCAGGCGCGTTTCCCAGTTCGTTTGACAAGTGTGAGTGCTCCGAAATGGGCTCAGGTGCGCTTCAGTTGAAAGAGGTGTGCCAGAGCACGGTTTTGTTGGGCTTTGGCACGGTACGCTTGTAGTATGAGTGCAAAACATGCCTGAGCCCGAAACTGAAGACGCGACGTCACTTTTAAGGGACTGTTTCATATGGATTTATTAATCATTCTTACTTTTCAATGAACGTGAACTGTCATAGTTTATTAAAAATGCAAACCCCTCACTGCACGTCAGCTGCACCTTCAGCAAACCTCCTAATACCTGCAGCGTGATGATTTTTATGATAGTCAAAAGTTGCATTTGTCACTGCATCCCAAACGACTAAAACGATATAACAAAAGTAATTGCCACTGTACGAAGCAAGAGCACTTCCCTTCCTGTTAAACTGAACAGGTTCGGAATGCAAATGGCAGTGTGAGTGCAGGCCGTCGGGGGAGAGGGGAGGGGGAACAATCGCGCTTCGGCACGGTTCAAGGCAACTGTACCTAGTGTGAGCACGCCCTAAGTGATGGGATTGACACCAGTGTTAATTTTGTTGTTAAATAATTAGTCACATTTTTTCACTTAAAAAAAAAAACTATGATCAATTTTTTACATTCTTAAAAATGTTAGCTACTCTCCTGCATGTCAGTGAGATGAGGTGTGCACATTTGAGCTGTAATGTTGCCTATACTGATCTACCTAGAAGGACATAAGCAGTCACTTCAAATTCAAAGCACACTTGAAATGAACTTCTGAGAGACCAAACAACTTTTTTTTTTTTAGCAGAGATGTTGCTCGTCGGTCAAAATGCCATCAGTCATGTTTACCGATCACACTGAGGGTGATCTTCACCTTCACAGTTGATTTGCTTTTTAGTAATATGCCAGCAGTATTAATAAACTAAAGCCCTGCTGACACTGTGCGATTTCAGGCATGATTTGGTCTTGAAACAAATTTGGGAAATGCTAAAAGATTTCTGAAATCCTAAGCTAAAATCTGTGGTTAATGATCGTCATCTTGGTTGCTGAAAAGTACTATGATCGGACATACAAGGTTTCTACCCGAGAAGCGATGATCTTTTACATAAAGCTTGAATACATGCAAGCTCACACATCTTTTGTTGACACTGCTAATTATTATCATTAAAACACTTAAGCCACGTGCAATCTTGCCATGTAATTACCGTCATTACATGGATTCCTGCAGTGTTGGCCTCTTCCTTTGACTCTTCCTCTTCTGGTTCTGTTGACACGGAGGGGGTTTTAGGTTTGTACCATGAGATTTGTAGAATTCGACCTTTAAACTTCGCCCCTTGGTTCGCAGCCTGAAAAAAAGACAGCAAAATTTAGTATCCTCTTGCAATATAGGTCAAATAAAAAGAAACTGTAAAAAGCCACATACGTTTTCGGCTTCACTGCGGGTTTTGAAGGTCATCACGACACTGGAAGCATCATGGTCACGAAGCTCTTCGATTTCACCAAATTTCTAAGGATTAATCAAAAAGTGTGTGGATAATTAATATAATGTGTATTGTATATACAGGTTACATACAGGTAATATATACATACTATGTATGCTGAAGTCTTACCACAAAATGCGGCATGAGTTCTTCCTTCTCCTCCTGAGTGAAGCCAATAATGGAGAGCGCTCGAGGCCGGTGGTCTACCACCATGTGATTGGCTCCTCCACGCCCCCTGAGGTTCCGCCCTCTGCCCCTCCCTCTGCCTCGGGTTGGTGCCAGTGATGGTTTTCCACGCCCAGCTGGTATCAGTCCCAACCGTGTTGCCTAGATAGTTTTAAAACAGACTATTAAACTGCTATTCAGTACAGTCAGATTTTGGAGGACTGAACTTACAAGACTTGACTCAAAGTCACAAATTGACTTTACCCATTGCTATTGATTACCCATGACTTGAGACTGGCTTAGACTTGAACTACATGACTTGAAAATGACAATTGTAATTAAATTCACTTTTGTCTTTCAAGATCAATTAAATCAACAGAATGCAATACTCAGAATCAATAATGTGTGAGTCTGTGAGAGTGCATGAAGACACGCGAGTGTGGTGTAAAAACAATAATAAATGCAGTTGAAATTGACCATATGCATAAAAGAAGAATCACTGTACACAATTTACAAAGTCAGGATAACAAACATAACCATCAACAACCTCCAACTTAGTTTTCCACTTCAAACACAAAAGGTTAGGGATGCACGATACAGAGACAAAGTACATTTAAGTCACGCCCACAAGCGGGGAACAATCCAACATGCTCCATGGACTTTCTATTGAAGAAAGCTGCCTCCATGTGACTCCTAACTTATTACAAAAAAAGAACAAAGCCCAAAAGCTAAACAGCAAACAACCTATACAGAAAACAACCTAAAAACAGAACTAAGTTTTTATAAAGCTACCAAATTGCTACCATCCACAGGAAGAATGGGTGAACTGTGGTATCCTGACACTTAGTGTAGGTGTAACAAGCAAACAACACACCAGGAGTGCGGGCAAAAACAAAGGCAGTTTGTTTAGCAAAAGTCAACAAAGGCAGCCTTCCGCATGCAGGACGTCGGTCGGTGCACAGCACTGGAGAGACAAATGGGGGTTCGGAGAGGGGAGGAAGCCTGCACAGAAGGTGAGGCTGGTGGTTGATCGAGTGAGCTGGTGAGAAGCGACAACCCTGGCTGGAGGGTGAAGTCCGCGACCAACCCTTGATGGCTGATAGTCATCAAGCAGAGCAGAGTACAGGTGAGATCCAGGAACAACACGATAAGACAGGACACGACTAGACAAAACAATGCTTAAGTTAGTGGTAAGTGGACGTTGGCAACTAGTGCGATCCGACTACACAGAAAGTAATAATTTGTCAAAGAGACAGAAAACTCAGAGGTAGATATAGAGACACTAATCAGCTAAAAGTGATAGCAGGTGCCACAGCAATGATTGCAAATAGAAAGGATCTACAGCTGAGAGAGGAGATGAGCTCCAAAAATGAAAAATAAAGAAAGAATAAAATAAAAACAAACCTGGCCCATGACAGTAGGGTGAACACTGTCACTGGAAGGTCAATTATCCAAATGTGATAAAGCAGACAAATGTTAATTATAAAACAGAAAGCTGTGCAGTAACGTTATTTGTGAGTGTCGTAATATACGTAACAGCTTGTCCCAACATAGTTTGGTTTAAAAAAAGTTGTAAAATATGAAAGTATTACACATCAAGCCATGAAATTGGATAATTTCTCCAACAAAAGGCTTTGGTTAGGAAAAAGGGCTGACAAAGGCCCATACAGTTTAGTTTTGTGTCCCTGAATGCTTGTTGTTTGGGGGTCGACAGTTTCTAAAACTGTAGTTCTGTTGTTGTTGTTTTTTTTAGCTTTACTGTTCAACCTGTTTTGCTATTCATTAAAAATGACAAGGAGGCAGCTTCCTGCAATACAAAGTTAATGGAGCTGGTTGGATTGTTCCAGCATCATCCATATCGCTGTTTACATTTGTAGCTTGTGTTACCAAGGCAAAGACAGACACATTTGTATTACATTCCAAAAAGCTCTGTTTTCAGCACCACTGTGGAAATGAAACCATGTCTATGTTGATCGGCACAGAATGGAATGGTTAAGCAAAGAGAACATTTCAGCTCTATAGTGGAAAAGTAGAAATTGTTAACCCTTTCCCGCGTATAATTACAGTGGTGTGATCAGCCTTGGCTGGTCCCTGAAGTGTGATTAGAACGTTCAGACGTTCACCGGTGTGATTAGAACGTTCAGAGCGCATGTCATCAACTGCTAAAATTCAAATTTGACGGCGCGCGCTGAGGCACAGAAAGAGGTGCGCAGCATCATAAATCACAATTTATCTGTTTTCAAACAAATAACATTAATTTTAGGTTTCAGACATTCAAATACAAATAACTACAAGCCACAAAACAAACAAAACCTATTTTAGATTTGTAAAATACACGCAGATGTCTATCTATCTAGATGGCAATAATAATTATTTTTCAATATAACTGGATGATGTGCTTTGTACTCATAAGATACACACTGTTTATGTTACTAGAATATTTTCTCTATTCCTCTTCCAGATAAACAGTAGCTTACCTTCATGTATTTCGGAAGAAAATTATGAATAAACATGATGTAAATCCAGCAGCTCTGATCTCTCCTGCGGTTGTTGCTAGAAGGGATAGAGCTGCGATTG
>CAIGQV010018552.1:563544-574133 GCA_903798115.1 Danio jaintianensis | reverse complement strand
AACTTTTGTGACACTGTACCACAAATAATAATTTTACATTACTGTGAGGGTTGAGTTTAGGGTTAGATGCTAATAAAATACAATTAATGTGTAATTTAATAAGTAATATAAATACTTCTTGTTAATTTCCTATCACAGCTGTATCCCTTCTAGCATCAACAGTGATGCCCATTACCCGTCATATAACAAATAATATGATCATTATTAAGCTGTTTAAAAGACAAAACATATGTTCTATCACATATTTGGAAATCGGAGTATCAGAAATTTCATAATATAATTAGAACATTTGTCAATATTTACAGAAAAGGGCAAAAATAAACTAAATACGATATATACAGTATATAAGTATCTATGGCACAATCTTTGATACCACATTAAAGTTCCAGCAGAACTCAGAAGCTGTTACTAAGAAAATGCATCAGAGAATGCATGTTCTTAGGAAACTGAACTCTTTCTGTGTAGAAAACAATATAATGAAAACTTTTTATACTACCTATATTAAGAGTATATTAAGCTTTTCCTTTTTATGCTGATTCTCCTCACTTTCCGTTAGAGACAAAAATCGCCTTCAAAGCTTAGTCAAGACTTGCTCCAAGATTATTGGTTTGCCTCTGCGGAGTCTAGCAGAGTTACGTGAACAGCAAATGATAAGGAAAAGTCAAAGTGTGATAGGAGATGATTCCCATCCTCTGAAGCCTTTTTTTGTACTGTTGCCCTCTGGAAGAAGGTTCAGAAGCATTAAATGCTCTTCAAATATATAAAAATTCACCTTTGTTCCTGAGGCAATAAGGCTTTATAACCTTACATTTTAGAAAGTTTACAATTTTTAATACATAGATCTTTCCTTATTGCTGTTTTTTTGTGTGTGTTTTGAAGTTATTATGAATCATGCTGGATTTGTGTTTTTTAATATTGTTTGTAAGTGATTGTCTCTTTATTTGTTTGTTGTATCATGATGCTACTGGCCTAATTTAATTGCCCCTGGTGGGATTAATAAAACTATACATAGATCATTGGGGCTGGTGGGTCACGTGATAACCTTGACGAGTCGCCAGGGGAACTTTGAAATGAAACGGCTTCTAAGTAACGGTCACAAAAAAAAAAAAAAAAAAAGGAGGAGGGTCAGCTGGAGTATTTAAAAACTCAGGCATGAAAGAGTTTAAAGAGCCCCTATTATGGGTTCTTGAAAATTACCTTCCAAGTGAATGAAAACATACAGCTAAGTTTTAAAGCTGAAAGTGAACCATGTTTAAAACTATCGATTCTTAAAAAAAATAAAAAAAATAAAAAGATTCAGATTCGAATATATGAATCGTCTTGAGTTCGAATCTTTTGCCGGTTCATACTGACGTCGACATGAATCAATCCCATATATATGAGGTGCCGGATGCAGTAAAACCCACCCTTCCCTTCAAACACTAGAGGAGTGCGGGGGATGAGATTGATCATGATGCAAAGATGATGATCACTGTGAGATTTCTAGAGAAGCAGCTGTGAGGAATAAATGGTTAAAGTTCATCTTCACAACACCACGTATAGTTAAGCCAACCTTGTGCTGTATTTGTTCATGTTATTTTTCTGATAATTAATAACCTACCCTTCAATGCGGGATTCGCTGGCCGTTTGTTATTAAATGAAGGTTTAATGTATGGGAGGGGCGACGCGGTGGCGCAGTGGGTAGCACATTCGCCTCACAGCAAGAAGGTCGCTGGTTCGAGCCTCGGCTGGGTCAGTTGGCGTTTCTGTGTGGAGTTTGCATGTTCTCCCCGTGTTCGCGTGGGTTTCCTCCGGGTGCTCCGGTTTCCCCCACAAGTCCAAAGACATGCGCTATAGGTGAATTGGGTAAGCTAAAATTGTCCGTAGTGTATGCGTGTGAATGAGTGTGTATGGATGTTTCCCAGAGATGGGTTGCAGCTGGAAGGGCATCCGCTGCATGAAACATATGCTGGATAAGTTGGCGGTTCATTCCGCTGTGGCGACCCCAGATTAATAAAGGGACTAAGCCGAAAAGAAAATGAATGAATGAATGTATGGGACTTTGTCAGACCTTGATAGAGACTTTGTCAGTACACAGTTCCTATGGACCATTTTCTTTCTTCCTCTGGATCACAACCTGTAAGTGTGATTAAAATGGTTGCCTCCTTGTTTTCTGTAGCTTGAAAAATATGTATTTAATTGTGTTTTTAACTTGTAATCGCTCCGCACGGTTTGTACTGCATCTCTCTGGTTAACTCTTTATGAGGCTATTCACATATCGCGTCTCAAACCATGTGGAAAACGCGCCACTTCCTTTACCAATTTATAATGCATAACAGAAGCTCTTTAACAATTAACTTACAGATGGATGCTGTACACAGAGATATTCTGTACTCACGTTCACAGTTTCAATATGGCAATCCAAACCAGTAAATCAAAATTACCATAGAGGTAAAAATTTACCTCAGACTACTTAATATTGCCACTTATAGTTGACAACAAAGGCTCTGCAGGCTCATATTTAACACATGATATTATAGGTATGGCACATCGGCATAATTTTCTATACTGGATAGATCCCAATGTTTACATTTAAAGCCATTATTGGCACATGTATTGAGCATTCTGATAATATTGTGCATCCCAACAAAATGTAATGGATAACCTGTTAATTTAGATAATATTCAAAGAATAATGTGAAAAACAGAAAAGATTTTCTTTATTCAAATGTATTATAAGGCTACTGATAATCTTTAATAATCTTTAAACTACGACATGATGTACAGTAATCAACATGATGACCAATTTTTAATTTGCTGACATTTTATTCTTCTCTTTTATAATAATAATAATAATAAAATCTTAATGTTAAATATGTTGCTCTTTGCAATGATAGGAAGGAAAAAAAACACAATTAACAATAATACCACAGTGTGTTATGGACATGCCAAGTCAACGCATCTCTGAGAAAATAAGTGGTGTTTCATTACTGAATGAATTTAGGGTTTTGAACAAATTGGTTCAGTGATTTAATGACCAATTAATGCTTTAATTTTCCGTTATTCTCTTTAAATTCAAATAGAATTAACAAATAAGCTGAGTAAATGCTACAGTGACTAATGCTGCCTTCGTGTGGTGTAGAAAATACAACTTAAGAGGTCGCTCATGATCAATTTCTGACTAGAAAACATACATGTACATAGTTAATGTTGATTTCAGAGTTCCTAAAGCTCTTCATCTACTGTGATGAATGCTTATATGCTTGTCAACACATGAGATACTACATTTTATTCTTTATGACAACAAAGCACTTGAACATCACATGCATGTTACCATAGCTACTTAAGGGGATTAGGTCCTTTCCTATAGCCTGTGAATGGCAGAATCACCGCTACCAACCGGATGTCCAAATTTCAGGGATAATTTTACAAATTGTTTTTATTTGAATTAGCAAGGATTACAATTTTCATATATTAAAATAACAAGAAAGTCATCAAACTTATAAAACAATGTAATATTGTAACGGGAGATTCTAAACTTCCAAAAAAAAAAAAAAGACAAAGAGTCACAAAAGCCACATTAAATGTTGGTCACTTATTTTCATGCCCTGAGAAAACAAGTCTTTCAGACAGTATACTTTATTCCTTTCACTCTCCAATCCATTAATTGTCTTCCCTCAATCTTCCTCTCATTTCTTACGTGAAACCCAATCAAATATTAATGGAACCAAAAGCATCAGTGTAAGGACAGGGATGTGTGTTGTTTAGGGACGAGTCCTTGGGGTTTGGGAAGTGCTCAGAGTAAAATGTGCAGGAGATGAAGTGTAATGACATGCATATTTTACACGAGCTAATTTAAGCCTAGTGCCAGTTGTGATGTTTTCGTTGTCACTCTTGTTTCATGAGTGTTTACGTCAGAGCATGAGATTATGCCTGGGTGAATGGATTATGTTCAGTCTAGAGTACATTAGTGCGTTTTGCTTAGTCTGGTCAAGTCGCCTTTATTTTTATAATGCTTTATACAGTAGTTAAAACAGCCTTACAGAAATAAACAGGCAACAGAAAACCAGATATGAGCTTTCATCAATGTGAAACAAGTGCAAAAATACATAAGGCACATTCAGCTCCACAGAATGTCGTTCTTCATTCTAGTCAGTTCAATGTCAGGATGCCTCTGAAAGTTTGCATTCTATTTGGGCTAGGGATCTTAACACAGACATAGGAAAAGTACTTGGTTGACAATTTTGAAAAAGGTCTGTATGTCATCTGTATGTGTTCAAAATGGTATTTTACACTGCAAAGTAGGGCTGCACAATATATCGTTTGAGCATCGATATCGCAATGTGTGTATCCGCAACAGCCACATCGCAGGATTAGATCATTTATTAAAGATTAAAAGATAAAGATAATATTAAATATTATTATTTTTTAATTGTTTATACAATGATGACCACGTTATTTTATGTTTGATTGTTCAATTTCTCTACCTGATGACTGTCAGACTCTCCAGAAAACAATAAAGCACTGTTTGTTTAACTTTTATTTCTGCTTTTTTGTATTTATATATGCTTGCAACTTATTATAATTTATGCAAACACACTGCATAGAAAAAGATTCGATCATCCAAATCGATCTAAATGAATAAAATCTTTCCAAATGGAGCTATACAATTCATCGGGTAAAAAATTATATTCGTATTGCAATATATATCGCAGAAAACAAAATATCGCAACGTCAGATTTTTCCAATATCATGCAGCCCTAGTGCAAAGTAACTCACAGAGTTCACTGCTCAAAATGTTGAAGCTGTTAATCCAAACGGTGAGAAATGTCAAGTTGAACTGTCAAATCTATATTCACGTGTCCTTTGTCTCTTTTCTGGGAATCTGTTTTTGATTCACCTTCAGCAATCACATCTATTAACATCGATCATTCTCCATTAATTGGTCATGTTTATCATGTTACATATTATGCCAGGTGTCTCAGATGTCAGCTAGTAGACTTCAGCAATTACATCTATTAACATCGATCATTCTCCATTAATTGGTCTGTTTGGAGTTCTGCCTCCTGACTGCTAGCTACCTTTTTTTTTTTTTTTTTAATTGATAGCTTTTCTCTCACTGTTAACTAGGTGGTGTATTTTGTTGCAGTGGAAAAGTCCTCAACCCCCTCCCATACTCAATGAATTATAGATTATAAATAGTCTTTGAGGTTCAGTAATTACATTTTCTAGAATTTGGTTGCCCTTCATAGAGCATGTTAAATCTCTGGGGCTATTATCTTCCGCTATTATTCTGTACTCTCAAGTTTATTTATTTACTTTTTTTAAATAAAACGACAGTTCCGAAAAAAATGAACGCAATCCCAATTTATGATGGACGAAAGTTTTGGAGGCAGTGTGTAAAGCCCCGGTCAGATTACACGATTTCGGCACGATTTCCTTGACGTAGGGTGTCGTGGAGATTCGTAAACGACAAATGGGCGTCGTGACACAAGATTCAATCGTTTCTTCTCGTGTAATGTGGCATAGTTCACGACAACCGATTCCATGTCTGCGACGCCTCACGACACCATCGCAAAAAGTCTAGCATGTTTAATTTTTTTCCCATTCTTCACGACGAGTTCCGTCACGTGGGTGACACTGGACAATAGGAGCACATCATTTCTTGTTATCTCAGGGGGTGCTGCCGTTAATGCGCTGGTCAGGTAATCAAAAAATAGGCTGCATATTTATATGGGTGGATCACAGGTGGATAAGATCAATCATTGGTTATGCAAACTATAACTATTTTTCTAAAATATTAAGGTGTTTTAAGCAATTTTATTTGACAGACTGGCACAAATATTCAGACATCTCCATTCTCACAACCGGTTTCTGAGTTCTCTCATCCTTCCAACAGAGTTTGTTCTTCCGAGGTAATCTGGGAACATGTTCAGTGCTGCCAATTGCAAAAGCATTTCCTGCTTATTCAAATTTGTCATTAACAGTGAAAACAGTAATATAGGCTTCTCTGAAACTGTGAATATTTCATTTTAATTTTATTTAGGCTAGATCATTATTTTATTTAAAAACCAACACAATCTCACGGCAACTCGTGTTTTGGCGCTGAAGCATATAGCAGACTTGTTTTGAAGCGCTTCACCTCAAAGGTTATTCGTTATTCTTTTGTATCTAGTAGTTAACTGACCAACAAAAAATACATTAGAATTAAGATAAAATTTCTACCAAACGAAATTCGTTTCAAGAAGATATTTTTCCCAAGAAAAATATATGAAATTTATATTTTTTGTTCGTGCCGACTTACACAACTGTGCAGGCGGATGATTTGTTCCGTTCTGTGTAAAATAAGGATTTAAATAATGCTCCACTGTAATTGTTGTATCTGTCATATTTTTGCTACATTTTTATTTTAAAAATTATGTCTTGAGCATCTGATTTTTCCTCAGTGCGGATGTGCTTTTCTTTTCATGTCATTTGGCTTTCATCTCAGTCGAGTTCAGGCCAGGGTTTAGTAAGTAAAACTGGCCACAATTTAGTTTGCCTGGCAGGGAAATATACATTTAAAATACATTAAATACAAAGGCTGGTTATTTTATAGCTACATAGCTGTGATTTTGTTGGACATTATTTTCATGAGAAACCGCAAAGACAGCATTTATCCTGTTAAAAAGTGTTTCCTTAGCACTGTCATGATCGCTCTGTGTAGGCTACATTGTAGCACGAAATCTTTAAAAAGGGGAAATCTGGTGCATAAATAACAAATATCAATAAACAGCGCGATCAACACAAATCATGTCGCGGATAAGTGCGAAAAAGCAAATGCAAACATTAAATAAAAGATTTCGTACCTGAACACTTCACGCAGAAGTGACCCGTAAGCAATCTCCATGACGTTAAATCTGCTAATTATTTCTGCATACTTGCACGAGGCTCGCGCAGATTTGAGTCCAGCTTAATAACCGCTTAATATTTCTTCGGTCCAGCGCTCACGAAGTAATAACCTCCATGCTCCTGCTCAAAATGCGCACAATCCACACATTTAAAAGACCGGTGATTGTGGTTCACACGTGGGTCACGCTGCAGGCACATGCGCAGGCTCCAGCCGAGTTTTCATTTCATGCAAAGCATAAATATGTTTTTATTTTATTTATTAAATTACTATTTATAAAGATAAATTATCAAAGCGACACAATTCATTTTCCAAAATCTAAGCACTTTTCAAACCTTGAAAATAGGCTATAGCCTACATTAAAATAAAAACATTTTCAAAGATTTCCAGCACCCGACAATTGCGCTTGAGTGATTATTAAAATTATATTACTATATTATTATATTATATTACTCCTACATTATAGGAGTAGCCTATTATATTTGTTAGAAAATCGATATACGATCTGTAGCTGTAAATATTTCATTCAATATTTTTACACAATCGGTTATAAACTATAGCCTATAAAATATAAACATTACAGTCATCCATCGTACACACCTATAACCAAAGGCTATTTTTTCTATGCTTGTTTAACAGCCTACACAAAACTTTTCATAATAAAGCTTACTCTATCACCCTGGTCTTCTGCATTTACTTGTTGCAACCTGGCGTGACTGCCGACGAGAAAACGAAAGCAAGCTTTAAATATTGTTAAAGCAACACTTGTGATTGCTTTGGGAAATAACGCTCGTCATAGACGTCACGGGATGACTGTGATCGTGAAGGAACGTGTAGTCTGGCACATTCGTTACCCACGACAAGTCAAGACAAATCGCATAATCTGACATAGTGACTTTCGTAACCGACAATAAAAATCGTGTAATCTGAACGGGGCATAAATGTGATTGACACAATGTATTTTTTTACGTACAAAAATCTTGGACGAAAACTGTGACTCAGTGTCCAAACATCATAAACCTAACACAAACTAAATGCATATGATTTTTCTTTAAAAGACTTGAACTTTCTAGAGTGTATTGTGCATGTTCATCATGTTCAGATCTCAGATAGTAGACTGCAATGAACTGCTTTTCTTGCAAACAGCAGGCTGTCTACAATTTAAACAAATGTAAATCACCACGCTGTTCCACAGAAGTTTGGTGCTGTGACCAAATTTCTTCAAATGACAAGTACCAAAGAAGATTAATTAAATGAACAACAGGAGACAAAACAAAACAAATGTTTCGGCCCTGAGTCTTCGTCAGTCGTCTTTTCCCCTGTTGTTCATTTAATTGTAATAGATCACCTTCTTTGGTACTTATCTACAATTTAAAAAGAAAACTGACTGCTATAAAGATCACTTTGATATCTTGACATGACATGCATAAGTAATACATTATGTATCAGCTAATAGGGAATTATTGCATTTTCAATAGAATACAATTTCTATTTTTACAAAATAATTTTTCAACCCCACCTAAATTCTTGATAATGAATTGTTTTAAAAAGCAGTTTGAATTATTGGTAACCACAATTCTGCTTATGATTACTGCATACATTTAATATTCTTTGTAAAAGACTAATTAAAACCTACAAAAACAAAACTAAAACACACAAAACTACATTTTAGATCCGATAAACAGGTAATAGTGACCAAAAAATGGCTGCCTACCTCCACTTGCAACTGACCCAACCTTCTCTTCAGGTCAGTGGTGTCTTCTCCTGACGTCAGCTTCTTATGGAAGTCCAACTCTGCGTCAAGCAATTCTTTCTGTGCCTAGAGAAAAGACAAGTATTATAATGGGGAAAAAATACTGAAATCCTAACAAACCAAAGTAGCAATCTATGCCACCACAAATGACTATATGTATATCTTATAAGAGCTTGTGATTTTGTGAGACTATGGGGAGGTATACAGTAATATCTGTAATATTCAGAGTCCACAGAAATCTAGGAAATTAAATGAATGTGAAATTAATGTGGTAATATGTTCCCCAACATGTTCCTACATTAAAGTCACAGGACATGCAAAGCATCCTCTGATATGAAAAAACATGCAACATAACTTCTACAATTTGCTAAACATAAAGCCATATCACACTTTCCATTAAGTTTGCTTGACAGATGCTTTGTCATTGTAATTGTGCAAAAATTAACCTTAGATACCTTTTATGTTATAATAAGGAGTTAAAATAAAGTGGAAGGAGGGTCTACATTATTAACAAAAAAATACTACTATAATTTATGGTGTGACAAAAGAATCTCCTTCTTTGTGAACTGCCTTACGTCTGTTTTTGACTTTGATTGTGTTGTGTTGGCAGTGGCTTGTGCGGTCGGGCTAATCTCATTCTTCAGCTGAGAGATCTTTTCTGTCAGTTCTTTGAGAGTCTTCATGATGTTGGCTCTCTCCTCTGGCTTCATTCCTCTGTTTTTTTCCAGGCGGTTTATCAGGACCTGTAGAAGAAAGGTCAGATAAGTTTTGGGAACCTTCTTAAATTTTTTTTTTTTTTTAATCAACCAAAACTGAATTAGAAGAAACATGATTACTAGAGCGGGGTCATATAATGACCCATACAGTGCTCAACATAAATGTGTACAGCCTTCATAAATCTCTCTTTTAAATGAATGTTTTCTATAGAATCCTTAACAAAATATTTGTGCATATACATTAGATTACTCAGTACCAAAGCTAAAACTAATCTAACAAAATAATACTTAAGATCACAGTATAAAAATTAGTCACTCAAATTTTTTTATTATATTTATATATATAATTAATGGGGCAACACGGTGGCTCAGTGGTTAGCACTGTCTCTTCACAGCAAGAAGGTCGCTGGGTCAGTTGGCATTTCTGTGTGGAGTTTGCATGTTCTCCCCGTGTTCGCGTGGGGTTTCCTCTGGGTGCTCTTGTTTCCCCCACAGTCCAAAGACATGCGGTATAGGTGAATAAACTAAATCGACCGTAATGTATGTGTGTGTATGGATGTTTCCCAGTACTGGGTTGCAGCTGGAAGGGCATCTGCTGTAGCGACCCCTTATTAATAAAGGGACTAAGCCGAAGGAAAATGAATGAATATATAATTAATAAACAACAAATATAAAGAAACATCAAAAAATATTAAATTTAGTTGAATTTTGTAGTTTGTAATTTTTTTTGTAATAACTCATTTGAATTTAAATACACTACTCATTTAACTCATTTGAATAAATGCATTCTATTCCCAAAGATGTTCAGTGAGCAAACTATTTTTAATGAACATAATGGTTTAATAAAAGAATTTTGTTTAAATTCACCAAAAATTATTGGCTATATCACTGAAAAATGTATAAAAATATTAATTTTCAAACGTGGGTGTACTAATTTATGCTGAGCACTGTATGATTTGCTGTAATGAAATTTACAATAATTTCATATATTTACTCAAATTAATGTATTTTGAAAAACAATTGTAACTTAAAAAAATCGAAAATAAATCTGTAAAACAAAATATAAAAATTTCCTGACGCTGTAACTAATCCACCTTGCTACAGTATTTTTCACAAATAAAGAAATGCCTTAAAAAAAGAAAAAGTACACTGTTATTATTTTCTTTAAATAGAGCGCAAACAGCGTTCCACCATTATTGCCTTTGACTTGATCTAAAATCTAAATGATGGAAAACCGCCAGTACAGTAATGAT
>CAIGQV010018552.1:532561-562486 GCA_903798115.1 Danio jaintianensis | reverse complement strand
ACACACACACACACATGCATACATACATACATATATACATACATACATATATATATATATATATATATATATAAACATGCTGCTCATTCATTGTCATTCATGCTACCTAGTGGAAAATAGCTTATGTTCACACGTTTGCATTGACTTTGTATTGCAGTCTGATCTTTCTTTCTATCTATCTATCTATCTATCTATCTATCTATCTATCTATCTATCTGTCTGTCTGTCTGTCTGTCTGTCTGTCTGTCTGTCTGTCTGTCTGTCTGTCTGTCTGTCTGTCTGTCTGTCTGTCTGTCTGTCTGTCTGTCTGTCTGTCGGTCTGTCGGTCTGTCTGTCTGATCTTTATGTCCACAAGTAAACCATTTCTAACAATATAAATGATTAAGTAGTCAGAACTATAAAATTGCAGACAAAGAATTTAGGACTGCCAAAGTTTCTTGTATGTTTGGTTTGGAAAGTGTGTAGTAGAGGGCCTAACCTCATATTTTTTCATAGGGCTCAAAATCATCCATTAGTGTTGTTTGTAATAAGTTTAGATATTTATATTCTCATGCTAGAATGGAGTTTTTTTCATATGTGTGCAAACAATCACATATTTTTCTTTACCACTGAGGGTTCTTGGCTTGGGCTGGTTGGTTCAGTGCTGCCCGTGATGCCTGCGGTTCCTGTGGCAGCATGGTGTTTTGGGAAGGTCTTATTCAGTACGTAAGATGCTGCAGGGTGCTGCTTATTAATCACCTGAAAAAAATTTTTTTAAATCTGTCAAAACATGCAGAAGAATGGCAAGAAATATCCAAAAACGATCAGAAATTATCAAAAATAATATGACAGAAAAATATAGCTGGGTGGTAAGATTCCATCTCTCAACCTTTATAAGAACAACACAGTGAATTCACTGGAATTAGCATACATTACTTAACCTTGCTGTTTTCAACATAATACTCCACCAGTAAGTATCATTATCATCACAATCTTCTGACAAACCTTGTGTGTTGGGGGATGTTGTTGTCCAGGGTTTGTGCTCTGACTGGGTCCCTGCTCCTGTGTGTTGCCTGTGGCCTCTCTATGCCAGTAAACTCTGATGAAGCGGTTATTGAGAACGGCTTCAGTGCTGGAGATAGCTCTCCTAGCCTCATCATTGGCTGTATATTGGATCAATGCTGCCTCGGGATCGCCACCAAACACCACCTGTGGACATGACATCACAGGAAGCACAATAACAGCAAAAACAAAAATATTAAGTGATTTTGTACAGCAAAGCATTACATAAAAATTATATAAATTTAAACAAATGTAGAAAGGCACCTGGATGTATTGAGCAAAAATTATATAGCAGAATACTTACCTGAATATTGACTATTGTGCCAAACTTGCTGAAGTGCTCATTGAGTTTGGTGATGTTGTTGAGCTCACGGGGGATTTTGCGAACTTCTAGTTTGGTGTTGACATAATAGTGCTTTTTCGGAAATGTGGGTTTATGCTGGTTATTAAAATTTTGCCTGTAAAGTAGAAAAGTCTTCATTATTGCACAAATCAGGAAATCTACCAACAGACATTTAAACTAACGTAAACATTGTGTATATATGTATTGTGAATATACTGTATGCATATGAAATATCAATACATAAAAATCAAACTAAAAATCAGTTTGTTTGTTTTTAAGAGTTGGCGGTCAAATAAGTATTTTTCATAATCAAATTTTAATTAAATCTTATTATGAAATAATGGTCATTATCCAATATGCATTTAAATCATTATTGGCATCCCCCTCATAAATCAAATCTCAAACTATGCTGGAAATGTCCTATGATTATATTTCAGGGTGTGCAAAGATTAAGCTTAAACACCAATTGACCATATCTTGGGACATTCTTAAGCCGGCTGGAAAACATCTGGTGAAAGACTGATGTGATTGTATGTTCAAATTCATGAGGTTCCTTTAACAACGTCGACAGTGTAATGCTTAGTTTATAATGAGGATTTAGTCATTTAAATAGACTTAAGCATTCATTTAGTTGTCCAAATGTAAAATAAGAGGAAAAGGCATTTAAATGCAAGCACCGTGAGGGGGCAGCAGCTGAGCACTGACCTGTACATCCACTGAAAATTCTGTGTTCGTATTTTAAAGACAGTGTGCAATGGGATTTTATGTAGTGCTTCTTGTTTGGTATGTGACATAATAGGTCCTACAAATTCAAATTTGTTATGGCTTTTTATTCTTTTCCCTGTTAACATATGTAAAGTGGCTTTGACACAATCTACATAGTAAAAATCGGTATAGAAATAAAGACGACCTGACATGACCTGACGGTGCTCCCATTATCAGTACATAATCTGTCCAAAAATGAACAAAACTCTTGTTGAATCAATTTTATGATGAATGCACAGCATAATCCACCCTAAAGTTTCAATTTTAAAGAGGTTCACTACATCACAAAAAACACTTTATAAATAACTGCCCACAAATTGATTAAGTATTAGCAAATAGTTCATCATTTATCAAGCATCCCCTTTATTAATTAACATTAACAGACATTAGTAAGCAGTTTATAACCACAGCTACAAATGCTGCATTCTTGACTAATATATTTATATAAAAAGTATACTTACATATATAATGTGCTCAATGATTATGTTTTTTAAATACTTTGTTCAGAATGAGTATGTGTTTATTAAATAATTAATAAACTATTCAAATGGACAGTTATACATCATATTTTTCAGGCCATTAGTAATAGTTACTCTATGTTAACAAATGCTTTATTAACACAAAATCCTACAGTTTTGTGAGCTCATCTAAAGTGAGGACTATTTATGCTTTGTAAATCCCTTATAAATGACAATAAAAGGCTCGGTTACATTTTAAAGAGAAAAAGGAAATGAATGAGATATATATATATTTGTTTTAAGATACAAAAATTTAACTATGCAACTGTATTAAATGAAAAATAAATCTTTGCAATCTTATGTAAAAAATAAAATTACTGCACAGTTTAAACACTACTGAATAACAGGAGTGTCAAAATACAACATATGATTTACAAAACATAACAATATATAATCATATAAATATAATATTATAAAAATAGAATAATTTAACAATATGATAAACATTTCAGTGTTATTTAGTGAAGATTAAACTGTACAATAATAAAATGTTTAAATAAAATAATATTATTATTAATAATTATAATAAATAAATATTATTAATAATAATAGATAACATTGTTTAAAATGGTTTAAAACGTTTTAAAAGACACAATATTTTATTCTCTACACTACAAACTGATCACTCACTTGTCCATCCAGGGTTTTTTGGCCTGTGGTCCATCTGTAGACGGTAGACATCTCTTCCTGTTCTCCTGCTCAGAGTTGTACCTCATCTCACTGTTTGATACACTTGTGATTGATGGCTCTGTCTGGATCACTATGTTAGCTGCTAAAAACACAAATAAAACTGATCAGTTAAGGAATCTCTCATGGAATCCACAAACTAAATCATTGTAGAACTGAACATTCTTATACCTCGGGAGTTTAGTCCATCACCAGAGGTAAGTCCAATAAGGTTTGGTCTCTGTGTCTGGATGCGAGGGATGAAATGGCGGTACTGAGCTCTGCCAGGTCCGGTCAGTCCTGGAGACTCTGGGTTATAGGCCTCAGGGTCATAGCTGTCTGTATGCAGCAGAACAAACACATGATTAACCATATGAGCTATGTTATAAAAAAAAAATAATAATAAAAAAAAAAAAAAAAAAAACTAACTATAACAAACACTTAATACAGTATGTATGTTTTTTCCCTTTGATTTGATAAATGCATTTAAGCAATTTCTTCAAATTTTCAAAATGATGATTCAAAACTTTTCATGTGTAAAATGTAGCAATAGCACAACTAAATGGTCAAAAGCAGTCACTCCAGCCTTCAGAATAATTCACTGTTGTTAAAAAAATTATACACCGTGCTCACCAACTCCCTTTTGAAAATGAATATTTCTCAGTGAATATAGACAATATAATTCGGTGCATTTAAACAAAACAGATTTATTAAACAGTTATATCCATTAAAATAAGTTTGGTCACCAAATGTCTTTAGAAATGGAAAGATTTTAATTCAAAGTAAACAAAACTACAAACTAAATTTTATATATTTTTCTGTTTCTCTTGAATTTTTCTCTTTTTAAAATTTGAATTTAATATTTTGCCTGACATATACATTTGGGTGTACACACTATTAGACTGTTATCCTAAATTATTTTGTTATTATTATTTATTTGCTATTATTTAGCTCCATATTTGGCTTCAGTACTGAGTAATCTAATGTGTAAGCTCAAATATATTTTTGTAAAGCATCTTATAGAAAATATTCATTTAATGATTCAAAAAGAAATCTTTGCTCCAATATGGCAGGTATTTAAGCAGAAACAGTGAAATAAGTAATATTGTGAACTTCTAGAATTTTAAACAAACAAAAGCTTCTTTTTCTTGTGACGCAAAGCTGAATCTTTCTTAAGTTACATATCCAGTTATTATTATTATATTATTAATGCATATCCATAATAATTATGACTTAATTATTATTAATAAATAATTATGCTCTCTGCTGTATAGTATTTTTATGTAAAATCTGTGTAAAAGTCAACGCTTTCTGAAAAAAAATACCCCTTTTTAAGTATTTTTATGGCTTAGCCAAAATTTTCAATGATGATGGATCTATTTCTGCAATCATGCTTCCACTGATAACAGACAAAAAGAAATGATCATAAGAAATGTTTCTTGAGGATTAAACCAAAGTAAACACCCTTATGATGCTACAAAACCTTCATAACGATTATTAACAAAATATTCACAAAAGTTTTTTCAACACTGCTGCCATATGAATCTTAACATATGACATGCTGTTTAAAGTTTCTCATATGTAAAAGCGATAACCAAACATGAATGTAAAAACAAAAGTATTGAAATGTTTAATATTTAACAGAGTTAAGCACAACAGGAAGTAAAAAAGAACTCAATGTCTCACACACATCTAAAGCCACCTCACACATGATAGGATGCCATCCAGTATTCAATTCTCTAGAGGCTTAAACACACAATAACATAACAGCCTAATAAACTTGCTCAAAAAACACTTGTTGCCCTTGACAGAGTAACTTTATAGCTTTAATAAGGATCAATCTATCATTAATACCATTACACACCGGTGTAATCACTCTAGGATCGTCCCTTGAGGGTATGATCACAGCAGTGTGAAACAATAGACTTAACAATTTGGCTGGCACTGAGTTAGAGACAAATGTGTAATGCGATGCCTTAAAACCACATATTTATTTTATGTTTAGACATTGAAATACTTATAAGTGTAAAAAAATAAAAATAAATACAGTGGAGTGGATGAATTTATATATAAATATAAAAATGTATATATAAAGTGTGTGTGTGCATATATATATGTTTAATCCGAGAGCTCCAGTTCTCTAAAATGAAGTGCAAACTAATATACTGAAGTCAACTGCCCACTGTAGATTGACTAAAAATCATCATTATAAAGGTGCTGAAACGAAAAATAAAATTTACTGACACTCGTTTAATAGCTGAGATATTGGATGTTTCATGAGATAGCTGAGTTATATTGGGGAAGCTATGAGTCACATGAAAAGCATACCTTTTCTTTGTCAATAAAAATCTATACGTTCTAAAATAAAAACTGCATTAAAAATCTCACAACAGGAACATACATATGGCTTCTTTCATATTTCTCATACTAGTATTTTTTTTTTTTTTTAAGGAATTTGATGAGTAAGTATTTGTTATCTGTAACAAATTCCTTGGATTTTTTTCTTATAAAAAAAAATATATATATATATATATATATATATATATATATATTGTATGTACAAAATAAAAGGCTATAATTTCATATTCTACTCTATTGTTTATTTAGTGGTGTCACAAAATACATTAAGGTAATACTTTTTCATAACTGATGCAGACAAAAACATGAATAACAGCATCTAGAAACAGTTAAAATCTTGAAAAGTACATTGTTTAAATTTTGCATTTTATTTAGTACTATTTTTATTTTATGATAGTCCTGTACATATTACTTTATGAACAGTGTTTTACATTTTATTAATATTTATTTTATATTTATACTTTTTTAATCAAACAATTGCCCTAAGGTTCTAAATAAAGTTAAAAAAAAAAAGTACATTTCTGAGTATATACTTTAAAATGTAAAAAATAAGTATTTTCCATGTGATCAATATTAACTATATTTACTTAAAACTATTAATTTACTGAATTTACAGAAACGCTACTATATCGGAATGTATATCATCATCGGATTTGAGATCACTAATAATAATAACAATAATAATAATAATAATAAACAATTTCAGATGGACAAAACTGAGGTTTTAGCTTAGTGGATCATAACCAAAAATTGAGAATTACTTTTTAGATATTTCTTTTTAAATCAATGTTTTCTATGCTGTGACCACACTTTAAACAAACAACACGAGACAGTAAGCTCCAGAAGCAGCAGAAGTACTCAAGCTGAGAATAGAAAAGCTTACATTCAGAGAGTGTGTACTGAGGGTGGAGAGAGGCAGAAGAGGTGGAAGAAGAGGAAGGAGGAAGTGGTGGAGGAGGAGGTGGTCCCACTCCAGGAAGGGCCAAAGGGGAAGAGGTGCTGGTTCTGGAGTGGGGTGGAGTGTCTATCCCAGTAGCTGGGATTAGAGGAGGTCCTAAAATAAAAACAAGAACAAACTGATCCACACTAACATCCAAAGCTAACTGTGATGCCTGCAATTTAGGACAATTATACTAAGTTAAAAGCTAAATAAAAAATGTTATTCCATCCCTATAGAACTATTTACTCATTATCATGTAATTCCAAACCAATGCTTTCAACATTATTATGCATGTTGAACATCAATTAAAGGAATAGTTCACCCAAAAATTTTATTTTACTCTATTTACTCGCCCTCAAGTGGTTTTAAACCTTTATGAGTTTCTTTCTTCTTTTAAACACAAAGACAGATATTTCGAAGAAAGCTAAAAGTCAAAAGGATTGACTTCCATAGTAGGAAAAACAAATATTACAAAATTCAATGGTTACAGGTTTCCAGCATTCTTCAAAATATCTTCCTTAGTGTTCAAAAGAAGAAACAGGTTTGGAACAAATGAAGGGTGAGTAAATAATGACAGAATTTTCATTTTTGAGGTTTAAGATCTATATCGAAGCAGCATCACGTGGTGATTTAGCATAGGACTGCAAGTACTTCGATGATGTATCAGTGTCTAATTATTATTCATGAGTTTTCTTATCCTATGAGAAGACACTGCTTCTGAATTATTCTGTCAAGCTGTGAGAGTGGATTCTTGAACACTGCTGATTGGCCATTGTATTTACGTGCATCACAGATATGACTGTGATTGGCTCTATTGATAAGCATTTTACAAGGGTGCTTATAGGCACTGGAGTATTTGAAAGCTGTGCCTATAAGCTGATGCATCTGCAGTAGGGTTGCACGATACTGGAATCCAGTACCAATCGATACAAAAATTTTAAAAACGTCCATTTCCCACAAACATTTCAGCGCTATTGATCACGTTCTTAAACAGCACTGATTTGCCGTTGTGTTCACATGCTCAAAAGAAATGACTGTGATTGGGCGTGAAGCTCATCAGCTCACCGAACTCACCGCTGTTTACTGAGTGTAACTACAGATATAGGGACACTGGAGCATTTCAAAGCCACGATTCATCAGCGGATCGCTCCTATGTCAGCTTATAGACAAACAAGTGTCCCTGTATCTGTGGTTACACTCAGTAAACGGCGGTGAGTTCGGTGAACTGATGACCTTCACGGCCAATCACAGTCAATTTTGTTGTGCACGTGAACACAATTGTAAATTGTGTAAAAATTGCGCTGTTTAAGAACGTGCTCAGTAGCGCTCGTTGTTATGTTAGCGGGAAATGGACGTTTTTAAAACTTCAGTATCGATTGGTACTGAATTCCAGTATCGTGACAACCCTAATCTGCAGATTGACACGGCATTCAAATGCTGACAGACATGACTTTCAAAGGCTTATCTGGCGAGAGACATGAGTCTTCAATTTATCTAACCTGAATGTCTTCAGACTGTAATAAACCTGCAGTAAAGCCACACTGACACAGAAAGAACATGCAGACTGCACACAGAAAGACCTCCTACCCTTGCCGGGGCTTGAATTGAGGACCTTCATGCTGTGAGACAACACTACTAACCACCAAGCCATTGGTCAAAATCATACTACATCTTACTTATTTAGTGTCCTAATAGGAGCGTCCTTTATGTGCAAGAAACAAATGATGTTTATATTTTGTGTTTAGCAAAGTGTTTTTTTTTTACCTGTGGGCAGCAAACCTCCAGTGGGTCGTGACATTATTGCAGGGGGGGCTCCAGCTGTTATTTAATAGAAATAACATTGTTAATATATGTACAAATATCTAGATAAGAAATAATATAAGATATAATACATTGTTGCTATTCGTTCACTATTCGATTTCACCAATTCATTTAATAACAACAGACAAACTTTTAATTACTGAATACATGGCTGTCAACAGATCCAGTTCTACAGTTCTATGCCGGTTTTGACTGCTTGTCCAAACTAGAGACATGCACTCGCAGAAACCGATGAAACTTGGACAAGCTTTGATAGGTAAACGTTGGTGCGGGCGAGAAGATTGTGAGGGTTACTGGTGCTTAAAATGATCTACGACATACCCACAAAATGAATATAAAAAATTTTTTTTAAACGGGAAATATATTGGTATTTATCCAACTCATTGAAGCATCAAGGCAGCATTATTAAAGCCCTTTTACATGGGTGGCAGAAAGTAATGAAATTGCCGCAGGTGCCTATTTCTACGTGGTGGAAGGATTTTGTCCAGTAAAGCGAAGGTGTGGTTTCAGACGTCGCCATATAGTTACACTCAACAAGGTTACATTTGCTCAAATCTAATGGGAGCGAAAAAAAAACTGTCCCGTGCAGATCTAGTCTGACCGCACTCTGCCTGCTTCCTGATTGCTCCACTCACAGTATATCCGTTTGTGGCATTTGTCTGCATTTTGACTGTCCCCATTTCTTTAATTTTCTTAAAAAGTCTCTCTGGACTTGGCTACCTGTTATGTATATGTTATGCTTATTCAAATCATTGCCAGTTTATTCAACGAGGACAATTAACAGTCATGCATCTGAGTAAGTTACGAACCAGTCACAAATAGTGGGTTCATTTAAAGATTGCTGTTTAGTTTAGTAGGCCGCGAGTTTAAGAAGGTTGGAAACCACTGGTCTAGCAAATATGGATGAGCTTTTGTTTACATTTAACCAACATTTAAGCTTCAATAAAAGCCTAAAAATGTATCTATTAATTATATAAAGTAATCCTGTCTCTTCAGAAAACCTGTAATTTGGAATAATTTGTGTGTTTTTGTTTTTTAGCTCTTTACCAACATTTTAAAGGGTAAGAATTTTGGCTGAAGAGACTTTCAAGGGAGGAATAGAAATCTCTAAGATTTAATTATAATCACTTTCCTTACATGGACAGAAGTCTTATGGATTTGGAACAATGAGGACAAGAATAATTTTGCTGTAAAGTAAACCTGTACCAATGTCATAGAATACATTTAGCATTGACACCTTGCTACATTTAATATACATTGAACAAACTTTTTTCATAACCGAAAGCTTGGTCCGTAATTTATTTAGTTCGTTTTTAATAAACCAGCCTAAGGGAAAACCTTATATCACCTGGCATGTGATATCACATACTATATGAGTAGGTACTTATTTTGAATAACTATCTTGTGACTGCTTAAAAGATTTGACAAGATTGTACTACATTTGTCATGTTTTCATTATCATGCGACATACTATCGTCAGTTGTTTTAATTCACCACTTTTTTTTACAACTCCTCACGGGAATGAGAAATGTTCATCATATGCACACTTCTGAAACTTACATTTAAGCATCAGAGTACTTACAACCTACTTGCTCTTTCGCATATTGTTTTCTCATCTACTAAATAGCAGGGAAGCAAGTGATTTTAGACACAGCTCTTGTCTAGCATGCTGAAATCAACATACTCACCTGGAATGGGGTAGATGCCTGGAAGCGGGGGCTGTCCATGAGGTGGGAGGGGCATGGGCATGCCAGGAGGAGGTTCTGTCATCGGTGGCATGGGCATCCGTGGCAGAGCTGGTGGTGGTGGAAACGGGATCATGGTAGGAAGAGTAACGTCATCCACGATCAGAGGATCATTGCCGTGGTCAAAAGGACAGAGGTCACCTCGTATACAAAACCCTTTCTCTGCAAGCAAAAAAATAATGATTTGTTAAATTAACAACATCACAACAGCCTTCTTGATGGTTTAAAAGCAGAAATCTTAAGTATTTTTGCTAAAGTACTTTTGTCACATATGAGCAGTATCCAAGTTGTCCAAGGTGGCATTGCTTGGTCAAGATGAATGAACTATGTGCTACTGAGGTCATCCTTCTGTGGAGCTAGCTCCATGTAGGACTGGGTGATTAATCGAATTGAAATCACAAATGTGATTGAGCACACTGTTTCTGCAGGTTTCACAAAGTCGAATTTAAGACTTTAAGACTATTATGAATGAAATTTCAGACTTACACAGGGCTAAACACTAAGGATTTAAGAAGTTTACTTCCAGAAAAGAGGTTTACTTGCCCCATCCAAAAAATTCTATTGCTTAGCTACATATTTTAAATAATGTGTCAGAACAAGTAAACCCTAGTTGTATACATAATTTTTTTTTAACATAACTTATCTTCAAAAAAAAAAAAAAAAAAAGAAAACCCACTAAACAGTCTGTCCAGGTCGGTGTCCTCAGCACATACGGTCTATAAATTCATGGAGAACTTTTAAACTAATTTTATTGCGAGGAAAAAAATTCAACCATATTGGTAAATAGAGTTATAAACAGAGTTTCAATATAAGTTTTATTGAGATGGATTGCTGGTGATTGGATGGGTGTCTGTCTGCCTGACTGGGTAGCTTTACATGGACATAGGAAAATTAAGACCTGTTTAAAATGCTTTAAGACCTACAAGACAATATTCCAATGAATTAAGTTTCCCTAAAAATTCCCTAAAATTTCGTTTTTGAAATTTAAGACTTTTTATGACCCAGCGGAAAACCCTGTAAGCAAAGCTGCGACTCCTGCACATCTTCTCAAGAAAGCTTGGTGTGATTTGTAGTAAATCTCCTCCAAATGCCAGAGGGCGTTCTCTCGGAAACCCAAAAATCCGTCCAAATTCACATGAAGAAACCCCTGGGGAAAATAGCTGTTGCTGAATAAACTGAAGATTTAACTGTTTAATTGATTCAGTGTGACTAATTAACGCATGACTATGGAATAGTCTCACAAAAGAATTTATTTCAAACACTCAACTATAGTTTTGAGGTGAGTTGGGAGTAAAAACGTTATTATATGTTGTAATTTCACATGCAGCTTTTACTATAGCCGTAGTTCATTGATAAGTGACGCAAACAGCAGAACCATTATCTCAATGTCATTATGGACAGATTTAAAACATTTTTTTTTTGCAAAGCTTATCAGTGTACTATCCCTCTGTGTAGTAAACTACATGCTCCATCTAAACGCATGTGCTGGAGGTTTACTAGAACCGGCTTTACTGACAAAATGTACATAAAAAAACAAAAAATAAATAAATAAATCACCTCGATTAAATCACCCAGCCATTGTGACTTTATGACAATGATTACATGGAAACTATGTATGGAAAGTCACATCTTTCTCTTCAAGATGGCAATTCATAGCTTCTTTAGTAATAGCCTTACACAATCATGCTAACAATGCATCCGTCTGCCATCCCTGTGGATGGTTTCTTCAAACTCCCCCCACTAAAAAAATATCCCAGCTCCAGAAAGACAGGGTAGTAAATATAAACACTGCTGCTTTAACACCACTCCCATAGGGCCATGTGGTGAAGACTGCTACAACACAGTCATTAGTGATGTGTTAGAAACAGACACCCTGAAGAGTTAAATACGTCCTTAGACAATTTCAAGACACTTCAGTGTTTCTGATGCATTACACACAATTTGACTTAGATTTTAGAGACATCCAGTGGCTGCAAAATGTATATCTAACTAAGTGCCATTTAAGAATGATAGCAGACTTAAAGACAATATATGTATTTATTTTACAAACTTTGCTATGCTAAAATAAAAAAATAAAAAAGGTTTAATAAATAAAATACTGTTCCATAGATTTCAAAATGCTTTTTTTTAACTAATGTCAAACATTATTGGAAAGAATTCATATTTAAGGTAGTAAACTACACCTGCGGGTACTGTTATGACACCTGTGTGAACTTTAGAAGTACTGACTTTGTTGACATCTGCTAAAATCACTAAAACTTCACTTGATCAATGGAAAATTTTTATTTTTATTTTAGCTAATAAAAGGGACGTTGAATTGATCTTATGATAGCTAACACAATGCAATGCAGATATTCCAGACATGTCCAAACATATTTGGATGTTTTTTTTTATTCGTTTGTAATGTAACTACTACACTATATATTACAAACACAGTAGTTTTTGTATCATATGTGTATGTAAAAATATCTGTATGAACATAAGCGTGGACACATATTTACACATAAATACATACATACATAAAATATCTCAAATATATTTTCAGATAAGTGAAAAGTTTTTTTAAAAAGTGCTTGTCATTTTTATTACTTTTCATTTATTAGTTTTTCTTCAATTATAATTTTCTTTATTTGACAATAAGAAGTCATAAGAGGACCATAATCACAGTAAACATGCCAAAAGTGAATTATGACTTACCGTCGTAGTCTCTGCAGCGGTGTTTCAGTGTGCTGCTCTTGTTGAACGTCTTGCCGTCTGAATGGTTGGTGAAGTATGTGGACCAGCTCTCTGTAGTGCTGTCAGGCAGGTGAACTGGTACTACCACGGTTGCAGCTTTGGGGACGGCGGGGCTCCCTGAAGAGGGAAACTGGTGCTGAGGAAGCGGCAGAGGGAGCAAGGGGGGTGGATGGGTCTGCTGGTGGTGTGGGTTACCCATATGGGCTGAAGATGGGTTGTAAGGCTCTGCTTCCTTTCGCTCCTGCTCAAATTTGGATCTGTGCTCTGCTATATAAAAAAAAAAAGCACATCAAAATTAACATTCAGTTGTTTATAGAAAGAAATCCTGTCAATAATGTTTGGTTACAGTTAAAATGGCAAATAAGATGACTCTTAAAATGTGGTGTGAATTTTTTTTTTTACTTTGAATTCATGAGTTATTATAGCTGTGTTAATAAAAATAGCAGTGCCTCAAAAAATGAATACCATGCAAATATTTTTAAATAGCTTTTATTTCCATACTTCAACTATAGTGGAAACATTAGACTAAGCATTCAATTTTAAATCAGAGTATTAAAGGGACAGCTCAACAAAAAATAAATTTACTCACCCTCAAGTGACTTCAAGCCTTTATTAGTTTCTTTTCTGGTGAACACAAAATATTTTTTTTTTAAAAGCTGGAAACCGGTAACCATTGACTTCCATAGTATTTGTTTTTCTAGGTATGTCAGTGGTTACAATGGCTTTAGCTTTCTCCAGTATACCTTGTCTTGTGTTCAACAGAAGAAACTCAGAAAAGCTTGGAACCACTTGAGGGTGAGATAATAGTGAGTAAATTGTCATTTTTGAGTGAACTATCCCTTTAATTTGTTTATTTGTTTACAGGAGGCAATTGTGTTGTCGCTTCACATTGGCTCGTGTCTGGCTCTTTCTGGGCCAAAAAGCTGTTCGTGAACACATCAATCGGACGCAAGCTGACTGAAATGTTTCTGCGTCTGCATGGGAGGACATGTCTTTCCACACACACAGATGGTGCATCCGTTTCTCTTTCACAAGGGGAGATCGGAACTTCTGACACGCGCATGCAAAGTGTAAACAAAACTAATTGTCACTCACCACAGAGGGATTCGCTCGTGCAAATATGTCTGATAATCTAATAACCCTATATTGTTTGCAAATATTTGAGAAATTTAGCAAAAATACAGGCGGCCCCTTTGTGTTCCTTCTTGACTTGAATCACTTACTTGCGCTGTCACTTCACTACACCACACTCACGCTCTGATTCGTTGCTTAATAACCAGAGCGCTCTCTTCAGCCCACAGCAAACACCTATTCAACATCCTGAACTGGGCCAACGAGCTCTGACGTTAGTCCAATGAGACGCGAAGTGTGGAGCACACCAAACCAACACCAAACCAACTCACACCGACAAAGCCCAACAGCTGACTGTCGGTTTGGTGAGTCCTGGCCTTTAAACTCCAAACTGCTATAATTTAGAACACACATCTTTCAATGCTTTACTCAGAATGTGTTTCTAATTACCCAGAACAAGCAGCACAAATAACACAACAGTTAGATCCTTTGTTTTTCCATTTATACACTATTACATTGACAAGTAAATTGTCTGTTATACATAAATAACATTATTAATTGTTAACATTATTTATTGTTAATAAGAGTGGTTCAAGAGGTTACTGATGTTGTACATCTATTTTTCTGAACCCAAATGTGTAATATTAATACTATTACATACGTATACACTTACAGTATGTATTCAAATTACTTATGATTTTTTCAATTAGGAACAATTAGTTCAAGAACCTTTTTTTGTTTACAAATAACTCATACATGAATAACCATTCCACAACCTGAAGTAACTTTTCCATAAATATCATACAAATATGAAAGTTACTTCACCAGTGGTCTCGTTTCAAAAACTTTTTCATAAACTTTCCTAAAAATAACCATCAGAATGCTGAAAAAATGCAATTTTTTACACTAGTGGTTATTTTATACTGATTGGAGAAACATTATGAATGAATGCTTGACAACAACAGTCACTAAATTACTAATTCAGTTAATGAAAAAAATCTGCTGAAAATATTGAGTTTGTAGCTACATTGCCTGTGAATTCAGTTGATAATGTCTATATTAATGCTAAGTTTTTGTAGGTCTATAATGATCATAACTCAATCCAAAGACGCAAATTTCAAGCTATTTTATTGGATCATTTAGACATGCTATTTTTGACTGCTTGACCATTTGAACTGTTATTTGATTGACATGAATTTAAAAAAGCAGTTACTGTTTTAAATGATGTCTTTCTCTTATCTTTATGACCAAAACGACAGAATATTTGAAGGTTTTCACTGCCATTAGAAAAAAAACCCCCGAGAATATAAGCATACCTGAGACTAGTTAAGACTAGTCCAAAAGTAGGTTACAATATTTCAGTGTACACGCCACAGAACGCGTATGATCATGCCAAGAAGCCAAAAGAAGGTAAAAGTCTTAGTTAATAGCATAAATTGTACATTAAAATAAAGTAACATCATTTTTATACCCCCTACCACCAGGTGCATGCAAGACCTTCGATGAATGAACTACATTTTATAATGTATTTATGAATAATATAATAGATCTTGACAAACAAATAAGCTTTATTACTGACTGACTGATAGTGAACATTTAATCCAATTCCAAGAGCCCTTTGTTCACACACAGGCATAGGTAAAAGTAATGGGAGAGAAGTGACTTGGGAATGTTAGTACCTCTCCTCTGATTGTGCTCTCTTTCTCTGCTCTTTCCACGGCTACTACTGCGGCTACGACTCCTGCTGCGACTGTAGCTTCTCCCCCGTGAGCTTCCTCCTCGCCGATCATGACGGTCTCGGTATGATTCTCCACTTTTCAAGTGGCGCTCCACTTCTCTGCGTTTACGGTCATCTCTCCTGCGGTCATCTCTAGCCCTGTAGTGAAAATATCAAGCTTTTCCTTTAAAAGAACAACATTTGCCACCAAAGCATGTTAACCCTCCTGTTGTCTTAGAATTCTGCATACACCATTCGCCATTCAGGTCAAAAATGACTCGCCTTTGCTAAACCTATAATATAAAGCAGCTATATATTTAATTTCAATCCTCAAACTTATTTTGCATGAAAAAAGATCTCATCTTTATCAAACTCTGTGAATATCTAGTATCCTAAATGTGTACAACCTTCATGAAAATAGAAAATGTGATAGAGACTAAGAGAAAAGTATCGGTGCATGTATTTCTGAAGATGACATTGAAGGCTGACATAATGCATGCTGAAAACAAAGGAATAAATTATTAGCAATTCCATTAATTTCTAGGTTGTTTGTGTAGGCTTGTATTTTACAGTACTGTAAAATTAACGTCTCTATTAACGCTTTCAAACAATTATATTTCATTTAACAAAGTCACACAAGTGCCAACTTCACATCTGCTACATCCATAACAGAGAGATGTCACATCTATAACAAAGCTTTTTCCTCATGAATCCAAAAAAGGTAAAATAAAATAAAAGCAAACTTTTTTGTTCTAAAGAGAGTCAACTCTTATCCTTTTGATTAGCATTATTTATGTTAAGTTGTGCAGTTTAATTCACAGAATTTCTACAAATTATGTTGCATACTGTAAACTCACTAACTTTTTTGGTCACATCCATAATGCATGTTTATTTTCCTCCTTTAAAATATAAAAAATGTTTACAGATTGATATTTTTCTTATCCTATATCTCCGTGGTTAGTTGTTTTGGAAAATGAAAACAGATATTTCATTATAATGTTAACATATACTTTCTCTGTGAGTTTATTTTTTAAGTTTTTACTGAAAATGTCACATCCAGAATGCTGGAATTGCTCTATAATATTATTTTAAAAATACATCATCCAAACATCATCATTGTTTGTGCCCAAACTCTCTTAAAAATGCTCAGTCACAGGCCTTAGAAACACATGCAAATGATAAACGTGCAAATGGTTAAACTTAACACTGACTTTACAAATCACGTGTTCTGTGGCTCCTGGTCAACTATAATTCAGACTAAACATTGCATTTCTTTCAATGTGACTATTGCGGATGCACACATTGCGATATCGATGCTGAAACGTTATATTGTGCAGCCCTATGATATATATTGTCATATTGCACAGCCCTAATTTGAAACTACACACTTTCAAAGCTAAATGTAGATACTGCTCATCTCAGAAGAAAATGTCAACACAAACACTACTAAAAAGATGCAGCTCTTGGAGACCAACCTTGATTCGTTGAAGTCTGAACGATTCCTTAATGGGCTTCTTCTTCTTCTGTTCTCCCTATCATCTTCAACATGACTAGTCTGAACACAAATGTTACAGTATTATTATTAACACTACTGATATATTCACACAAGAGAGTTCTCTCTATTTTGCTGATTATGAAAACTACAAAGAATACAAATTTAACATTATCTCTGGAAACAGGCAAAAGTGAATGAAGCTAAAATAGTTGATGGATGTACATACATCCACTGTACAAAAGTTGTTTGCTTTTATGCTTTGTCACATCACATAATAAAAATCAATTGGTCCATGAAGCATTTTGAGATTGAAATTTGAGATTTGAAATTTCACAGTTCACACGATTAAAATGAACATATCTTGTAAAAAGACATACCTTTTTTACATTGTTATTATTTCTATTTCTAACAAAAAAATATCTGATTTTACCTCTTCTTTCTCCTCAAGCTTCTGTACTGGTATTTTGACATCTTCTTTAACAGCTGGAGGTCCCAAATAATTTTTGGTGGTTAGACATTCAAAGAGTTTATCGACAAACCCTGTAGTTTCTGTGAAATTAACATAAAAAAAAATAAGGAACTCAGCTAAAAGAAAGCACATGATTGATAAGCGATTACAAAAAAAGGTCCTGAATTCATAATTACATGCATACATACAGATACATCTATAGCTCTTTTAGCTTCTCAACAGCTTCTACATTTAGAATAATCAGATACGAGTAGACTTTTTGCTGATACCTTTCTGAAGGAAAACATCCAACTGATCTGCACACAATGCTCTCAGTTCTTTCTCTGGTTTATCCTTCTTTACTAACGCCACAACGTAGTTTGCCAATGCAGATGGGTCAGCATCACATCTATAAAAGAGAAGCAAATTCATTAAAAGGTTAAGTTCACGCAAACAAACACATTCAAAAGATAAGGAGTCTAATCCAAGAGTCATGCAGGTCTTCTAAAATAATGAGTGACAGCATGAAATGTTGTTTACTATAGCTTTTCCAAGAGATCTGCTTGAAAAACACCGAGATCAAATGCATGACAAGTTGGTATCAAGTTCAACAACCAGGGAAATTGATTCTGAATTCAAAAATAACCCCTGCCTGCCTGCAGATCACACATGCCAACACTCTAAAACTAAAATAACTTCATCCTGATCCTGTTTTGGCCCAGTCTATGAAAACTAGTAGGCTGTTTTGGTGAGCACCTCACTCATCTAGAATACCCTCTTAGCATAGCTCCCTGCTACATGAATGCTAATTGGGAGGTGTGTTACGATTTCAAAACGCATACATGATTTAAACACAACTGAACTGTCATTTAAAGCCCAAATCAAAGGAAACGATATCTGCTCGCTGCGCGGATAAGTGGTTTGAAACCCAGATAACGTGTTAGCATGTTAGCAGCGCCAGTTAGCACAACTGCTTAGAATGTCACTGTTCATCACTTACATGGGTTCAAGAAGTTTAGCCAGCCAGGATTTCAGAGCGTCAACATTGTCTATAATCATCCTGACGCGCAAGTGATTAATACTGATAAAAATGTGGGTGTTTATGCGCGACTCCTACTAGCATCGTTTAAAAACACACACTGGGCCTTCTGAAGTCACTGGTAAGTCGGACGAGCTGCTGGAGGTTCATAGCAACGTCACAGGGAAACGTCACAATGCACCGGCCACAGCCTACCACAAGGCTGCTACTTTACCATAAGCATAACATGCTCACTAATTTTTCATGACTGGCAACAAAGATCTATCAAATAAAATAAATAAAAAAATAATAAAAATCAAAATAAAAAAATCAAACAAATCCATACTTTTGGATTACTCATTCGAAGTAGTAAAAACTGTATACTAATTTGAAATAGTAAAAACTGTTTAATATTCTGTAAATTTACAAAATACTTATTCTAATACTTATTTTAATTCTTAATACTTGTTACAAAATGTATATTTAGCATTTGTTAAATGTATTTTATTTTATTCCTTTTTGTTCCCAGTACTGGGTTGCGGCTGGAAAGGCATCCGCTGTGTAAAACATATGCCGGAATAGTTGGCAGTTCATTCCACTGTGGTGACCCCTGATAAATAAGGGACTAAGCTGAAGGAAAATAAATTAATAAATTCCTTTTTGGTTATATTTTACTAAGATATTTCTTTATAAGGTCTATAGAATAACAAATATTTGATAATTATTTTAAAATTAGCCGTGGAAGTTTTGCATTTAATTTTTGATTTTCTTATAAACATAAAGTAGATTATTGATGCCGCATTTTATTGACAGATAAAATATTTATTATTCATTCATTTTCTTTTCGGCTTAGGCCCTTTATTAATCAGGGGTCGCCACAGCGGAATGAACCACCAACTGGATGCCCTTCCGGCTGCAACCCAGTCCTGGGAAACATCCATACACGCTCATTCACACACATTCTTGTGCGGGAAACCGGAGCACCCGGAGGAAACCCACACGAACACGGGGAGAACATACAAACTCCACACAGAAATGCCAACTGACCCAGCTGGGGCTCGAACCAGCGACCTTCTTGCTGTGAGGCAACAGCGCTACCCACTGCGCCACCACGCTGCCTAATATAATTATATTAATAAAAAATAAAAATAATAATAAAAAATTTGGCAAATTTTGCATTCCTAACAAAATCTAGAAAAGTTTGTAGACAAACTTTATGGGGGCTTAAGAAAGCATAGCCGGAAAGTTTGAAATAGTTTTAAAGTTTAAATAATTGAAGTAGTTTTTAAGAAGTTTGAAACAGTTGGCATTGATAAATAAATACATATAGGTTAGCATGTTTCTAGTGTGGATTGGCATGTTTCTTGCTAGTCGTTTGCTAGGGTGTTCCAAGTGGTTGCTAAGGTGTGGCTAGACTGTTGCTAGGTTGTGTGGAGTCATTGCTAGGTGGTTGCTAAGGTGTTCTGAGTGGTTCCTATGTGGTGGCTAAGGTGTTGCTAGGCGGTAGCTAAGGTGTTCTGAGGGGTTCCTATGTGGTTGCTAGGGTGTTTTGAGTGGTTGTTATACTGTTGCTAGGCAGTTGTTAGTGTGTTCTGAGTGGTTGCTATGGTGTAGCTAGGCAGTTGCTGAGATGTTCTGAGTGGTTGCTAGGATGTTGCTAAGACGTTGCTAGTTGGTTGCTAGGGTGTTCTGAGTTGTTGCTGAGACGTTGCAAGGCGGGTGCTAGGGTCTTCTAAGTGGTTGCTAAGGTGTTTCTAGGTGGTTGCTAGGGTGTTCTTAGTGGATGCTAGGCAGTTGCTAATGTATTTTTAGGTGGTTCCTAGGGTGTTTTGAGTGGTTGGCATTGCTAGTGGTTGGCATTGCTTTGAGTGGTTGCTAAGGTCTTGCAAGGCGCTTGCTAGGGTCTTCTGAGTGTTTTCTAGCCATTTGCGAAGGCTTTGCTAGACGGTTCCTGGAGTGTTCTGAGTGGTTGCTTAGGTGGTTGCTAAAGTGTTCTGAGTGGTTGCTAGGGTGTTTTATGTGGTTGCTAAGGTGTTGGTAGGTGGTTGCTAGGATGTTCTGAGTGGTCGCTAGGCAGTTGCTAAGGTGTTCTAAATGTGGTTCTAAGGCATTGCTATGTGGTTGCTAGGGTGTTCTATGTGGTTGATAGGCGGTTGCTAAGGTGTTCTGAGTGGTTGCCAAGGCATTTCTAAGTGATTGCTAGGGTGTTCTAGGTGGTTGCTAGGCCGTTGCTAAGGTGTTCTGAGGGGTTGCTAAGCAATTGCTAACATAAATTAGCATGGTTCTAGTTTGAATTAGCATGCTTCTAGTATGAATTAGCATGTTGCTAGCATATTTATAGTATTAACTAGCATGTTGTTAGCATGATTTTAGTATGAATTAACATGTTGCTAGCATGTTTCTAGTATGAATTGGTATGTTGTTAGTATGTCCAATGTAAAGTAAATGGCAGTTTTTACAATGGGACAGTTAGTAGGGTGCCGTAAGTGGTTGCTAGGGTGTGGCTAGTAAGTTAAAGTCATCAGTGATTTACAGATTGGTAGTCCGAGTTAAATGAGCCCAGCCTTAAGTCTGTATGACAGTCTGGTGCAAAGTTATGAGGTCACAAAGTTTTGTCCAATGTTAAGTCAGTGGGAATTTTTCGGGTCAGTTTTCGTAAAACCGTAAGTTGCATCAGTTGGAAAAGATATAGCAGCTTAATTCAGTATAGTTTGGAGGTTTGGAGTTAGTTTGGTGGTTGTAGTATGAAAGGTCTAGAAGGAGATGCATTCTTAAAAAAGTCTAAGAAGACGGAAGAAGAATAAGTTTATGTAGTATAACAGTATGTTGGCTTTCTCAAGCCACCATAAATATGTTGAAAATATTTACACATTTTGTAATATACACAAGGAAGATTTATCTCATCTATTCTATAACTGTGATGTGTCTCTTAAATTTTAGTCTGATGTTAGGATTTTTTATTTGTGCAAAGAAATTATTATTACAGGCTTTTAAAGAAAAAGTCATTTGCTTTTTTCACACAAAAGTAAAACAATTGAGTATGTTGTTAATTTTTACATCTTAAGGTAAATATTTTATTCATAAATAGAAATTCGCAAAATGTATACCAAAATGCAATTTATTTTTATTAGAAATGGAAAATTTGAAAAAGTCTCTAATGCAAATTAATAACAAAAAGAATTTAAGTTAATTACATTTTACATTTACATTTAGCCGACTCTTTTGTCCAAAGTGTCCAAAGGCATTCAGCAGTTCAACAAGAAGAGGCAATACACACAAGAAGTGCTAGTTATACAAAAGTAAGTAGTTTCTGCTCAGAGAATTTAGTGCTTGAGTAAGAGTGCTAGAGTTTTGTTTTTTGTTTTTTTGTGAATTGGGTAATCTAAATTGTCCGTAGTGTATGTGTGTGAATGGGAGTGTGTGGGTGTTTCCCAGTGATGGGTTGCAGCTGGAAGGGCATCCGCTGCGTAAAACATATGCTGGATAAGTTGGCGGTTCATTCCGCTGTGGCGACTCCAGATTAATAAAGGGACTAAGCCGAAAAGAAAATGAATGAATGAATGAATTATTACAAATCATGTGACTTTCCGATGACTAGTGCTATGAAACTGTGTGCTATAAACAATTAGGAATTCAATGTTGAATTATTGGTATTATTATTGTTATTAGTATTATTATTATTATTATTACTATTATATATTCTATGTGTGAAGTGTGAAGGTATTCTAAAACTACATTACCCATAATGCAAAGCGTCTTCCGGCGCCGACGTTTCTTTAAGGTGTCATCATCCAGCGTGGGTTTCTCTTAAAAAAAAAATCCCGTTGAAGTTACTGCGAATAGATCAGGATGGCGGTAAAGTTGCTTTATATCACCCTCTTTGTAATTAATGCGTATAGAATAAATAGTTTCATGATCTTACAATTTTAAAAACATTACAGCGGTCTATTGAGCAGCATGATTACCTTTAGCAACTAGCTTCATGCATGTGCCTCTGTTACTCTTATTCATTTATGGTTCTTGAATCCTGAACAAAAAATGGGAGTAGATGTTAGTAGCGTACCGTTAGCGATGGAGAAGAACGGTATCATTATCTTGAAAGTTGGATTTGTTGAAGATGTCGGCACAATAATATGAAAAAAGAGTTAACAGCTGTCAATCAGAGGTGCTGATGTGATGTGCATCACCATACAATTTCATACAAGTACTGGTTTATAACTAGCAAATTTGCTATTTGATATGTGAAAGTTTAACTAATAAGCATACTACACAAAAATTTTACCTACAAGTATCTATCTATCTATCTATCTATCTATCTATCTATCTATCTATCTATCTATCTATCTATCTATCTATCTATCTATCTATTCAATTATTCATTTAATTTAATAATGTTGCATTGTTTTTCAGCATAATGCAGGCAAATTTAATTCAGAGCTTTTCAACCTTTTTGTTGTGCCACAGATCCCTAGTACTGTATGGCCATTCTTATCTTATGCAAAGGACTCTCATTCTAAAATGCAAGAGGCATATTTAAATACCTAATTTATACTGGGTAAAATTAATATTTGGATAGGTTTTAAAAAATTACTCAGAAAATAATTTGTTTCTGTCAATTTAATTTAACTTCATTCATTCAATCATTCATACATTCAGTTAGTTATTAGGTAAGTAATGGAACTCCCATCCTAAATTGTAAAATGCTTTTTTAAAAACCCTTTAATTAATATTATAAGTGGTCTAAAAACATATTAGGAAAATATGTACTTTATCAATTTGATCATAATAAAAAAACAAAAAAAACAACCTGTATTTATTTACACACTATTTATTTCAGTATGATTTTTATGCAGTTTTTGATCTTTTCAAACAAATTGTTGTTTCATATAATTTGTATATAAGTGTGGCTGGGTCAGTTGGCATTTCTGTGTGGAGTTTGCATGTTCTCTCTGTGTTGGAAGGGCATCCGCTGCGTAAAACATATGCTGGATAAGTTGGTGGTTAATTCTGCTGTGGCGACCCCAGATTAATAAAGGGACTAAGCCGAAAAGAAAATGAATGAATGAATGTATATTTGTGTGTTTTGTTGTTGTTGTTTAATTCAAATTGATATCTTTATTAATCTTTCTCCTTTAAACTTGTCTATACACTATGTACAGTATATGCTTTATGTAATATTTGCTATGGGTTATTTTTAAATGATACATCTTATTCATATGTGTTTGTTATTTTATACATATGCACTTATTATAGCTAATCTTAATATTTTCGTTCAATGTTATGTGCTATTCCAGGAACGCAAAGGAACAGCAAAACTTGACTTCTTGAAGAAGATTGAGGAGGAGGTTCAGCAGAAATGGGAGCAGGAAAAGCTTTTTGAGAATGAAGCCCCAGCCATCGTTGGGGAAAATACGAAGTGAGCCTGTTTTTATGTACTACAGTATTTCCTGAATTTGTACAGAATATGTTCATGCCTAATAATGTTTTATTGTCTCTCTAGTAAGAACAAGTACTTTATTACATTTCCCTACCCATATATGAATGGGAGACTTCACCTCGGCCATACGTTCTGCCTTTCTAAGTGTGAGGTGAGTTTAAAATTCATTTAACAAAGATGTCATAGACCTCATGTAATATATTACCTTATTCTGTTATAATTCTCCAATGTCCTGTAGTTTGCAGTGGGTTACCAGCGGCTTAAAGGAAAGCAGTGCCTTTTTCCATTTGGGCTTCACTGCACTGGGATGCCTATCAAAGTGAGTAGTTTAAACTCTTTAAAGTTTACATGTTGTTATCAACAGAAATGCTTAAAGAGCTCCAATTTTGTCATTTTTACAAGATGTAAAATAAGTCTTTTGTGTCTCCAGAATGTGTCTGAAGTTTCAGGTCAAAATACTCATCAGAAAATGTATTTTACCCTGTTGGAAATGTCTGTTTTTGGGGCCAGAGTGAATTGTAGCTGTTTTACCCCTGTGCCTTTAAATGCAAATGAGCTGGATCTCCCTGCCCACTCAAAGTAGGTTCTCCCCGCCCACTCTTTGGGGATGTGCCTTTAGATTGAGGATACCCAGCGTCAGATATAAGAATAAACACAGCACAATCACAGACAGCAACTCGGACACGGTGAAGACCCACAGTCACAAATGCCACAGTAAGGCTGAACCAAGAAGCTTTCTGTAGTAACGTTCGTTTTGTGGGAAGAAGAAGACAGGGTCGGCGATATCAGGTAAGCACAAGTATTTTATTTTCAGGACTTTCTTTTCCTCTCTCCTTTCAGCTCGTCTCTGAGTCTCAGGCTCTTCTCTGAGTCTCAGGCTCTCCCCTCCTTTGGCTGCTCCTTCTCCTCTTATGAGGGTGTCTCTCCGGCCCAATTACTAGAAAATACAGGTGTTACTGATTATTTACAATTGGACCACTGACCAGCCGCCGGTGTCTCCGCTTGCTCTCCCCCCTTTTTGGGTGTTCGATCATGCCTTCCCCACCACATACCCCCACCGCCCGTCTCAGGCCGGGCAGCCGTCCGGCCTGCAGCTCTCCCCCCTCCCCCCGCCCGGGAGAGGAAGTCTGCTACCACCATCTGCGCGCCCGGCCTGTGGATCACCTTGAATTTAAAAGGCTGTAAAGCGAGATACCAACGGGTGATCCGCGCGTTGGTATCCTTCATGCGGTGGAGCCACTGGAGGGGGGCATGATCCGAACAGAGGACGAATTCTCTGCCCAGGAGATAATAGCGGAGAGTTAGAACGGCCCACCTAATTGCCAAACATTCTTTTTCTATGGTGCTGTACTTAGCCTCCCTGTTCGACAGTTTGCGGCTAATGTACAGCACCGGCCGCTCGTCACCCTCCACCTCCTGAGCGAGAACCGCCCCCAGACCCCGATCGGAAACATCCGTCTGCAAAATAAAGGGGAGAGCAAAATTAGGAGCGTGCAATAGCGGCCCTCCGCAAAGTGCAGCTTTAACCTTGGTGAAGGCCTGTTGGCACTGCTCCGACCACTGGACGGTATCTGGTTCCCCCTTTTTAGTGAGGTCAGTTAGGGGACTGACGAGGGCCGAATATTCAGGGACAAACCGTCTATAATATCCCGCCAGCCCCAGAAACTGTCTCACCTCCTTTTTGGACTTGGGCCTTGGGCAGGTTGCAATAGCTGCAGTTTTATCAATTTGGGGCTGCACCTGCCTATGACCCAAGTGGAAGCCCAGATACCTCACCTCCACTCGCCCAATTGCGCACTTTTTCGGGTTGGCCGTGAGCCCGGCCCGCCTCAGCGCCGATAATACTGCCCGCAAATGCTGCATATGCCGCTGCCAATCATTACTAAAGACAATGATATCGTCTAAGTAAGCAGCGGCATATGCCGAATGACGGGCGAGTATTTTATCCATTAGCTGCTGAAACGTGGCCGGAGCCCCGAACAGCCCGAACGGAAGTGTCACGAACTGGTGTAATCCAAACGGCGTCGTGAAGGCCGTTTTTTCTCGGGATATAGGAGTTAAGGGGATCTGCCAATATCCCTTCGTTAAATCCAATGTCGAGTAATAGCGAGCAGCACCTAACCGGTAGAGCAACTCGTCAATCCGCGGCATTGGATACGCATCATATTTTGATACGGCATTTAGTTTGCGATAATCTACACAGAACCGGACCGTGCCGTCTGTTTTAGGAACCAAGACTATCGGGCTGGCCCAGTTACTGTGTGATTCTTCTACTACCCCCATCTCCAGCATTTTTTCCAATTCTTCCTGAATCACTTTTTTTTTTTGTGTTCAGGCAAGCGATACGGTCGGGTCCTAACGACCACGCCCGGTTCGGTCTCGATATGGTGCTGAATCATATTAGTACGACCGGGCAGGGGTGAGAACACATCTGCAAATTCATTTTGTAGGAGCCGGACGTCAGTAAGCTGGGCGGGCGAGAGATGATCACCTCCGGTGACCAGAGCGCACGGCCGAGTTTGGCCGCCGCTCTCCGGTCCCAGATCATCTTCGCCCGTAACCATAGTGGCCAACGCCACTTCCTCCGGCTCCCTCCACAGTTTTAATAAATTAAGATGGTAAATTTGATGTGCCCCACTCCTGTCCGTTCTTACCACCTCATAATCGAGATCGTTCACTCGCCGTGTGACCTCGAATGGCCCTTGCCACTTGGTGAGTAATTTAGAGCTGGAAGAAGGCAGTAGTACAAGTACTTTATCTCCCGGTGAAAATTTCCGTAGTTTAGTGCCCCTGTCATAGCGCCGGCGTTGTTCACTCTGGGCCCTGAGCAAATTCTCCATGGATAGCCGCCCCAGTGCATGGAGTTTTGCTCGCAGGTCCAGAATGTACTGAATTTCATTCTTACTATTAGAAGGCTCGTCCTCCCAAGCCTCTCTAACGACATCCAAGACCCCTCGGGGCTGTCTGCCGTAGAGAAGCTCGAATGGGGAAAACCCAGTGGAGGCTTGGGGAACCTCCCGCACGGCGAATAACAAGGGTTCTAACCACTTATCCCAATTTTTCGCGTCTTCGTGAACGAATTTACGAATCATTGTTTTAAGTGTGCGATTAAACCGTTCCACCAGCCCGTCTGTCTGTGGGTGATAGACGCTGGTGCGAATCGATTTAATGCCCAATAATTCGTATAACTCGCGCAATGTGCGTGACATAAACGCGGTGCCTTGGTCGGTGAGGATCTCTTTGGGGATCCCCACCCGGGAGATGATGCGGAAGAGCGCCTCCGCTACACTCTTTGCTGAGATGTTACGGAGAGCTACAGCTTCCGGGTACCGGGTTGCATAATCCACCAGAACCAATGCAAACCGGTGCCCTCGTGCAGATCGCTCTAATGGCCCGATGAGATCCATACCAATTCTCTCGAAGAGGATCTCCATTATCGGCAATGGGCGCAATGGTGCTTTTGGACAGGCCGGTGGGTTTACCAACTGACATTCACGGCACGCAGCGCACCATCTGCTGACGTCCCTGTGAATGCCCGGCCAAAAGAACCGGGCCATGAGGCGATTTAGTGTGGCCGCTTGACCTAAATGTCCGGCCATAGGGTTAGCATGAGCCGCCTGGAAAAGCATTTCCCGACGGCTTTTAGGAACCAATAATTGGGTGGTATCTTCTTTTGATTGAGTGTCTTGGATCACTCGATACACCCTGTCTTTAATGATCGAAAAATACGGATAGGTGAGCGATCGCTCAGGTTGGAGGATATGCCCATCGATCACTTTAACCTGCTCAATGGCATGTTTTAGCGTGTCATCACGCGACTGCTCCAGGGGGAAGTCTTTACACCGGGAGACTCCCGGCCCTTCCCCTGAGTCAGCGCGTGACGACATCGCCAGGGATTCCCCCAGCTGAGCGGTCCGCCCCCTAACCGGCGATCTCTTTTCCCAAGAAGCACCCGCTGTCAAAACCCTTAATAGTTTACTAAAATCAGGCCAATTGGTTCCCAAAATCAGCGGGTGCTTGAGGTGCTGGTTAACCGCTACCTCCACGCTATGTTTTTTTCACCCGGAATTGGATTTCTACAGCCGTTAGCGGGTAGTGAATTACATCCCCGTGCACACACCTTACCCTAACCATGCGGCTTTTATCCAATGCCGTGTCTTGCACCAGGCATGGGTGGATAGAGGTTTGGTTACACCCTGAATCCACCAAGGCCTGATATTTATTCCCCTTTATACTCACCGGTATCTGATATAGCCCGTTGCGACCGGGGGCGACAGCCGGCGCGTCGGGGATGCGGATCAAAGCCCCCACCTCCATCGCAGAGCAATTCTCTGGGGTATGATCAACGCCCCTGCACCGCCAACACGTCGGCCCAGACCTTCCCACTGCACCCCCCGGGCCAGTTGGACCAACCGATTGAGCCGGAGAGAGACCTGTCGTGGCTGGAGGAGCCACTAGGTGGCGTGCTTCCCCGCCCCGGTCTTGGTATCCACCCCACCGAGGCATAGAGCGAGGTGGATCCGACCCAGAGCCCCGCTTCCTCGGTGCTGGCAGGGGAGGTCCCTGCTGCCTGGGCCTGGGAACGGGGAGAGAGAGAGAGAGAGAGGGAGGGGAAGAGAGCAGTGAGAGAGAGGTTAGATCGCCGACCCTGGACCTCGCCACCAGGTGATCCTCCGCCAGCTGGATGGCCGTATTGAGATCGGTGGGCCGGTGGCACTGGACCCACTCCGATGTTCGGGAGGGAAGGCGGGCGATGAACTGCTCCAGCCCCACGGCATCCACCACTTGATCGATGTTCTGGCCATCCTGGATCAGCCATCTGCGGCAGGCGTCCCGGAGCTGCTGGGCGAACATGAAGGGCCCGCTGGAGGATGGCTCGCTTCAGGTGAGCGTACTCCAGGAGATTCTGGGCAGGTAGCTGCTGCGCGGCGATCTGGGCTTCGCCCGACAGCAGCGGAATGATTCGTACCGGCCACTCGACCCGCGGCCAGCCACACGCCTCTGCCATCTTTTCAAAAAGGTCCAAGAACACTTCCGGGTCATCCTGAGGCCCCATTTTCTGAAGGTTGATGGGAGGGTGGGCGGCAGGTGTCGACGCGGGCCGGATCCCCTGGTCCAGCAGTCTCCAGACGAGCTCGCGGTCCTCGTGCTGGGCTTCCACTAGGACGCGGAACCGTTGGTCTTGGTCCGCCCGGATGTCCACCAGCGCCTCATGTTGTTCGCGTTGGAGGACCGCGAGCGCCTGGATCACTTCCGCAAATGGACTGGTCGACGGAGTGGTCATCTTGGCAGCGAAGTCTCTTCTTCTTCCCGGGTTTCGGCACCACTGTAGTAACGTTCGTTTTGTGGGAAGAAGAAGACAGGGTCGGCGATATCAGGTAAGCACAAGTATTTTATTTTCAGGACTTTCTTTTCCTCTCTCCTTTCGGCTCGTCTCTGAGTCTCAGGCTCTTCTCTGAGTCTCAGGCTCTCCCCTCCTTTGGCTGCTCCTTCTCCTCTTATGAGGGTGTCTCTCCGGCCCAATTACTAGAAAATACAGGTGTTACTGATTATTTACAATTGGACCACTGACCAGCCGCCGGTGTCTCCGCTTGCTCTCCCCCCTTTTTGGGTGTTCGATCATGCCTTCCCCACCACACTTTCTTTATGGTTATTTGATGTAGTTGTTGTGGAGTTTATTCAGGTTTGCTGCAACGGTGAATAAGCCACACACAAATGCCATTGCCAAGTTCGCTGTGCATGCACACGCACACTCACAGACACACACACACACACACACACACACACACACACACACACACACACA
>CAIGQV010018552.1:505927-532551 GCA_903798115.1 Danio jaintianensis | reverse complement strand
ACACACACACACACACACACACACACACACACACACACACACACACAAACACGTTGCACTGTTTTTGCTCATCTACTCACGGCGGGATGACAGGATGCCCACCATAAAGATAAATTTATGCTGCTGTATAGAGATGCATTATAGCTAAATTCCTGTGCAAAATAAACCTGGTTTAACCGGGACTTTAATCAGGGGTTTTGTGATTAAAGGTCAAATCATCCTAAAAGTATAGTTCAAAATGCTATAAAAAACACTGTACCACTTATTGCTTCTTGAGGTGCAGTTGGATCACAGACAGTTGGGACAGAACTTTTAATCCCAGTTTCTTTTGAAAGAGAGCAGGAACACCTTCTCTGTCTTGTGGAGATGCTTTTCCTGGTCTGGCTGAGTTTTTGTGGTATATGTAGTCTGTGTCTGATGAGCTGCAGCTGGCGCCGAACAGCCTGAAAGGAGCTTGTCACTTCCCCCTTCTAAAACCTAGTTCACACTACATGACTTTAAACATCGGCAGATCGCTGTGCCATTCACACTACATGACTTAATTTTGTGTCTTTATCACTGTTCACACTACGTGACACTGCATAAATGATCCACAAGAGGGGGGCCACACACACTACATGATCTGTCACACAACAGCCCTGTCAAGGTCCCAAACCACAGCCAATGAAATGTTGAGAAAAGAGCCATCAGAAAGAGCGGAATACTATTGGCTACTTTTGTTATCATCACTGGCACAGCGTTTCAAACTTCCCTGTGTCAGTGGGTCGATCACTTATCTGCAAGGTATATATATATATATATATATATATATATATATATATATATATATACATATATATATATATATACATATATATACAGATAAAGGAAAAGTCAGGGTATTACAGATATTTAAATAAAAATTTAAAACTCTCTGACCACCTAAGTAGTTCTAGTTTTAAAGCCACATCTATATGCTTGAACCTTGCAGATGAGTGATCGACCCACTGACACAGGGAAGTTTGAAACACTGTGCCAGTGATGATAACAAAAGCAGCAAAGTCCAAAGACATGCGGTACAGGTGAATTGGGTAGGCTAAATTGTCCGTAGTGTGTGAATGAGTGTGTGATGGGTTGCAGCTGGAAGGGCATCCGCTGCGTAAAACCTGCTGGATAAGTTGGCGGTTCGTTCCGCTGTGGTGACCCCAGATTAATAAAGGGACTAAGCCGAAAAGAAAATGAATGAGTTTAATATTGTCTAATATTGTTATTTTATTAAAATTACAAAACACAAAAGAACTATAAACATATTTCTACCTTTAATTACCATAGCGGTAAAAAAGACCGCATGCAGATCAGTGACTGCTTCTTTTCCCTATTACTTTGAATATGCATGCCTCTGTTGCCTATCCACTTTCTGCTAACAGAAACAAAACTTTCTGATAGAAAAAACATAACTTTACTTTAGATATGTCTTTCAAAACAGCATATTCTCTGTTGTGAAAAGCCTTCTCCTTTGTTTATGGAATTGAGGTACGGATATTTGCGGGGGTTCTAGAAGCCTAACTACACTATTATAGGCTGTATTATATAAAAATATATATTTTTAGAGTATAATGACTTAAATATGATGAAAGACATTCAAAGCTTCATTTTAATATTTCAATAGAAGCTTTGAATGTAAATATGACGTGACAATATGACGTCTTATATGAGAACGGTCAGAATGACTGCTATGGTAATTCTACTAGTTATAGAATTCTGGTAATTGTAGTGTTAATATGCTCTTGTGTCTGTGTAAATGAAGGGTGAAGTGAGTGCATCGATGACCATTCTGGCCAATCACAGACCATTTTGTTGAGCTCCTGTTTAAGCAGCCATTCAGCTCATGACTTGTTCTCTCTTCTGACCCCATGTGGGGTTGAATCAACTGACTGTTCTGGAATATTTAGCATTTTAGATATTGGATTTCCATCTACGAGGTGTCGGCGATGCATCAGCGAACCTCTTTGATGCGGCATTCAGTAGTTCACACATAAAGACCTGCAGATTTTCCCCTGATCACAGCCCGATCTGTCGGCGAGTTCGTTAACTTAAAAATTGGGCTCAAAATGGGCTTAAAATCCTGTAGTGCGAACTAGGCTTAAGCGTCGTCCTGGTCTTGTGGATGACGTGAGTCAGTAGGGGCGAAACGGGGTGGGTGGGGAGTGATGGATGATGCAGTTTGCCAGCAAGGTTCATGCAGGGGGCATCAGGATTTCCATTGACTTGGGCTCATCCTTTGGAGAGGGAGTCGCCGGCCTGCTTTCAGGTTGCTGGGTGCACTCCGAAACCTCCTGGACCAGGGAGTTGGTGACGCTTGCTCCCCTCCTTCCCGCTGTAGGGTTAAATCCGCTAGCTCTTTGGCCTCAACAAGCTCCAGGGTGTTTGAGGGGTTTCTCATCCCGACTGCCCGACTATGTGACCGGGGAAGAGCCCAAAGCAGTCTGTCGATGACCATGCATTCCACTACCTCATTGGAAGTCAGATTTACCTCAAGCAGCCATTGTTGTATGAGGTCAGCTGCTTGGGCATGGGCTGGCAGGTGAGGCATATACAGCCATTTGAAGAATTGTTGAGCTGCACATGTCAGTGAAAGTCCAAGGCGTGGGCCAGGATTTTCTGCTTTACTTTCCGGTATCGGTCAGCCATAGCAGCGGGGAGGAAAAAGTAGGTACTTTGTGCCTCTCCAGTCATCAATGGGGCAAGACCCTGACCTAGTTGTCGACTTGCCACCCCTTATGGTGGCTGAAATCTCAAACATCTGTAGATACAATTTGATGTCATCGTGGGAGGTCAATTTTGACAGGAGCTGGGTGACAAGGAGGATTAAAATGCAGGCCCCAGATGCTTCTCCCAGTCTGACTGAGTTTGTGTGGTTTATGTAGCTTGTGGCTGATGAGCTGCTGCTGACGCCGATCAGCCTGGAACAAGGGTGTGCAGGTGTTTCTTGTTCTTTTCCAGGGAGATGCTGATGACTACTCTGGATGCTTGGAAATTGCTGGGATTTGGATCATAGTTTAACGTTAGGCAATTTAAAAAAAGAGACTTGTTGTGTTTCTATCACTCCATTATGACTAGGAACACACTTTACCTACATACATTTCTGTTCAAACAGCTTCCAAATTTGATTTTGCATGACAGGTGCCCTTTAATGTCTATGTGTACCAGGCATGTGCAGACAAGCTGAAGAGAGAAATGGAGCTGTATGGATATCCGCCCCAATTCCCTGAAGAAGAGGAAGAGGAGGAAGAGCAAAAGAAGACCACTGATGAAGTTATCATCAAGGACAAGACAAAGGGCAAGAAGGTGAATATGCGTAATTGTGAGCAAACCACAGATTAAATTAGGGCTGCATGATAAGATGCAAAAAAAAAAAAAAAAAAAACTAAATATAATTTCTCAATTTATATAATTTTTCTTGTGCCACTGGGCCTAGTGACTGATTAAGCCTGATTTATACTTTCTCCTGGCTCTTTAGCACCAGCCTCCGCTGACCGCACACACAGTCTCGAGTTGTGGAGGATTTCAAATTTTATCCGTTCACTATTGTACTATTATTTGCACTATTACTTACTCAAAACTATTATCTACTCTGAGTAACTATCATGGCGAAACTGGTGAGGAAGTTAGCGAGTGGAGTTGCCAAGTGATTGAGAATGATTTTAAATAGCAAATAATTAATTTAGGCTATATTTTATACAGTATATTCAGGCTAACTGCATCCTAAATGCAAAACAATATATACAATAAAATTAAGAGAATTTACTTAAAGGGCATAGTTCACCCAAAATATTTACTCACCATTTACTTACCCTTAATTGGTTCTAAACCTTTAAGAGTTTCTTTCATTTGTTAAAGAAGATATTTTAAAGAAAGCTTTAATCGATGATTTTCATAGTAAGAAAAACAAATACTATTAAAGCAAATGGTTACAGGTTTCTAGCTTTTTTTCCCCAAAATATCTTCTATTATGCTTAAAAGAAGAAAGAAACTTAAAGGTTTGAAACAAGTAAAGGGTGAGTAAATGACAGAATTTTCATTTTTTTGGTGAACTATCCCTTTAAAAAGTTTTGGAGAACTTGTGCACTGTTACGGTCTCTACTTAAACACGACTCGTGATCCTAAGACAATGAAACATAAATAAACAACGGTCAAACAGCTCCAACTAAATTATTTTATAACATAACGTAATCAGCAATCCAAATCAAACAATCCAAAATCACAAGAGATGAGGAGCTCAACAATATAATAAATAACAACCAAACAAACCTAAAGCAGGTTAAAAGTCAAAAGGAAAGTATAAAGGAGAGCACAACAATAAAGCCGTCAGAAACTGTGGTGGCATGGAGGAATGAACGAGAGACAGAAGTCCGCTTTCTTCCGTTTTGAAAGCCTGATGTCACCGAATCAACCAATAGAAAACTGAAAAGGGAAACAGACAAACAAGATCAATTCAAAAGTGATAATTATGTGCAGGAGTGAAAGCCACACGTAACATGCGCAAAATATATGCATTGTTTTTTTTCAAAGTTTTAAAAGGAACCTAAAAGCCTTCACACCAGGCAGTTGTTTTGGATTTCTAAAGATGCTGGCACACGCACATGCAGTTCAGCCAGACTTGGCTCCAATTTACGAAAAAAAAAATTGTGCACACTGCCATCCGAAATTGATGCACATACTCCAAAGCAAAGTTCTGCCGACACCACAATGATGTCACATTCGATACACATTCGGCTTTCAATATTAAATTGACTAATAATCCAGTAGGGTAAAATCTTTCTGTGGCAGCCAGCTGGTACTCACAACCAATGTTATTTTAGTAGATTGAAACTAAAACTAAAACATTTAAATTAAATTAAAAACATTTTTGTGAACTGAAATAAAAAAAAAATACATTAAATGAAAACTAAAACGAAATGAAATTAGCAAAAATTACCGAAAAACCAACTAAATTAATTAGCATAAATATATATATATTTTTTAGAAAATCTGACTTGCAGCTGTTTAGGGAATATCAGTAATGGCACTTCTTGTTCGTCAGGTGAAACAGCTAAACGCATCAGTCAAGCACATGTATATAAACAGAAAACATTTTATTAAGATCTCTAGAAAATTTAGCTAAATATATTTAAAATATTCTTAATATATTTTATGTAAAAATATAACCTGTTGTGTCTACAATGGGCTATATGCACAGCTAGTGTTTTTCAGCCAACGGTAAACTTCCGGTGAGAGGTTAATGTGACTATTTTAAGGTTCCTTTTACAGCATCAACATCGTAATGTCATTAAAATACAATCAGTTAAATAAACTGAAGCATTCATTTAGTTAGTCAAGCATAAAACAGGATGATAGACAGTGTGAACTCCAGCACCGTCAGTGGGAGCAGGCTAGCGCAGAAACTCTATTTAAAACTGGGGTAAAATAAATTTTCATATTTTAAAGAGATGGAAGGAACAAATGGAATTTAACGCAGTGCTTCTTGTCTGGTCTGAGACCCACTTTATATCGTATATCTATCAGGCAGTGAAGATGTCTTATTTTTTAAATAAAACTGATCTTAAATGGGGCGATTTTGTAATTGAAAGACAGTTCACCGGAAGTCGTTGGGCTGGCTGTCTGAAAATTGAAAGTTTGTGTGCGTATACCCCATTAAAAGCGTGTTTGAGTAAATCTGCCACAAAAACAATTTTTATTACCGCTTGTTCAAGGTCTTACCTGCCTATTTTGGAAAGGTTTGTCATGTTCTGACAATGAAGAGAAATTTTAAACCACAAAATGTTTTGATCATGATTGTTAGCAGTATTCACTAATTAAAGTAAAAGCTTTGAACATTGTGTTAGTATATAATTTGAAACTAATATGGTTTAATTATTTGAATGTCTGGTCACTTTCAGAGCAAAGCTGTTGCGAAGTCTGGAAGCTCCAAGTTCCAGTGGGACATCATGAAATCTCTGGGACTGCAGGATGCTCAAATTGTGAAGTTTGCTGAAGCTGAACATTGGCTGGATTATTTCCCTCCTCTTGCTGTAGAAGATCTGAAGAAAATGGGTCTTAAGGTTCTAAAAGTTTATTTTGCTCGTTACATTTTGCTTTGTGCCATTTAACTAATAAATGTCTCTATATTGTTCTATATGTCTCTAAATGAACCCAGTGTCTTTTAATCATTAATGTTTTAGGTGGATTGGCGTCGTTCCTTTATTACCACTGATGTAAACCCCTTTTACGACTCTTTTGTGAGATGGCAGTTCATCAATTTGAAAGAGAGAAAAAAGATCAAGTTTGGGAAAAGGTATGGTTAAAAATATGGCTTAAGTTATTATTACTGTTAGATGGAATCCAATATATTAATGTTTCCTATGAATAAATAAGAATAGTAGTCAATGATCCTTTGGTCATGATCCTTGTCACACGATACAATTTTTTCATAATTTTTCTATCAAAATGAGTTAAGAATTTAAATAAAAGTGCCCTTTTATAATTTCTCAAATGCTGCACATAAAGTAAAAAAAAAATATATTTTGTCTAATAACAAAGCTAAATTGCAATTTTAAAACAAATTCCAAATCAAATCCTTTAATTTAAACTAACTTTGATTTGTCTGATTTTCTTAGCTAAGTTATTATTATTATTATTATTATTATTATTATTATTATTATTTAAACATCAGCATATCCACATTTTCTTAGCTAAGTTATTATTATTATTATTATTATAATTATTTAAACATCAGCATATCCACATTTTTTAACATGTCATCTATTATCATCTGTCATCTGTGATCTGGTAAAGCAATGTTCCACAGTATTTATTAAATTATCACAGTAATCAAAGGACAAGAAGTCTTCAAAATATTATTGGACTGTTACTATGCTATAATTTATTCATTTATGCTATCATGTTTATTTAATATGTATGTCTGACTAACATTGTTTTATCGTTATACTTTTTTTTTTTTTCTTACAGATATACAATTTACTCTCCTAAAGATGGGCAGCCCTGCATGGATCATGACAGACAGACAGGAGAGGTGACCGTTATTTTTGATTAAGAAATTCCTTTGTTGCTATAAAACAGGATGAATGTGTTGTTGTCTTATAATAAAAATCTATTTTTTTCCAGGGAGTTGGTCCTCAAGAATACACTCTTATCAAGATGAAGATTGTGGAACCTTACCCTACAAAACTGGGGTAAGTTTCAAATAATAACGAAGAATGTGATGGTATTACCATAGTATTACCATAGTACCAAACACATTGTACAAAAATATTTACCTGTTTAAAGAAGTTGTGTTGTTTTCTTAATGTTTTCAGTGCTCTTAAAGGCAAGAAAATTTTTCTGGTTGCTGCAACACTGAGGCCTGAAACCATGTTTGGTCAGACGAATTGCTGGATTCGACCAGATATGAAGTACATTGTGTTTGAGACGGCCAACGGTGACTTGTTCATCAACACGCAGAGATCAGCCAGGAACATGTCTTATCAAGGCTTTACAAAAGAGAACGGAGTGGTTCCTGTGATCATGAACATCATGGGCCAGGTTTGTAACTGCTAATGCTAAATACAGTTGGTCTATTTGCTGGAATTGGCCTGGGTGGAGCAGTACCCCAGTGTCAGCAAGCTTGGCTTCCCCTCTCATCCCCTAGAGTTTTGAAATAATGGAATAATTTGAATAATTTGTGTTGCCAGATTGGTGGAAAAATAGCAAACAAATATTTTAAACTGTAATAAATCCAAATACTTTATAAAGAAAATGGCAAAATATTACTATCCAATACAATTTGACCACTTAGTAATAGCCCTAATAAACCTGATCAATTTATGAGCCTGGCCAAAACAAGCCCATAAACACATAAGTGTGCATACCAACGCTTCACTACAAATCATGAACAGCATAATCGAGGTTTGGTTCTGTAATATTAAAATGGTCAAAATGCCAAACATTAAACAAGAGTGAACCGCCTCTCATAAAATGAACAAATAATTACAGTAATTCGTATTTCATTGTAATAAAACAATAATTAGATTTTAAAATTTAAATGAAATATTTGTAACATCACCGTTTTTGTTGTTGTTTTTATTAATCATAGTACAAATTTATTATAATGGTACAAATGTTTTTGAGTAAAATTGTGTTTTATGTGTTTCATTATTCTATTAATATTTAATCTAGTCTCACTTGTGTCTATCAGGACATCCTTGGCTGTGCATTGAGCGCTCCTCTCACCTCATACAAGACCATTTATGCCCTGCCAATGCTCACCATTAAAGAAGACAAAGGTACCTAGCGTAATACCCTTGCATCACATTACCCATCCACAGACACGATGCGTCTCTGAATGGTCTGCAGGGCAATACCACATGCTTTTAATAGCAGAGTGAGAGCAGCATTAGTCATTGCAGAGTACAGTGAAGTCGGGACAAATGGAATTTGGAAATGGCTGTAATGGATGTTCCCTCAGGCTGCATAGACCACATCACTCCAAACACAAACTGCTTCTAGTCTAATATGATTTTTATTTTTATTTTTTTGCATACCCTGGCCTTCTGCTTTCATCCTAAAAGTGCTTTTCCCAAACTGATATGTCAGAAATGTTATTATTGATTGCTGTTGTTTGTCTATTGTCTAAAAAAAGCCACATGGAGCATTTAGAGCAGGGGTGCCCAAACTCGGTCCTGGAGGGCCGGTGTCTTGTATAGTTTAGACAGTTTAGACTTCCTTCAACACACCTGCCTGGAAGTTTCTAGTATACCTAGTAAAGCTGCTGTCACACTGGGCTTTTCTCCCCATAGACGTCCATTCATATCATGCCAATGCGTCAGACCGGAAACGCAAGCTTGTGCGACAAGTTTTGCAGTTCGCTGCATTGCAAAGTTCAGGCTTTGTGAACTCTGACCTGCGAAATCACATCCAAGTGGCTGCGTAAGACCAATTGAAGATCAAAACATGACCTCTCTGGACAGACATTTAAAATATAGACCAATCGCTCACTCTTTTAAATGTCTAATCACCTTGTTTAATCCCGCCCCTTTTCGTAGCGCCATACGACATAATTTCGCAAGCTGAAAATTCTGTGACTGCGGCATAAGAGCTTGGTTAGCTGGTTCAGGTGTGTCTAATTGGGGTTGGAACTAAAATATGCAGGACACCAGCCCTCCATTCCTGGAGGGCCTCCGCTCTGCACAGTTTTGCTCCAAGCCTAATCAAGCACAGCTGATGCAAATAATCAAGGTGTTCAACACAACTAGAGACTATTAAGCAGGTGTGAGTTGGAGCTGGTTGGAGCTAAACTATGCAGAGCTGCGGCCCTCCAGGAATTGAGTTTGAGACCAATGATTTAGAGCAAGTAAAGCCTCCTGTTGACTTATAGGTCAAAAATGACTCGTGCCCCATTTTAACAGCAGAAAAAAAACAAAAACTGAAAAACAGAAAAAAAAAAAAAAGTTTGGGGTGACTTTTTGAAAAATTACACCCAACAAATTTTCTATTTTCATGAAGGCTGTACACATTTAGGGTACAACGGTTGTCCTTTGGGTCAGTTTTGAACTGCCAGCTATTAAAAAAGTTTTTACACCACAAAAACTACTGCCACACACAATAACAATCTGCTGCTTTATATTTATGAATACAGGTAGAAAATATCGCATTCGTAAATATAGCCATTACTTTAGTCGAAAACTAGTGTTGCCCTCTGATTAAAGATTGATGAAATACTGCACACTGAAGAGGGAAAAGTTAGACAGTCACAAAGTTTCTGATAAAGATGAGGTTGTTTCTTAATGCAAAATAGATTTGAGGATTGAAGTTCAATTTATTTGAGAGGTTTAGAAAAGGCGGGTCATTTTTGCCTTGATTGGTGAAGGTGTATACAGAATTCTAAGACAACAGGAGGGTCAAGTCTTCATGGTATGTTTTTGAAATCTCTCTTGTCCTCACAGGAACCGGAGTGGTCACCAGTGTGCCGTCAGATGCACCTGATGATATTGCAGCTCTAAGGGACATTAAAAAGAAACAGGTGTATGGCATTTCATTTTCTTTTCTTGGTGATTTAATAGAGTTTGGTTTTCCTTAGTGCAGGAAATTTATTTTGAGATAATTGCATTTCAGATAAGATAAATGTACCTAACACAAATACGCCTGACCATTTTTTTCAGGCATTGAGAGAGAAGTATGGAATCCAAGATTTTATGGTGCTACCGTTTGAGCCGGTAAGTAGGTTATTTTATGTATTTATTTAAATACCCCACTGAATGCTGAAAAGTAAGGCTTTAAAAATAGCTGCTATCATTTTAGCTTTGACATCGCAGCAGTAACTCACAATCTTTTTAGAGCTGCTCACTAAATTAATTAATTCATTCATTCATTCATTTTCTTTTCGGCTTAGTCCCTTTATTAATCTGGGGTCGCCACAGTGGAATGAACCGCCAACTTATCCAGCATATGTTTCACGCAGCGGATGCCCTTCCAGCTGCAACCCATCACTGGGAAACATCCATACACACTCATTCACACTCATACACTAAGGACAATTTAGCCTACCCAATTCACCTATACTGCATGTCTTTGGACTTGTGGGGGAAACCGGAGCACCCGGAGGAAACCCACGCGAACACGGGGAGAACATGCAAACTCCACACAGAAACGCCAACTGACCCAGCCGAGGCTCGAACCAGCGACCTTCTTGCTGTGAGGCGAACGTGCTACCCACTGCGCCACCGTGACGCCCTCACTAAATTCAAATAAAATTAATATTTTTTTAGCTTTATTCAATTGTAACTTGACTCAAACTTTGATTTTTATCTAAAATATGCATTACATGGTGAAATTCACTAAAAGAGTATACGATTTACTTTGTTTTTTTTTTATGACATTTACTTTTCTGAGTGAAAATTATTTCTGAGAAATTACAATTTAAACATGAAACTTTGAAGTACACAAAATTAGACATCTTCCTTTAAATTTTCAAAATTAGACATCTTCCTTCCTTTTTCCCCGGGCGCCGCAGCATGGCTGCCCACTGCTCCGGGTGTGTGTTCACGGTATGTGTGTGTTCACTAACTGTGTGTGTGCACTTGGATGGGTTAAATGCAGAGCACAAATTCCAAGTATGGGACACCATACTTGGCCACACTACACTTCACTTAAATTTATTATTGTTGTTTTACGACTTCATGAAATTCAATCTGGTTTGTCTTTTAATTTTTATGTTTAAAAAGTTTTCAGAAACTTTTTTTTTTTTTTCTTTGAAATCTTAATTTTTATCAATAAATCAACCATTACTTATAAAGAACCTTACTGCAACCACTACAATTTTCTATTGAAATGAAGACCAACAATCCCACTCACTCGAGTATGATTCCGTCTTTCAAGATATAGCTATTCAAGTTATATGGTGAAAATTCCAGTAGTTTTCTATCAAAATATATATCAAATATCTTAGTTTTATATCTAAAATGTCTAAAATGTTTTTCTACTGTTTTGTCCAAAAGAATATTTTTGAATAAAGTGTATATACTTTATTCATCTTCATAGCTGTCAAATTTGTATTTGCAGTTTAATCTACAAGTTATAGGTTACTTTAGTAAATTTTTTAAAGACTTAAGTGTCTAAAGTGGCTTATTGGTTTGTTCTACCAGGTTCCCATCATTGAAATTCCAGGGTATGGGAATCTGTCAGCTCCACTGGTGTGTGATGAGCTGAAGATCCAAAGCCAGAATGACAGAGAGAAACTGGCTGAGGCCAAAGAGAAGGTCTACCTCAAGGGCTTTTACGAAGGGGTAAGACCAGCTGAACACCAACACACAACACACAAATACATACAGCGGGCAAAAAAGTATTGAACATGTCACATATTTGAACGCAAACATATTTTTAAATGTGCTGTTGAGTTCAAATTTCCACCAGATGTCAGTAACAACTAAAGTAATCCATACATATAAAGAAAAGAAAATTGATTAGTTGATTGATTAATTTATTAATTACAGGGAAAAAATATTGAACACATGAAGAAAGGGAGGTGTAAAAAGTCATGGAAAGCCCAGACCGCAGCTGAAATCTCTCAGTAGTTAGAAAGCAACCCTCACCCAAGTCAGTGTAAATTAATATTATCTGCTTCAGTCCCAACACCTACATTACCAGTTGATGAAGATGAAACCTGAGTGTACATTTCAGCAAGACAATGATCCAAAACGCAGCCAAGGAAACTCTCAGTTTGGTTTAAGAAAAATAAAATAAAGCTGTTAGAATGACCCAGCTAATCACATGACCTGCATCCAATAGAAAATAAGAACTTAAGATCAGAGTTGATAGACAAGACCCACAGAGCAGTCAAGATTTTTTTACTCTGTTGATATCTGGGAAAAAAATCACACCTGAGCCATTCTCCATAGAAGATGTGTCTTGAAGCTGCCATTACCAAAAAGCCTTTTATACAAAGCATTAAATAAATGTCAGTAGTTCAGTACTTTCTCGTTGTTATTACATTGTTATTACACACAACAAACACCCGACGGTGTTCAAAACCATTTGAAATGAGGCCATTCGTCTTTGTGCCTTTAAAGATACAGGGATTTTGGCTTTATTCCATGCAAGAAGCTGCAGGTGGTCGATCTTTTCTAAATGTAACGCTAATACATGGGCGTCGCTAAGCTAATTTTGGGGGTTCTTTAGCCTGAATTCTACACTGAATTCTACTTAATCTGCAGACCACATCAGTACAGAGCAATGGAATAGTGTGTGTTCGGTAGATTGTCGATAGATTGTTATTGTATTTGCATATTTGCAGTTCTTTGTTGTAGATAAGGTTATTATTTTAATTTCAAAGCTTAACTGAATGTAAAACATACTGTAGTGCATGTGGCATTAACATAAAAATGAATGTACTCATTGTAACTGCATTTAAGAGTGATTGACAGGATATAAACATCATGTGTTGTCTTGTATTAAAATGGATTTGTATTTAATAATGACCCAGATCCCTGAATATGTGAATTAGCCTTAGAGTAAGCTTGTTTGTTTATTCATTTTGATTACTGTGTGGCTGGTTATTCCTACACATCTAAAACACTTTTTTTTCTTCTTCACTTTGTATAGATCATGTTGGTGGAAGGTTTCAAAGGACAGAAGGTCCAGGATGTGAAGAAGCCCATTCAGAAAATGATGGTTGAGAAGGTTGGTTGATCCTATGTTAAACTGTAAAGCCAGATAAAGAAATTAATAGTTACATAAATCAGATTTTCAAATCGTTTATTGAAACTTTTAGACATTTTATTTTGGAAAATCTAATAAAAATAAAAAGTATTTTGTATGTTTGATATATTAGCCTTTTATAATACGCATCATATATTCAGTTTGGTGCAGATGCTGATATTTATAAGCCAGATAGTAAGATGAAATTCTGATATTTTTTAATGTGTCTCTAAAGTCTTGGTATTTAATGCAATAAAACGGTGAGTGAGGCAAATAAACATTCCTCAAATTAATCCCATTTAATGCTCTAATTTAATAATAAAAAAACAGGAGGAAAAAAAGTTGCTTCTGCTCAGTAACTTTATTTTAAAGCAGTCCTGTTATGTTATTTGCACTTTCAACTTTCTTTAGTGCGTAATGTTGCTGTTTGTGCTCTCCAAACATGCAAAGCATAAACTGCTGTCTGTTATTTTGTGTGTGTGTGTGCTTTTGGCATAACCTTTGGCACTTTATAGCTTATGGTACAAGAAAACCTTTAGTTTAATACTCACGCAACTTTTCATGCAGCAATACAGCATGATGTAATAAATGGACTCCTGAGACTTGTATTGTATCTTGTCAAAAGAGGCATATTATAACCCCTTTAAAATATTTGAAAGTGTAAAAAAAAAAAGTACTTCTTAACATAAAATAATATTTTTTGCCATTCATTTACATTACATTTTGTTATGGTTCTATTATCATTTAAGGTCCCATGATCATTTTGTTACCATTTCTGCTTGTACCACATTCCTTTAATATGGGTATTACATTTTCAATTTTATTTTGCAACTTAAAAACATTAACATTTGTGTGTTATTTACATATTAAGCTGTGTTTTGAAATGGCAATTATTGTAATTCAATTTTCATTTTGTAGAATGCAAATTTGAATGCAGAAATGATTGCCATTTCACGTATTTTGCAAATTACATTTAAAATTGAGTGCTTCTATATTTTTACATTTTAGAATCTGAAAATGCAACTTTTCAAAACGACAAATTGTAACTTTTTGAAAACCATATTGTTATTTTCACTGTATAAATACAAAAAAATGTTGTTGTTGTTGTTGTTTTTTTGTGAAAATGGTGTTGTCAGTAACATTTTCAGTTTTTGAGCATGGGAACTTGATAACCAATACATCAGTGATGCTAAAAACAGCAGTGTAAAGGCTGATTTATACTTCTGCGTCGAGTGATCGCCGTGACCTATGGCACATGCCTTGCGCATAGCCGTGCATTTATACTTCTGCATGCTGTTTGTGTTGCACTGCAATAACACTTCCGAAACGCTAGCTGGAAGGGGGGTTTTATGTTCCTCTCTGTCGAGTTTCTTTGCGGGTGTTTTGTTTTTTTCTGAAGGCTACCCTAATGTACAAGAAGTTAAAACTCACTCATTTAGAGGCGGGAACCAGTGGATGTGCAACAACTTTAATCATAAAGTAAACACATATGGAGCTCCTTCATGGGACTCCACACTTGTAAACACTTCTCTCCTGCGGCTCTCGGCCCCGCTCACACTCGTCACCACCATCAAGCTGACCAATCACAGAGCTTGCGTTATGCGTCATGGCATTTACATTTTTGAGAGGTCAGCGTCGGCGCCAGCCACAGCGAGGGTTATGCAACTGTATGAAGGTTGCGCCGGACCATATAAATCAGCCTTAAACAAGTGTCTATTTACAAAGTAACGTTGCCAGCTTCTGGTTAAATTTTTTTTTTGATCCATGTTTGAAAAAGGATTGTTTTGACAACATAGGTTTTGTACACAGAAAACATTCAAATATACAAAGAATCCTTTCCAATTTTAGTACATCATTGTTGTGAAAATGTTCCCTAAATGAAAAATATTACATTTGGTTTTACAGGCTAAATGATTGAACATAACATTTTGAAAATGGTTATGGTTATCATTTCATTTCTTTCTTTAGTTTTAAAATACAGAAACAAACTTGGTCTAACCACATTTTTTTAAATGTTTTTTTAGGGTGAGGCACTGATTTACATGGAGCCTGAGAAGCAGGTGTTATCTCGATCTGCAGACGAGTGTGTTGTGGCATTGTGTGATCAGTGGTTAGTGCAGAAAACACTCTCATATGCTACATAATTGTCATATTGAATACCTGATGACATTCACTACTGTCTTGCAGTATATACATAACACTTGCAGTTCAATACAACATAGTGGTGTTTTAGTTGCTATGACTTGCTTTGAGGTATCCCTGATTGATCTGAGTTGTCAGACAGTGACTAGGAACTTTATCTGGCAGGTATCTGGATTATGGCAATGAGGAATGGAAAAAGCAGGCCCAGGGTGTTCTGGAGGATCTGGAGACGTAAGTCTCACACTTTATGGCATTGGGAGATTTACTAGAGGGCTGCTGTGTGAATACCACTTTGCTTTTCAGGTTCTGTGATGAAACCAGAAAGAACTTTGAAGCAACGTTGGCTTGGCTTCAGGAGCATGCCTGTTCCAGAACGTATGGGCTAGGTAAGACTGGCTGAGTGTCTCTGCAGTTTGTTGTCTGCTTCCTTCCAATTTCTTTTGTTACAAATTGCTTGTAATTGGTAGGCAAACTGCACAAAGTTTTTTTTTTTTTTTTTTTCCGCACATCATCTTGAAATCACCTCATATGAGTGCCTTTGTGTGAAGCTTATCTCAAATAAAGTATTTTTGTAAGGACAAGGCCCATTTGGATTTATTTTGTAATACTCTTATTCCACACTCCTCCCTTGCCCCAAACCACTCAGTGATATCATCAGCAATTTTCTTGCCGTTCCTTTGAGAGAACCTTTGATTTTTGGAGTTCTTTTATGTGTTTTGTTCCCATAGGAACGCGGTTGCCATGGGATGAACAATGGCTCATTGAGTCCCTGTCGGACTCCACCATCTATATGGCCTACTACACGGTGGCACATCTCCTCCAGGGAGGGGTCCTCAGTGGACAAGGACCTTCGCCACTGGGAATCAGGTATTATTTGCTCTTCTAAAAATAGTTAGAAAGTAAAAAATAAAAAATCAATGTGAAGGCTAGTCATTTGTAATATTACTTGCAACATTTTTTAGATCAGGTTAAGAGTTAGCTGAATTAAGAATGAAATGGTTAATATTTACTCACTCTCATGTATTCTGCTCTGTGAATAAGTACCAGTAAAGTACTACAGGCTGGGGTGATCATAATGTTTTGACTGATAAATACATAATATAAACATATGAATAAATCTATAATAAAACAATTTGTTTTATTAGAACCACTGTTTAAATGTTAACTACAATTCAAAAGTTTGCATAACTGAGTAGATAATAACATATTTGCAGATTGAATTGTTGTTTTTCCCAAACATTGCATGATTGCTCCTGTGATCGACCAGCTAATTATTATATACAACACTAAATACTGTAGTACTGCAGTCATCATCACCATCCTACACACAGAAATGATAGCACAGATTGAATTCTAAATGCCCTTTGTCCGTCTATTTGTTTATTCAGATTAATGAATGTTTCACCTACAGGGTGTCTGTGGGGTCTTAAAATGTCTTGCATTTTAAAAACAAAATTGTAGGCATTAAAAATTCTCAAATTCACAAAAAATAACTTAAATCATTTTAAACAGTTCTTAATTTTCCTTTGTTCATGTAAAGCTACCCAATTGGTACAAGCATCAACCGATCTAAAAAACATCTAAGAATATTTACATTAATTAATTCCTTTATCTTCCTTACAATAACATTTGTTTAAAAGTTCTCCATTTATGTATAACTGCCTGGTGAGGACATTAAACGTTTATTCTCATTTTTAAAACTTGTTTTCTTTTTTTTTTTAAAGAAAAGTATATATGTATATAACTAGAGTTTGCTTGTTTTCACACATTATTATGGCTAAGCATTATTATGGCTTAGTACATTACTATTATCCTTAGCGTAATACAAGCCTGAAATTTAATTAACAGTGGTCTTAAGTCTGAAATTTGACTTGAAAAACCTGCAGAATCCCTGATCTAATTAAAAAATTTTTTTTTCGATCATATGATATTACAGAAAATGTTGTTCATTGTTAACCTTTTGTAAATAAACAAATAAACTATTTTGAGCCAGTAAAAAACTTGGTTAGTACTACATTGATATTCTGTTGTTTTAAGTTGCTGTTTGTAAAACGGCACATTAAATATCATATAGGTATGAACTTGTGATCTGTACGTGAACCACAATGTTACAGTAGCTTACTTCGTCATGCATGACATGAGGGATTTTACTGGCAAGTTTTCTAAAAGCCAATTATTCTGCTGAAGACAGAGGCTGCGAGTAATTATCACATCTTAACTTGGAGCAAAAATGTGCAAAAAAAGATGGTAATGAGTATGAGAATATTACCAAAATTTGAATATTAATACGCTATATTTCTATGCTATACAAAAACTAATATAACACTGCAAATGCATTACATTTGTAATAAATTACTGCCGACGTATGTGTGTGTGTGCGCATGTAGAAGCTGGAACAGTGCTGTTATTACAAGAATATCACATCACTCTTAGCCAATCAGATTGAAGAATTATTTGATATGCCATTTATTTAGCTTGCATATAAAATCCTCACAAGTTTCATCTTATAAATCAAGCAGAATTAAGGATAATTTAATTTGCATTTAAAAAATATATACTTAGTTATTATTTTATATTTTAATTAATTAATAAAAAAAAAGCCTCACTGTGAATTAGATTGAAAACAGAAATGACATGGAAATTGTTCCTGAGCATCTGAATGTACTGTGTGTGGTTCATTTTTACTTGAATAAAAATAGTACATCAAGAAAATGATACAGAAAAACATTTCCTCCCTTTAGACCCGAGCAGATAACGAGGGAGGTGTGGGATTACATCTTCTTCAAAACATCACCTTTCCCAAAGACGGACATCCCGAAGGAGCATCTGCAGAAGCTCAGACGGGAGTTTGAGTTCTGGTACCCTGTAGATGTGAGAGTATCAGGGAAAGATCTGGTGCCAAACCATCTCTCCTATTATCTCTACAATCATGTAGCCATGTGGCCCAATGACAGGTACACTGCTCTTATGTACAGCATGTAGAGACAAAATAGCATTTAGTGGAATTTTGTAGAGAAAAAATTACATATACTGTACTTATATACACTACCTATCATAAGTTTGGAATCAGTAACTTGTAATTGGATCAAAAACACAGTAAAACAGGTGCATTGTGAAATATTACAAATTAAAAGTTTGAAATGTTATTTATTTCTGTGATTTAGTGCTAAATCTTCAGCATCATTACGCCATCCTTAAATTACAAGATCTATCATAAATCCATGTAATATGATTCATGTAATATGATGATCTCTTGCTTGAGTTTAATATTATATTCAGTGTTAAAAAACTTTAGGCTGCTTTTATTGTGTGAGTACCGTACCATTCTAAAGCACCATGATAAATGTATATACTTTTATTCGCCCTTGCTGCTCATAATTTAACTGCAAATCAGCGTAATATAAAGATTTCTGAAGGACCGTGTGACACTGAAGGCATAAATATTTGTTAGTATTTTGGGACTGCACTTTGAATCTTAAATACAGTATTATAATGTCATTATAATACTATGTGTGTGTGTGTGTGTGTGTGTGTGTGTGTGTGTGTGTGTGTGTGTGTGTGTGTGTGTGTGTGTGTGTGTGTGTGTGTGTGTGTGTGTGTGTGTGTGTGTGTGTGTGTGTGTACGTATATGTTCTGCAAAAGAAATAGATTCATACTGAATTGAATTGATGAGTAAGCGTGAGTCAATAATGGTGTTGAAATATCTCTTTATTTTGATTAGGTTTTTAATCAACCTATTTATTTAATGAAAATATAAATAATTTTTGTTTTAATGAAATACTCTGGAAATGCCAGTAGGTGGAGGTAATGTCTTATGAGAAATTACATTTGTTCAAACAACTGAATTATTCCAGTATCTTGATTTGTATTTTTTTGTCACAGTATCTTGAATTTTTAGGCAAATATCTGCTTCATCGCAGCAATGCTTCATGTTCATCACTGTATGACATGTAACAAAACATTATGGGTGAGGGTGGGACAGGTTCGTTAATTGCATCAAAATCTTAATGTGTTATTTTAAACAGAAAATTCTTTTATCATTTACTCCTCCTTAACTTGTAACATACCTTTGAGTTAGTTTTTTTCTGTTTAATACGAAAGAGGATATTTAAAAAAATGTTGGAAACCTGTAACCATTAACTTCCATAGTATTTGTTTTTTCTACTATGGAAGTCAATAATAGGAAAAAACATAAACCATGGAAAAAAAACTGAATTATACATTTGTAATTAAGTTAACGAGTTAAATTGGCAGCCATTTTATATGTGTATATATATATATATGACACACACACGCATATAATTAAGCTGTTTAATTAAATTATGTCACTCTACTTAATTTAGTTCTGCTTTTTTATTTACTTGGAAATGTTATTTATCTTTTTGTTTATAGTGAAAAATGGCCGCAAGCTGTACGTGCTAATGGTCATCTTTTGCTAAACTCTGAAAAGGTGAGTCCTTTTTTTTTTCTTATATAATTGTCATGTAAACATTTATTGAATTTTTTTATCAAAATTTATAAATTACCCAGATAATGTCTTGCTTATAAATAAATAAAACCACTAATTAGGTTGTATTATTTTATTTTTATTATTATTATTGTTTTAATTATATATTATTTTAATATTTGTTGTTGTTTTCATTGGATTTTTTTATATTAATTGCAGTAATACAACTTATTACTTATTACTTATTTTATTTCAGTTTGTTGCGAAGATGAATTGAAAGTGTTTTTAATTTATTTTTGCCATTGAATTTTGGCAGCTATATTTGAGTTAATGAAAATGATTTCAAGATGTTTCTCTGCATTTATCAACACGCATGTTGTGGTTGGCTATTTCAGCTTTCTAATTAGATGTGTTTATACCCACCAGATGTCCAAATCCACTGGCAACTTTCTCACTTTGAGTCAAGCCATTGGCAAGTTTTCTGCAGATGGTAAGGCCTTCATAAATGCCGGCTCATTGGAAGGCCGAACACTTTACGTGCGGTCAGACTGTTACGGCATCAGGCTGCTTTATTTAGTTCCAGAATAAAAAAAAGATCTAATCCCTATGCCTGTAAGGATTTATGTAGATAGATCAGCATCTTGCTGTCATGTTTGTTCTTGTCTTTGGTTATATATGAGAAGTATACGATAAACATATTGATCAAATTATCATATTGACAATCATTTTTTTAATCGAATTTATATTTTTAAATGATGTTAGAGAATTCTGGAGGAATATTTATGATTGATCAAATTGAACGATCTCCTGTGGCTTTCTATCAGTGTTGTTATTTGTATTTTTTTTTTTGTACAATAATAATAATAATTTTTTGTAAAATGATTATTAAGAAATAGTTATGCGTTTAATGATATATTGAGTACAAGTGTTGCCATGAATGTAGCCATTGCTGCTTATTCATTCATTCATTCATTTTCTTTTCGGCTTAGTCCCTTTATTAATCTGGTTACAGCGGAATGAACCACCAACTTATCCAGCATATGTTTTAGGCAGTGGATGCCCTTCCAGCTGCAACCCATCACTGAGAAACATCTATATACACTCATTCACATACATACACTACGGACAATTTAGCTTACCCAATTCACCTATACCACATGTCTTTGGACTTGTGGGGGAAACCGGAGCACCCGGAGGAAACACACGCGAACACGGGGAGAACATGCAAACTCCACACAGAAACGGCAACTGACCCAGCTGAGGCTCGAACCAGCGACCTTCTTGCTGTGAGGCGTACGTGCTACCCACTGCGCCACCGTGCAGCCCATTGCTGCTGATTGTTCAATTTTACTTTACAAAAAAGCCATACATTCTCTTTTGAGTGGCCTGTAATAAAGATTTAATATTTATGATTTCCATAAGACTCAATGTCTGTCTGTATGCTAGGTATGCGTTTGGCTTTGGCTGATGCGGGAGACACTGTGGAGGATGCTAACTTTGTTGAGGCTATGGCGGATGCGGGAATACTGCGTCTCTTTACTTGGGTGGAATGGGTGAAGGAGATGATCGCTAATCAGAACAACCTAAGGACTGGACCTGCAGACACATTTAATGACAGAGTGTTTATTAGGTAACACTGGTGCTATTTTAAAAAGCAGCATAAATCACAGACAAGAGTTAAAACGGCAATAAAACAGTAAAGAACATTCCCATGAAATGTATTTGTTTCAGTAACACAGTAAAAGCACATCCTTCCAGATTATGCTGTGGCATAATTACTATAGTAAAGGTGTACTGTTAAAAGAATAGATAAGTCAATGTAATAAAACATTATTTGTTTATAGAAAAGATTTAGATTTCATACAAACATAAAAAAAAATCCAGAAAAAAATTATAAATTAAATTTAGCAGCAAGACATGTTTTTCAGAATTTGTAATAACGATAATAGGACACACAATCTCTGAAAGATTTAAGAAGATATCTATATAAATAGATATCCATAATTCATAACTTAATATGTTGTTAATGTCTTATGTCTTAATCTTGTTTATTTAAATCTGTAAAAAGGGTTTTTTTAATTCATTCATTCATTTATTATATGAATTTCTATATATTTTATTATAGAAATTTGATCTGTTTTACTGAAGCACAATTTGAATTGCATGATATCTGTTTGCAGTGAAATGAATTCCGGCATCATCAAAACAGATCAGCACTATGAGAGAATGATGTACAAGGAAGCATTGAAGAGTGGCTTCTTTGAATTCCAGGTACCCTTTACACGTACATCCACCATCCTCCACATCAACTTCCTATTGCCTAAATAAACTATGAATGTAGTATGCAATAATATGTCACAATTATGCCTGCATGAGTAATGAACAGTGCATGTAATTGTGAACTAGCAGCGTGGCTATATGTAATTAAAAATGTCTTAATTCTTTGAAGGCTGCCAAGGATAAATATAGGGAGCTGGCCATCGAGGGCATGCACAAAGATCTTGTGTTCCAGTTTATTGAGAACCAAACACTCCTGCTGGCTCCCATCTGCCCACATCTGTGTGAACACACCTGGTCTCTGTTGGGGAAGGTGAGAGGTTTCACCAGAAATTGCCTGCTTACTCTTAAACTGTAGTGCTTGTAGGAATTGTTTTGTAGGAATTGTTCTCATTTTTATTAGACAAGACAGTGAAGAGTATAGACCAGGGATGGGCAAACTCGATCCTGGAGGGCCGGTGTTCTGCGTAGTTTTGCTCCAACCCTAATCAAACACACCTGCCTGTAGCTTCTAGTGATCTTGAAGACACTGATTAGGGTGTTCAGGTGTGTTTGATTAGGGTTGGAGCAAAACTCTGCAGGGACACCGGCCCTCGAGGATCAAGTTTGCCCATGCCTGGTATAGACAGTAAAGAGAGGGAGATAGAGCAGAGATAGGGAAAGGATTAGCAAAGGATCTCTAGCCAGGAATCGAACTCGGGTCGCCGTGAGCACCTCAGTATTATATGTCGCCGCACTTAACCACTAAGCTATTGGTGCTGACTAAACTGTAGTGTTTTACAGCCAATCAGACTATCGAGACTAATGAGAAACCAGTGTAGGTGGCACACAAATCTGTTCATTTTTTAAAAACATATGTCCTTTTCATCCATCCATCCATCCCTCTTTTTTCCCATCCATCCATTTTTATTATCCATCCATCCATCCCTCTTTTTTATCCATCCATCCCTCTTTTTTCTATCCATCCATCAATCCATCCATCCATCTTTATTATCCATACATCCCTCTTTTATATCCATACATCCATTTTTATTATCCATACATCCATCCCTGTTTTTTATCCATTCACCCATCCATCCATCCATGCTTTTTATATCCATCCCTCCATCCTTTTTTATATCTATCCATCCATCCCTTTTTATCATCCATCCATCCATCCCTCTTTATCATCCATCCATCCATCTCTCTTTATCATACATCCATCCCTGTTTTTTATCCATTCACCCATCCATCCATCCATATCTCTTTACCATCCATCCATCCATCCATCCATCCATCCATCCATCCATCTATCATCCATCTCTTTATCATCCATCCATCCATCTCTCTTTATCATCCATCCATCCATCCCTCTTTATCATCCATCCATCCATCTCTCTTTATCATCCATCCATCCATCCATCTTTTTTCTATCCATCCATCCATCCATCCCTCTTTATCATCCATCCATCCAACCATATGTCCATTCATCTCTCTTTATCATCGATCCATCCATCTCTCTTTATCATCCATCCATCCATCCATCCATCCATCCATCTCTCTTTATCATCCATCCATCCATCCATATCTCTTTACCATCCATCCATCCATCTCTCTTTATCATCCATCCGTCCATCCATCTTTATCATCCGTCCGTCCGTCCGTCTATCCGTCCATCCATCCGTCCATCCATTATACCTTACCATCAATTCTTTTGTGGTCAGTTTTATTTATTATTGTTTTTTTACTTGATTTTATTTGAGCAAAACTACAGTAGCAACAGCTAGATTGTAAAACTGTACTATAAAGTAATATACATTATAAAATGTAGGTTCTGGGATGTCAAAAGCTGAATTTTCAGCATCATTACTCAACATGTAAATTATTCTAATATGCTAATGTGCTTTTCAAGAAACATTTATGATTATGTTCAGAGTCACAAAATATTACTTAACTTCTAAGTGGGAGTAACAAAACATAGTAGCAGCAAAAGCTATTTTTACCTTTAACTACATAAACACAAGCACCAATTGTATAACTATTTCAGATTATGAGAAATTGATGTACATCAAATGCAAAGCACATATTTATGTACATATTGGAAGATTATTTAAATTGTTTGCCTACATCACATTGATTTGTACAAGCTTTCTTTGGAGGAAGTCATAGATTATAGACCGCACAGTGATTTATATTGACAGAGATGGGTATTTTGGAGTAGAACTTTAAAATAATGTCATGGAAATCAAAGTCTTGTGACCAGCTCAAAAAATGCAGTTAAGATGTTAATATTCTGGTTTATTAAAATCAGTTTATGCCACACATTTAATGTAATTATGGTAAGTACTAGCCTAATCACATTTGTTTGATCGAAGTAATGTTTACATGAGTTGAACACAATACTGTTAAAATACAGTTTTGAAAATTTTGAATATTTTCAGAAGAATCATACGCTGAATACTGGAGTAACAATGCTGACAATTCAGCTTTGGCATTACAAAATTCAATTTTAAAATGGAGGTTTTAAAATAGAATAGTTATGTTATTTTTTTAAGTTAAGAATTTTACTTTAAATTATTTTCATGATTCCAAATTCAAAAACATTTAAGAAATAGTCATTAATCCCAACTTTTGATTGAGCTTCAGTGCCAGATATGTTTTCACACACGAGGGAATTGTTTTGGTGATTGAAGAAGCTTCTAGTTCACTGAAACCTCAAAAGCAAGCAAATAATAAATAGAAAAATAAACACGTCAATCAAATGTAATAGAAATATATGATTCTGTATAAATAAAACAAAATAGACTAATGTAATAACTGAGCAACACACAGTTAACTATTGTTATTGTTCTATCTCCATATAGAGCAGTTCTGTAATGAAGGCTCTATGGCCTACAGCTGGTCCAGTGGACGAGATCTTGATTCGCTCTTCACAGTATCTGATGGACACTGCCCATGACCTCCGCCTTCGCCTGAAAGCCTACACACAGCCAGCCAAGGGCAAGGTATGAACTTTTCAGACTTGTGTGTTTGAAATAAGGACCACCTTTACAATATATCCTGTATTTCTCACGTATTTTTTATTTTTTAATGAAAGTTGGCAGTAATATCTACAAAGAGTTGATTCTCCCTGTATGTGGAGTTCTGCCGAACCACCAGGGGATGATGCCCCTTGCTCTTAACTGTGAAGAACTGTTCAAAAGAATTATGCTTTCATTTTCTTTTTTCTTGAAAGCACTTTAAAATTAATATAAAAAAGCCACATTCCCTTCCTTTCCATTTCAGCCATGAGTCGGGGGTTGCAGTTAGGTGATCCCCTATTTTCACATCCCACTGTTGACAAGTTTAAAAAAAGAGAAAAGCAAAACTAGCACTATGCCCGAAATCATACCCTTTATAGTAGGTAGGAACTATATTTAATTTGAAAGTTACATTTCAACGGTTAAAAAAAGTGTGTTCTATTTTATTTAAATACAACATGAATAGTGTGCATTGACATATTTCTTGATTATATAACGTTTGTGATTCGATATTACGATTTATAGTGAATTATTATTATTGTTTTCATTCATTCATTTTCTTTTCGGCTTAGTCCCTTTATTAATCTGGGGTCGCCACAGCGGGATGAACCGCCAACTTATCCAGCATATGTTTTACGCAGCGGATGCCCTTCCAGCCGCAACCCATCTCTGGGAAACATCCATACACACACACACACCACGGACAATTTTAGCTTACCCAATTCACCTATACCGCATGTCTTTGGACTTGTGGGGGAAACCGGAGCACCCGGAGGAAACCCACGCGAACACGGGGAGAACATGCAAACTCCACACAGAAATGCCAACTGACCCAGCCGAGGCTCGAACCAGCGACCTTCTTGCTGTGAGGCGAACGTGCTACCCACTGCGCCACCGCGTCGCCCTATTATTGTTTTACTTGTATTTATTTATTTATTTAGATTATAAAGACTAGAAAATTAAAATACTTGATTGTACTCTTAAAGAGACTTCATGAATCCTATAAACAAAAACAATGCATCACATCTTTCTGGAGTATACACATAAACAGTGTGTATTTAAAATACCCTGAACCATGAAATTTTCTAATATCAATACCTTGAACTTGCACATGAATATAATAGTCAGATGTACTACAAAATGTAAAAAAAAAAAAAATTCTGAAAAAAAAAAAGTAAACTAATCACCGGTTCTTGTCTCCTCCTCCTCCTCCTCCTCTGTAAGTATGACGTTTGAGCCAGTGTTATATTAGACAAAACTAAAGGGGCAGGCAATCACACATGACTGCCTCAAACAGCAACAGAACTTCAACATAAATTATCCCAGGTCTTGTCCTCTCTCATCTTCAACCATCGTCACTCATCCTTTTATGCCAATAGAGTTCCTTCATGGGACTCTGGACTGGGGTGGCGCACAGGTCATTCATTCTGCTCCCACCTCCACCGCAATTCTCACAGACATCATCTAATACAGATAACAACGAATACATTAAGCCCTCTGTTGGCAAAAATAAATGAACAGCTCTAACTTGAAATCTGTATAGTAAAAAC
>CAIGQV010018552.1:485797-505917 GCA_903798115.1 Danio jaintianensis | reverse complement strand
GCAAAAATAAATGAACAGCTCTAACTTGAAATCTGTATAGTAAAAACTCGCCACCAGCTTTGTTTCCATTCAAATATGCAAATGAGATTTATGTGCAATATTGCATTAAAGCATTTGCAAATGAAGCACTGTTTCACTCCAATGAGTCAAAGAGATCAAAATTGTCACTTCCTGATAAACTGGCACTAAATATAAAAAAAATTCAACAGTACAATTTGCAGTGGTATAGGCCACCGTGTGCCTTTTTTCCTATATATTAAAACACTTGCACCTCACAAGACAACACAAAACGGAATGAACACAGTGGTTTTTGTAGATGCAAGACCACTCTTTGTGAGCGCATATGCTCAAGACAGTTCTGGGAGGTATTATTACAGAACCCACTGTGGTCACAGACTTTGGCTAAGGGATTTTAGAATGACCAAAGCAGCATTTCAGATGTTGTTCAATGTGGTGGGTCTCTGGTTTGTCCAGTAATGCAGTTGCATCGTGCTCATTTTTGTTATCATGTGGTCTGTTAAAACAAAGTCACATGAATTTTTTGATGTGTTTATTTGGTAATTGTATTTCCATCGTAGTTTATGCACATTTTCTCAAATTGAATAAAAAGTTTGTCTTACTCAGTTGTGCGCATATGTTTATTTTTATGTGCATTTTCAAAATGTATGGCCATCTTAGCATTTCCGTTGAACATATTTTTATGCTCTTATCTTAAATGAAACATGATGAAACATAGCTAATGATGCCCTCCTGAAGGTCAGACGAAAATTTTATAAACAATGTATGATTGCATAGTGACTTCAACCCTGCTCTTCGACATTACATCATCAGTGATTTTGTTTATTTATGAAGCTTTCGTGTTAAGTTACTTTATGGCAGCTACTCATCGGGTTTGTGCCTGAAATTTAATAGCATAATTTATAAAATCCTTGTAACATTAAGCCATTAGACAGAGATCCTGCACCTCCCAGCAGTCCAGTATGCAGTCCAACCCTACCCAAACAGAAGTGGCGTAAAGAATGAGTCAAGTCGACAGCTGTCATGTAGAGTGAGTCCAGCACTGTCCCAGACCTCTCCTGACAGAGGAGTAGTGCATTATCCCTAGCTTTTAACACGGGACACTTTCCCTACAGTCTGTTTCTACCTATCCTGGGCCTTACATAAGCATTATGACTCAAGGCTCTAAGGACAGAGGCTTTTCTCAGTGCTGTTGTTGAGGCCATGTGGTAATGGATGTCGCTTTGGATGAGGAGTTGTTTGGCTGATGTATTTTAGAGGGTTTTAGACCTTGAAGGGAAAACCATACTGATGATAATAGAATGTAAAAACAATTATATAAAATTAGATATAAAAGAAAAAAGGAAACACATATATATATATATATATATATATATATATATATATATATATAATGAGCAATATCACACGAGTAGCAGTGCGATATGGCTGTATATCGGCACTGGTGGGAGGCGTGCGTTAGCACGAGACAGGGAAAATGCCTAAACACATGCGAGCAATTCTTCTTTTTTCTTTTTACTGAACTAACGAAGTTATGAAAAAAGGAGACTCATTAGAAACAAACAGATGGCCAACCAAAAAGTAACTCATGGTTATACAAAGAGTGGCCAACACAAAATACATACATTCCTGATATGTGAGTCCCATTTCACACTCAATACATATGGTATAAATACAGCACTACAACATACAAAAGAGAGAGATCGACTTAGAATGACACTTACCAGTTTAATAATGATTTGATCAGCTGTAGTTAGAAAATACGAGTTTTTCTCCTATGTGGTCTCTGTCGCCATCTTGTGGATGGACAATGTCAACTGTCTTTGCTTTGCTTAATGACAGGCTTATGGCAGCCGACGTGCTGTATTTACGAAATTATAAATATTTAAAATAGGCACTATCCTTAAAAATAAACTGCATAGTTGCAATCTAAACAACTACATTCTTGCCTAAAAAGCCTCAAAAGTATATTATGTTGTCCAACAGCTGCAATATTTGTCAAACTGTAGTGAGTTTATTGATCTGCTGTCACTCTATGTGGGCTGCAACAAATTGAAATATTAGTCAAAGATTACACAAGTAAACACCTCAAGCAGTTTTGAAATTAAGGTTTTTATTATTAAGGGAAAACAAAATAGAAAACTGCACAGCCCTGTTAAAAGTGTTTGCCCCTAAACCTTATAAATGGTTGGGCTACCCTTAGTAGCAACAACTGAAATCAAGCATTTTCAATAACTTGCAAGGAGTTTGTTACAGCACTGTGGAGAAATTATACACAGTCTATTGTGTTAACTACATATTTAAAAGTTAGCCTATATGAGAGCAACTTTCCTTCAAATTCGTCCTCAGCTCAGTCCAAGAGTGATTCTTGCTCGTCATCATCCAAAAAAGGATCCTCTATAGGACATTGTCATAATTTGGATCAATTCCACAGAGATTTATATTGTACTCTAGGTGTTAAACAATCTGCTTTCTGTTCCTTCACAACAGCTGACTTGTTGAACCTAACTTTCAAACCATAACTTCAGTATGCTATCTAACCAAATTATTTTGTGTTAAATTCACCATAAAGTCACCTTAAAATAAGTGGGTTACCTTGAGCTTTAAAATGTTGAGCTTTAAAAGGAAATCAACAGTTCCTGAAATGTTGACGATGAAGCAGAAAAATCTAATCAGATACTGGAACAAGGCTAAAGTCAAAGCTTGCACGCATTTGTGCTTGTATAGAGATATTAGTCTTTTTTTACTTTTTTGAGTTTTTTGTCTCTTATGTTACAAAGGAAATGCATTAACCGAATGATATAACAATCAGGAAATGTTTCTGTACCGAAAGTAAACGCAGAGACTACTGAAGTTAGTGTTTAGGTAGCAAACCTTGGACATATATTTTTTTTGCCCCAAATAATAAGACGTGGTGTTCATAAAATGATTAATTTCAGTATTTATCATGTTATAAATATAGTACTGTATCTCTAATCCTTGATATTTGATCTATTATTAACTGCAATAAACAGAAATGTTTATATTTTTGTCATTTTTATGATTGTACAACTTTGACACTCATTTTCTTGGAAATAGATTAGAGACTTGAATGCCAGGCGTAAATGAGTACACCTATATACAAACTAATATATACAATTAAAGTCAGAATTATTAGCCCTCCTGAACTATTAGCCCTCCTGAATTATTAGCCCTCCTGAACTATTAGGCCTCCTGAATTATTAGCCTTCCTGTATATATATTTTTTTGTATGAGACCCTGAATAGTCAAAGCTTTGATAGGAGGAGCCTGATTCAACTTCCAATCTCAGTGGAATATTCACAGGGGTATTATGAAACAAGGATCATGCTATTTTAGGCTACTTGGGGGTTCCTCAATGTCTAATTTCTAATGTCTAAGTATTTTAACATGCCTAAATAAATACCAACCACCCGTGAGGGATTTAAGTTTTACTTTCCATGATCTGTGACAGATAGAGGAGCATCTATAAGCAACAGGGATTTAAATCTTTCACTATATCTGTGATAAGAAAATTAATTTTGAATAATTAAAAGTGTGAAGACACTTTGAAATCATTTGATAGCTTGACACAAGCAGAAACTTGACAGGTCTGCTGCACCATGCAGCTTGAATGAATGCGTGTGCTCCGAAACCACCCATGTAATGAATGAACAGCTTAATGCAGCGGATTAATGTTGGTTCATTTTTGACTTTTTGTCTACATTTTAGTCTCATAATTTTTCGTCATAAATAATGTGATGTTCATCCATTAGATGGGCGGAGCAGATTGCACACATTCATAGTTCTTAATCACATTATTAGAGCAGAGGACCTGTCAGGCTATAAGCAATGAACATTTTCCTGCTCATTTTTGTTGACAAATTAGGACTTCTAAAATAGCTATATTCCTTTCTCTATGTCTACTTTCAATATCTGACTGATGACAACACTTTATCTAGCACTGGAGCAGTGCCAAAACTAACTCAAAGAAAGCTAGATTTGAGTCCACCGAAAAGAGTAAAAGAGAAATCAAGGACAAAACTTCAGAATTTGTTGCATGTGACACGAGGCCAGGTTTTAAAAAAATTAATGAACACACTTGAGCCAGGATACACCGTTCCCAAAGGAGAGCACATGTTTGGCTGTAAAGACTACCGTGTCAGTATCTACAGTTAAAAAAAAAAAACATTCTGGCTATAATTATATACATTTCATATTATCTTTATTTTTATTTCATTTATTGATCACTCAGTGTTATCTATTGAACTTTCAGATTCACGTTTTGAATATATGTTCCCTGCATCTTTAAGCATTTTGCACACAGTTGTTCTGCATCTTATGGCATGATTTTGACTTATATTGCGTGTTGTTATTTATTATAAAGATAGACGTGTTTCTGTCCAAATATAATCCTTTAAATTTGTTTTTGATTTGTTTTCTTGCGATGCTGCGCTCCATACATGATTATTTATTTATTTCTTTTTTGATTGGCAGACACCATCGCCCCAACCTATATCATTCGAATATCAGTTGAATACCGATAAAATTCATACATTTTGATTTGACTATGTAATGCCTGATTCAGGGAGACCCCTAATTTATTTACATATCTTTAAATATACATTTAAAGTGGGCTTTTTATTTTAGAGAATTTAATATTTATCTGGCATAATAAGAATAACAACAATAATATAATATATGTTTAAGTAAACATTGATGAATAGAGCTGGAAATTCACTTATATATTTAATTTACTCTATTTTTGTAAGTCTGTAACTTTGGGATTTTTTGTATTATCTGTTGATTTTTCTTTTTGATTTCTTTAACTAAACTTAAGAATGTCATTGATGACATTGCTCTTGTTAAATTCAGGAAGAGGACTGGGAGACAAAAAGCACCTTGAGAAACTCGACAGCAGTACAAATGATGAAAAAACAGAAAAGCTGAGTGCATGTGGACGAAGACGAAACTTACCATGTCAGTATAGGTGACCATAGTTCGAGGTAGATACCCATGACATGTGGAGTCCCACAAGGTTCAATTCTGGCACCTTTCCTGTTCAACCTTTATATGCTCCCACTGAGCCAAATAATGAGAAAGAACCATCTCTTACCACAGCAATGCTGATGACTGTCAGATCTACTTAGCCTTATTGCTTAATGACTACAGCCTCATTGACACTCTCTGCTAATGCATTGATGAAATTAACAGTTGGATGTGCCAACACTTTCTTCAGTTAAACAAAAGGAAACCTGAAGTCATTGCATTTGGGAACAGAGTTGAGGTTCTCAAGGTGAATGCGTACCTTGGCTCTAGGGGTCAAACAATAAGGTCTGGCCTTCCCAAGAAGACAGTCAGATAGTTGCAGCTCATCCAGAACGCTGCTGCCAGGATTCTGACCAGAACCAGAAAATCAGAGCATATCACACCTGTCCTCAGGACTTTACACTGGTTCCCAGTTACATTCAGAATAGATTTTAAAGTATTACTACTTGTCTATAAATCACTAAATAGCCTAGGACCTCAATACATTACATATATGCTCACTGAATACAAACCTAACAGATCACTCAGATCATTACTCGATATAAATTAGAATTTTCAAGAGTTCACACAAAGCAGGTTAATTCACCTTCAGCTAGTACAGCCCCCGCTGCTTGAATCAGCTTTCCAGAAAGGATCAGATGTGCTCCAATAGTGGGCACATTCAAATCAAGACTTAAAACACATCTGTTTAGCTGTGCCTTTACTGAATGAGCACTGTGCTACGTCCGACAGATAACACTATTAAGTCTTTCTTTTCTTTAAAACCTTTTTTAACACATTTTTTATGTCTTTAATCATTTTTATTCTTTGTTGTTTTTATTTCTTATACTTGTATTTTGTTTCTTTTATTCTTATGTAAAGCACTTTGAATTACCATCATGTGAAAATGTGGTATATAAGTGCACTTGCCTTGCCCTGCGTAGTTTAGTCAAGATTTGTTTTAAAAAAGGTATTAAATATTTTGTATTACTACTAGAAAATTTAGTCCAAACTCACAGAAAAAAGTTTTGCTTTTTCCCCTTTAGTCTAGTCAAAATTTATGTTATAGTAATAGTAGTAGTGATAACATAATAATATTATTATTATTATTATTATTATTATTATTAGCAGTAGTCATAGTAAGAGACATCGTAGTTGCTATGCATGATTATATTGTGTGTCAGCTCATTAACAGAATATTTATAGAACATTACTTTAGTGTTTAGAATTCTTGACATTAATAAATCTTCGTAATCTCAAAGTACTTCTTGTTTAATGCAACTTTAAACAATCTTGAAGTGTTGCTTTCTTTATCAATTACAGAAAGGGGACAACAAACCACCAGCTAAGCCCACTCACTGCACCATCTATGTTGCAAAGACCTACCCACCCTGGCAGCACAGCGCCCTCTCTCTGCTGGGCAAACATTACAAGGTACAAACACCTTTATCACAGCTTAGTATTCTTATGCTAAAGTGTGCCGATTGGAGCAATCTTCAAAAATGTATTAGGGCTGGCCATTAAGGCAGATTTCCTGAATTAGTTTAATTCTGATTCAAATAACAAATTCATCTGATATTTAGGCTTATATTTTCAGTTCCAGTTCACTGCTGAAATATAAACTTTTTTTTATATTACATTTCTCTGGTACTACTTGGTATTTCACAGTTGAATTCAGAGGATTCAATCTTGATGAGCTGTCAATCAAACAGTCATTCTTTCCCATTGTCATTTACAGAGCAACAATGGAGCTTTACCTGACAATAAGGTTATCGCCATGGAGCTTGGAGCCATGCCAGAGCTGAAGAAATACATGAAGAGAGTGATGCCCTTTGTAGCTATGATAAAGGTAGAAGTTTAAACTTGAGTTCTATTTAAAAAAAAAGAAGTTTAGATTGAGCACAGAAAGGCTAGAAGCAGTATAGGTTGTTAAAACAATCATGACATTTCTGTAGTTTGTATATTAATTATAGTTTGGAAATTTTCTGCATGCACAGAAAAACAATTACTCCATGCTACATGTCTGTTACTTTAGCGCATACGTGTATTATACAGTGTATTTATATTACATTTTATTGACTGACTGACAGACAGACAGACAGTGTTGAAGCCAAATATTTTTTTTTACATTCTTTTAAAAATATTTCCCAAATTTTGCTTTAATATAGAGAAGATTACATTTTTTTCAACATTTTTAAACAAAATAGTTTTAATAACAAATTCCTATTAACTAATTTCTGTTGTCTTTGCCATGATGACCGTACGTGTTATTTTACTAGTTATTTTGATAGGTAGTAGTATTCAGCTTTAAGTGCAATTTAAAGACTTAACTAGGTTATTATGTTAATTAAGCTAGTTAATATAATTAAGCAAGTTATTGGATAACCGTTATTATCTTTTTATAGACAATCAAAAAAATATATTTCTAAAGGGGGCTGCTAATAACATTGTCTTTAAAATTGTTTTTAAAAAGTGTATTTTTATTCACCAGAAAAAAACAGTAGGTAACCCTTTACAATAAGTTGTATTAGATAATGTTAAACAATGTGTTTACAAACATGAACAAACAAAGAACAATACAGTATTTGTTTTGTTTTTTTACAGTATTTGTCATGTTAGTTAATGAAAATACAGTTTTCCATTGTTAGTTCATGTTAACTGTGCATTAACTAATGTTAACAAGCATGAATTTGTATGTTAATGATGCATTAGTAAATGTTGAACTGTGGTTAATAAATGCTGTACAAGTATTGTTCATTATTAGTTTGTCAGTAAATTCAATAACTAATGAAACCGTATTGTAAAGTGTGACCAAAAAATTCAAACGGTTAATTTAAAACTAATTTCCTTGGTCTGTTAAAAATAATTTGGGAATTACAGGAGAACTAATAATTTTGACTTCAACTGTATGTACTTACATTTGGGCTTCCAAATTCTTTTAAACATTGAAACCTTGTCCTTTCAGTGTGTTTCAATCACTTTGGAGCAACTCAAAAAAATCAGGTAAAACTGGAAAGTTAGGTTGGCAAGTAAATAGGGTTTGTCAGATAATTATTAAAAATGACCTGGTGTATGCAGTAGTTAAAGCAACACTATATATTTGATGCAGTTGTGTACTGAACTATCTATTTTAGGCTACTTTCACACAATCTACGTTGTAAAAAGCACTATAGAAATAAAGATTAATTGAATTGAATTGAACTGAACCAAATTACCCATAATGAAAATTATTTAAAAAAATGTAAACACAAATCTTTTTTTGTTAGCTAGGTTTACAAATTTAGTTAATATTCTAAAATTTAAATGTCATAATATTGATTCAATTGTTCTGTTCCTGGTTTTGTGTGTGATTCCAGGACAACCTGGAGAAAAACGGGCCCAGGGTTCTTGATCTAGAACTGGAGTTCGATGAGCGTGCTGTTCTGCTGGAAAACATTGTTTATTTGACTAATTCACTTGAGGTAATTACATGCAACTAAATCTAAATGTACAGTTCTGTAAAATCAAAGGATGGAGATCATAAAAGGCCCTCCCTCTCATGTTTCATATTTATTATATTTTTCTGTGTGATCAATGGCAAGTGGATAATAACATTATCAAATAAAATCACAGTTTTCAGATGATTTCTTTTTCAAAATGGTCTTTTACATTTAAATGCATTGCAACAATTTTTTGTATAAACCAACACTTTAGAAAATGCTGGGTTCCACACAATTACTTCATGTTGTCACAACTCAAATTGATTAAGTTAACTTACAAATTTAAGTGGATTGAACATAACAATTAAGTTGTCCCAAAAACCTTAAGAATTGTGTTGTTTTAACTCCATTTCAAAAAAAGTAGTTTGAACAAGCAGAAAAGCAGGTCATTTTTGGAGTGTGCACAGTGAATGCAGTAAGCACAATTTAATTGACTTATTTTGACTGATTTTGTTGTTTTAGTCCGAAGCCAAGTGTGTCATTCTTTCTCTTTGACCTCTCTTTCTGTCTCTATCTCCTCTTTCAGTTGGATCAGATAGATGTTGTGTTTGCTTCTGAAGCGGATGAGAAAGTAAAGGAGGACTGTTGCCCTGGGAAACCGCTGTGTGTCTTCAGATCTGAGGTGATGATGAGAGCCCACAGAGGCCCTGTCATAGCTGTTGCACAAAAGCCCCATCTATTGTGTCTGGGTTTTCTTTTTTTTTTTTTCTAATGGTTGATCTGTCCTGTGCTGCTAGAGACAAGCTAAATTTAGAAAGGCACTGAGCACTGGTAATGCATCAAAGATTCCTCTCACTCTCATGGTCTAGTGCTCAGCATTCGGATCAGATATTAAAATGCTTCTAAATTAATACAAGGGTTTGGAAGTATATTGTAAATGATATTTTATATAGGGATATGGTATGCTGTGAAAAAGCATTATGTACTATACACAAAAAAAAGAAATTGTTATTTAAAAAATATATATATTTTGATAGCTATTTTTATTAAGTTATTTTTAATATTAAAATTGTGATATGCAGACCTCGAAAAGACAGAAAAGGTTATTTTGTTTATTATAAAGTGTCCTGCATAATTAAGCAATTTGTGAATTGGGTAATTGACTACCATACATTTTTACCATGATTTGCTATAGACATGCAATAAAAACTCAGTGTAGAAATAGCATGTCTGTGTGTTGTATAATGACATGTGACACAGGTATTTTAAGGAGAAGGTCACTTATGAGGACATTCCCCATGTCCCCATTTCTCAAAAGGCTTATAAATAATACAGAGACACTTTTTTTTCAGAAAGGCCAATGGAAAATATAGTTTTTCACAGTATAAAAACAATGGAAACTTACGGAATGACCCTGCAATGGCTGTATGCATGACAAGTGTTTTTCAGCCAAGGTTGATGTGATTGATGTATTTTCTGTTTCATAATGTTCCTTTTACAACATCAATAATATAATTGAATTACACTATAGTTCCGTAAATAGACTTAAGCATTCATTCATTTGTTCAAGCGTAAAATGAGATGAAAGGCCATTTAAAATTAAGCAGAAGCAGCAGGCGAGCGCGGAAACTCCATTGAAAATACTGTGGTAAAATGAACATGGCACAGAACAATGGAATTTAATGCAATGCTTGTTGTCTGGTATGAGACCCACTTTACACTTTATGTGAAGATAATTGATTTTAAACAAACCAGATCTTAAATGAAGCTCGTTTATCATGTCATAACATTTAAGATAAAAGTCCCCGTGCATATAGCCCTTTCACAAAAAACAAATGTGTGTGTGTGTTAAACAAGTGAAAATACATTGATGACATTGATGCATGATGATCGGTTTATTGTACAATAAATGCATAATGTTCAACCGTGACCTGTGTTTGTCCCAATAGCCTGGAGTGATAGTCTCACTGGTGAACCCTCAGCCATCCAACGGTCTGTTCTCCACCAAGATTGACATCCGACAGGGAGACAGCAAAGACAGCATCATCCGCAGACTCTCCCGAGTCAACAGAGGCATCAAGGGTAAATCTTATTTACATTTGTTTTGGGAAAAGTTTAAACTGTAAGAAGGTTTTAAAAGAATCTTTTTATGCTTTTTAGACTTTCAGCCTCTTTTAGTGTGTGCTGTTTGATCATAAAAAGATATGCAAAGTTCCAAAGCACAAAGTTACTCCTGAAATTGTTAGTAGACATTGTCTCTGAACTCCCTCAAATGCCTCTGCTGTAGTTTTTTTTTTCTTCTTGGAATGAACTCAAAATGTTTCCAAATTAAATCATTCCTGGCCATGGCCTGCCCCAAAGTATCAAGGTCTGCTTGAGTTAGCAGTGTGTTGTTGCCAATTTTTAAGATCTAACATACTGATGCACATGCAGTTTCTTTCATCCATCTGTTTACATTCACGAACAATCGAAATATGTTTTAGTTTTTTTTGTTGCTTTTGACAACTTTATGGGTATTTTATGGATGATGTGAAATACAATTTAGTTTAATACATCATCTGAACGCACAGATCCATTCTTGTGACCATATCCTCTTTTTGGCCTGCCTATTTACCTTAACACCAGATATTTGTGTTTACATGAATTCCCACCTGAAATGATTCTTTTGGTGACCACTTTACAATCAACATTGTAACTGTTGCCCACTAGTCAGTGCTACAGAGCACCAAAACAACACAAGAACAGTTTTTTTCCCCCCAGGCCGTTTCCCACCTGAATCACCTTTAATTACCTCATTTGCACATTGCACTCTGTATACAGGAAGTTAATACAAATAATAATAATAAGAATTTGAACGCTATTTGTTTGTGCTTTTTGTATTCTCTGTACTGGAAGGTCCTATTACTGAGACAAATTCCTTGTTTGTGTGCGCAAGTTCACTGGGCAATAAAGCTCATTCTCATTCTGAACATGGTTGACCCTCTAGTGTTGAATGGCGGTGCTGTTACATTTGTTTTACAATTTATGTCAGCCTGCTACTTATGAGATATTGTCCATATAGATTTGGAGGTACAGAACAATGTAATTGTCTCTCCCTCTTTAATAAGGTTTTTGTAAAAATTTCAGATTTATCCAAAGTGAAGCTGATGCGTTATGAGGATCCTGTGCTCGGACCACGGAGAATCCCAGTTTTGGGGAAAGAAGAGGAAGGCAAACTTCCAGTCTCAAACAGTTCAGTCTTCCACATCAGCTTGCAAGAAAACAAAGTTCATATGTGTGACAACGGCCTAAAAGTGGACATTGGAGATACTTTAATCTACCTGGTCTAGTAGCATCTGAGACTTGGTTGTTTGTTCCTTACTTTCTTCCTTCCCTTTTTTTTTGACTGTCTTGAAATACAACTACAAACAATAGTGTTAATACTGTTGAGGCACTAGTTCATTTACTGTTATCTAGCATTTATTCTTGTCTCAGCATTTGGTAACTATTTTATTTAAGGTTCCCCAGTCTCTGCATAACAAATATCATGTATTAACATCCATTTCTATGCTCTCAGAAATAAAGGTACTAAGCTGTCACTGGGGTGTCAGGTTTGTACCTAGAGGTTCCATATTGGTACCTTAAAGTGTACATATTAGTACCTATAAATGACAACATGTACCTTTTGAAAAGGGTTGACAATTTTTGTACCTTTATTTTTGAAATGTATTGTTTTAAATAATAAAATACTTGCAGGAAATGTGAATTCAGTCAATACTCATTCAGGCTTATGACTTAATATAGATACATGCTGTTGTTGTGTTTTTACAAATGAGTTTTGAATGTATTTTCATAACTGAAAACATAATCTGAAATTTTAACATCCGTCCTTAATTTACAATTGCCAGCCAATCATCAGAAAAGACATGATCAGGTCAATAGATTGTGTATTAAATGCCTGTATATTTGTCAGGTAAACCTCATTAAGACATCAATTTCTTTTCTTTTTTCCCCTCTCAGATGAAATGTATTTAGTGAACTCAATAAATGTATTCAAATACAATATACATTTGTTTCTTTGAATAATTGTTAATGCAAATGCCTCCTGTTGGGATGTTACTGGCTCATTTTTGGGTATTTTAGTATTTTTTCTTCATGATTTGCTGTTATTAGTCAAAAAAAAAAAAAAAGGTTATAATAAATAACTGTTGGCTGCTTTGATTAAAACCATGAACATTAATCTGATAATCCATTAAAGGTTCACACCCCATTTTTTTTTATCAATGATATTAAGTGGTGCCTGAAAATAGTCCCCAGCTAGGTAACCAGGTAACAGAGCTGCATGTGTTCCTTGATTATTATACCAGAATGACAGTATACTTCCTAGCTATATTGGCCTAGAAAATAACATTATTAACATTTATTTTACGCTGGTCTTAATACACAAGGTAACTACTGTACAGAATAGAAAAATTATTGAAACTCTTTTTAAAGATATTTGAGCAAGATGATAATTGTCTTGTTCGATTCAATGATTTATGTTGAGCTAACTCTAAACTCAAAACATGACTTCTGCTACTTGTTCAAACTACTTTTTTAAAATGAGTTAAATCAAATAGCAAATAATGTGGGAACTAGGAAGTGGTTGTCTTTTTTTTCTTTTTGGCCAGCCAGCCCATATAACAGATATGAAGGAGTCTCGTTTTTACAGTCGGATGCAAGTGGAGATGAGATCAGCCACAGATGGATGCTTTCATGAACTTGAAGAGACTTGGGTGACAAACATATATGCGAGCCATTTTACATATGACAGCTACATAAAATTTCTTGGTAATGGATGTGACCCAGTTTGGTGTGCGTTAGCTGCAGTACAGAAGGAAATGATGCGAGACATTAACCTCAAGAGAACGTGCAATTCTGCATTGCTGCTCTTGGGGTGAGTTTATGTAACATCCCACTCAGGCTGGATCACTGGTAAACTCTTGTTCCCTATTTGAGGTGTCATTTGCTAGGTTTTGTTTAACACCTTTTTGTGTGTGCATTGTAAGTAACATTGGGGTTTTTGTAACTAGGCCGGTGGCCCCAAAAAGGTAAGATGTATTATTGTGTTTGAGAATTTTGAATGATATCTGCTGTTGTGTTACAGTTGTGTTTGTGACCTTGAGTGTTTGTATTTGAATGCACATGAGAGATGTTTTTATTTGTGTGTGAGGGTCTTCTGTGTGTGCGCGTGTGTGTGTGTGAAGGCTTATCAGCTCACAGCAGCTTTCTGTCAAGGCTTCTTGGCCAAGCAGCTATCAGAAAGAGCATAACACTGTCACCAAAGGAAACTCACCCTGTCTTTTCCCTTAGTCTGTTGTCACTGTGAGGAATTATTCTGAGGCACTTTAACATTCACCAAGTAAGTGTTTACCCTCATTACTATGCATTTCATTTGTTTAATGCCACAGTGCTGTCTAAACTTTTAAGTCAGGTGAAACCTCCCTCTTTATAGGACTTTCTGTCAGCATTTTTATCTTTAACCGCTATTGTTTAGTAAGGTTTTTAGGGATTACTACTGGCTTATTACCTGCCTGTAATTAAGATATTAACAGTTTAATAGCACATAAAGTATGATCTTATTTAACATCCGTAATCCTACCCAATATTTAAACCCAACTACTACCTTACTAAATATTAATAAGCAGCTAATTAGCAGTTTATTGAGATAAAAGTCTTAATTAATTGTTTGTTAAGAGGGTGAATTATACTTTAAAATAAAGTGTGACCGCTTTTAGATCTAAATGGACTCTCCTGGTGCTGAGGATGTTGAGGCAAACCCAACAGGAAGTGAAAAGACGGAACTTCCAGTGCTGACTCAACCTGGCCTTGGTGAAACCACGACAACAGTGACCACCATCACTCAGACAGGAGGAGACTGGAGCACAGGACTGTTTGATGTGTGTGGTGATGCCAGCACACGTAAGAGGAAATGTTTGATAAACTTTTTTTTTATACTTTAAAATTGGACATTGTTCAAGTCGCAAATCCAAAGTCATTTTTTTGATCACCTTGTAAAATCCACTGGTGTTGTATTATGATATATAGAATAACATTTTGAGTCCAAACTGGAAGAGGTATAATTTCACAATTGCCAAAAACCTGTTTTGTTTTTGTTTGTTTGTTTTTTAAATGGATTTTATGGCAAAATAAAGTTTAAAAAAGACAAAAACAATTATATTTTAAAATGTACAGATAGTATCAACTTAAGCACATACAATGAAACAATAAAAAAAACATACCAACGTATAAAAAGGTAAATAATAATGTGGCTTAACAAAAACTACAATTGTACAATCTGTATCACACAATAAACTCTACTTTGAACTTAGGAAAGGAAATTTCTGGAACAAGGACTCTATAGTCTATATGTGACAATAAAACATGTTCATGGATATATTCCCTGCCAGAAAAATGTTGGAAGTAATAAAGACTGTCAAAACTGTAAGAAAAAATATATATAATTTTTTTTTTGCAATTGCAAGAAACATTTGCAAGTTCTGAGCAAAAAAACCCCCATAAAAATCACAATGCGAGATAGCTTGCAGCTATGAGAAACAAAGTCTTCCCTACAAGAGTTAAACTCATTGCATCACATTGTGGCATGATTCATGAACATTTCTAGATTAAAAAACACAAAATTGGAACAAAAGTTTGGCTGCCACTTTATATTAAGTGGCCTTAACTACTAGATTGTGCATAAAAAAAATAAATGCAATGTACTTATTGTGTTCATTTTTGTATTGCACAACACGTTGCGGTGGGATGCAGATAGGTTTAGGGCCTGATTTGGTGGTAAGGGTAGTTTAAAGCGTGGGTTAAGGTGTAATGGATGGGTTGGCAATGTAATTAATTACCAAAAAACATAATATCTGCATAAGTAAATTGTACCAAATGATTAATTTAAATCTAAATACATATTTATTAAGCCCACTTAATATAAAGTGTGACCAAAAGCAGCATGTGTGAAGAGCTATAGATAGTCAACATTTGAAAAAATATGCATACATTTGAGATAAAATGTTTTATCAAAATCACAAAAGTATAAAATGTTGTATAAAATGTTTTTATACATTTTGACTTTGCATGATTAAAAAGCTGCATTTTGACTTCAAGATTTTGACATAACAGGTAAAATGTGTATTTTGTAATTGTGAGAAGCAGTATTTGCAATAACAAAAACATATTTGCAATAAAAGTCAAATTAAGAGTCAAAGGCATAAACATGCTTTAAGTTATAGTTGTTTTGTGTTGTACAATCATTTGATATATAAAATCGAAATTCATAAAATAAATATTAAAAAGTAAAAAAATTGAGAGTTGTGAGATAATAATTTGTAATTTAAATATATTGACACTGATTTGCTTTGTATCACTCTACTTTACAAGAAAACAGAAAACTTAAAACAGTTTCTTTTTCCAAAATAATGAAACTGGCCAGGAACTCAATTTGGTTTAATGTTGATTTATAGCCTCAGAAAATCTAGTTCATTGTTGGTCTGCCCAAGGAGCCTATAAAAAACTATAAAAAAAACTATAAAAAACCCAAAACAAATAAATTGAAATTGGCAAAATTGCAGAATGAATTCCATAAGTTCATATTTTTACATCTTTTTGGGACCAATACTGTCCCTTACCCTACCACTTTGGGCTTATGTAAAATGTAGAAAACAAATTCCCAGGTTTATACATAATGTATTATTATATTATGTGTTGTACTGGTCAGTTAAATAATTACAGTTGTATTGTGAAAAGGTGTATGGTATGCTTAAATACATACTTCCTTAGAAGATGTACTTCACAATTTGCATAGTTATAAATAAAGTATCTTATGGTTCAGACTGTTATTTGGTCAATACAGGGCCTTAGTCTATGTTCTCTGCCATGTATTTATATGCATTTATTATAACCATGAGTAATTACCCTGCTTCAAAATCATTAAAAGTTAATGGCTATCCTTAATGATGATACACTGTTAATGATTTTCCATTAATTCAGAGTAAACCTGGGCATGAAAGAAAATCGTAATTTTTCCAAGATTTATCCTTCAGACCCATATTTATCTGAATTGAATATAAGCATTGTTAAACTAGATGCAGATGAACCATCATGCTCTGAATTTCTCTCTCTCAGCCCATGTTTCAAAGCATTTCTTCCCTTATTTGTGCAGTCCTGATGGGCGCGTTTGTGCCATGTTGTTTGGATCTGAGTCTGGCTCATCAGTATGGAGAATGCATGTGTCTGCCTCTGCTGCCCGGCTCTACCTTTGCCATGAGGGTGGGCATCAGAGAGCGCTTTAAGATCAGGGTAAGGATTCAGCAGGACTGTAAATATCTGGAAATCTCCAAGAGCTGTGTATTTCACCACAAAATATCCCCTGAATCAAGCAACAGCTAGTACATCAGCTGACAAAGTGAACTGGATGATATTATTTTTGTAATATAAACATTAGGTAAGACATTTTTTGCAAGAATATCAGTTAGTATAATATGTCAGTTAGATGTCTTCAGTGTCATATAAATGGGCACTTGTGGCAAAAATGCCCTACAAATTTAAGATTAGGGGGCAAAATATACCTTCATAATCACAATTTTAAATGCAACAGTTACATTGTTTGAGATGACAGCTTGACATAACCAAATACATCATAACTTGTCTTTGTCATGAAAACTTGACATTACCAAGACAACATAACTTGTCATAAATCTGTCATAAACATGATGGTCATCATGAGGCCATTATAATTGTGTCATGCATTGTATAGCAGTATTTTTACTGTGTACTATCATTAATGACCCTGTTATGACAGAGTTATATTTATTTGAAAAATATTCCTGACACTATTAGAATGACTTTATAACAGATTTAAGTTATGTTGTCTTGGTAATGTCTAGTTGTCATGACAAACAGGTTATGATGTATTTGGTTATGTCAAGTTGCACAACAATGTCACCTTTGCATTTGAAATGACATAAAATGAGTGAATGGCACTTAATGACATTCTTGTTTTTTAATAGAGGAGCTCTGCCATAAACAACACACTGTATAGCAAACACCTTCATTTACCTTTAAAAAAATGATTTACCTTAAAGAAAATTTAGGATTATGTTATCTTCTGAGAACAAACCACTGTTATACAATTTGTAACCCTAACTTGCCTAATTGCCTAATTAACCTAGTTAACCTAGCCTTACAATTGCACTTTAACCTGAATACTACAGTCGTGGCCAAAAGTTTTGAGAATTACATAAATATTGGAAATTGGAAAAGTTGCTGCTTAACTTTTTATAATAGCAATTTGCATATACTCCAGAATGGTATGAAGAGTGATCAGATGAATTGCATAGCCCTTCTTTGCCATGAAAATTAACTTAATCCTAAAAAAACTTTCCACTGCATTTCATTGCTGTCATTAAAGGACCTGCTGAGATCATTTCAGTAATCGTCTTGTTAACTCAGGTGAGAATGTTGACGAGCACAAGGCTGGAGATCATTATGTCAGGCTGATTGGGTTAGAATGGCAGACTTGACATGTTAAAAGGAGGGTGATGCTTGAAATCATTGTTCTTCCATTGTTAACTATGGTGACCTGCAAAGAAACATGTGCAGCCATCATTGCGTTGTATAAAAATGGCTTTACAGGCAAGGATATTGTGGCTACTAAGATTGCACCTAAATCAACAATTTATAGGATCATCAAGAACTTCAAGGAAAGAGGTTCAATTCTTGTTAAGAAGACTTCAGGGCATCCAAGAAAGTCCAGCAAGCGCCAGGATCGTCTCCTAAAGAGGATTCAGCTGCGGGATCAGAGTGCCACCAGTGCAGAGCTTGCTCAGGAATGGCAGCAGGCAGGTGCATCTGCACGCACAGTGAGGCGAAGACTTTTGGAAGATGGCCTGGTGTCAAGAAGGGCAGCAAAGAAGCCACTTCTCTCCAAAAAAACATCAGGGACAGATTGATCTTCTGCAAAAAGTATGGCGAATGGACTGCTGAGGACTGGGGCAAAGTCATTTTCTCCGATGAAGCCCCTTTCCGATTGTTTGGGGCATCTGGAAAAAGGCTTGTCCAGAGAAGAAAAGGTGAGCGCTACCATCAGTCCTGTGTCATGCCAACAGTAAAGCATCCTGAGACTTTTCATGTGTGGGGTTGCTTCTCATCCAAGGGAGTGGGCTCACTCACAATTTTGCCCCAAAACACAGCCATGAATAAAGAATGGTACCAAAACACCCTCCAACAGCAACTTCTTCCAACAATCCAACAACAGTTTGGTGAAGAACAATGCATTTTCCAGCACGATGGAGCACCGTGCCATAAGGCAAAAGTGATATCTAAGTGGCTCAGGGACCAAAACGTTAAAATTTTGGGTCCATGGCCTGGAAACTCCCCAGAACTTAATCCCATTGAGAACTTGTGGTCAATCCTCAAGAGGCGGGCGGACAAACAAAAACCCACTAATTCTGACAAACTCCAAGAAGTGATTATGAAAGAATAGGTTGCTATCAGTCAGGATTTAGCCCAGAAGTTGATTGAGAGCTTGCCCAGTCGAATTGCAGAGGTCTTGAAAAAGAAGGGCCAACACTGCAAATACTGACTCTTTGCATAAATGTCATGCAATTGTCGATAAAAGCCTTTGAAACTTATGAAGTGCTTGTAATTATATTTCAGCACATCACAGAAACAACTGAAACAAAGATCTAAAAGCAGTTTAGCAGCAAACTTTGTGAAAACTAATATTTGTGTCATTCTCAAAACTTTTGGCCACGACTGTAGTATCTTGAAAAATATCTAGTAAAATATTATGTACTGTCATCATGGCAAAGACAAAAGAAATCAGTCTTCTTTCCGTTAAACAGAAATTGCGGGGAAAAAAATATACAGGGGGATAATAATTCAGGATGGCTAATAATTCTGACTTAAACTGTATGTAGCTTTGTGTTTTGTTTTGCCGGGTCACAAATGTTTCATGTGCTAAATCCTCACAGTCTCATCATTTAGTGTTGCAGGTTTATTTCTTTGTCAATGATTTTGCATTTCTTACTCTGTTATGCAGGTGGAAATAAACAATTTCATTGACATTATTTAAGAGTTATCTCAGATAAGTAATTCCTTTCCTCATTTTACAAATTAATAAATGACTAAATCCTATAAACAAATTAACAAGTAATGAATTATGCTACTGCCCAACACTGGTAAATAAATCACACAGTCGGCCATTATTAATGCTAATGATCAATATCATTACATAGCAATGTCAGAGAGACATAGGGGCGGGCTTATTTGAATCAGACAACCAATCAGTGTATGTGGATCATCATGAAGTGCTCAAGCCATGCCATAGCAACCTTTTACAGAATCAGAAAGAGCTTTATTCAGAAAGAGCTTTATTGCCAGGTATGTTCACACATACGAGGAATTTGTTTTCGTGACAGAGCTTCTACAGAGCAACAGAATTACAGAGACAGGACAAAAAACAGATAATAAATATATTTAAAAAATAAAAGTAAATAGTGAATGCAAATATACAAATTGACAAGTGTATGTACAGGTATATTACTATATACAACGTTATATGGCAGCTGTTATGTGCAAATTAGCATGTAAAATATGTTGTTAAATAAGTGTTTATGTGTATAAAAAGTG
>CAIGQV010018552.1:460367-480797 GCA_903798115.1 Danio jaintianensis | reverse complement strand
GACTTTAGGAGAAACCCCCCTGCACTTCCCCCACTCACCATCATGAACAGCACTGTGGCTGCAGTAGGTTCCTGGGCACCACCATCTCTCAGGATCTGAAGTGGGACATTCACATAGACTCTATTGTGAAGAAAGCCCAGCAGAGACTGTACTTCCTTCGTCAGCTGAGGAAGTTCAACCTGCCACAGGAGCTGCTTGTACAGTTCTACTCAGCTGTCATCCAACCCATCCTCTGCACTTCAATCACCGTCTGGTTCGGCTTAGCTGCCAAAACTGACCTCCGTAGGCTACAGCGAATAGTCCAGACTGCTGGACTGCAGTGAACGAATCACTGGCACTACCCTTCCTACACTTCAAGAACTGTACTCTTCCAGAGTGAGTAAAAGGACTTGCAAAATCACTCTGGACCCTTCACACCCAGAACACTTTCTGTTTGAACTGTTACCGTCTGGTCGGCGCTACAGAGCACCGAGCACAAAAACATCCAGACACAGAAAAAGTTTCTTTCCTCAGGCCATCTACCTCATGAACAGTTAATTATTCCCCATACTGTGCAATAAACATGTGCAATACTTTTTCATACGCACTTGTATACAGCACCTTATAACAATATTCAATGCAAAACTTCTCCACACGCATTTGTACACAGCACCTTATAACTTGTATATTTATAACAAATCTGTACAAGCAATTCATCCAGAGCTCTTTTGTCTAACTGCATCTCTGTTTAATGTGTGTCGTATTTTTCTCATATTTATTTTGTGTTGTCACTTGTCACTTTATGTACACTGGAAGCTTCTGTAGCCAAAACAAATTCCTTGTGTGTGTAAGCACACTTGGCAATAAAACCGATTCTGATTCTGATTCTGATGTGACAATATTTTTGATAAGTTTATGATTTAATGCATTTCTCATAATGTAATAATTGTTATTACAATTTGAGATCATTCATTTATTCCTTTTCTTTTCGGCTTAGTCCCTTTATTAATCTTGGGTCGCCACAGCGGAATGAACCGCCAACTTATCCAGCAAATGTTTTACGCAGCGGATGCCCTTCCAGCTGCAACCCATCACTGGAAAACATCTATACACACTCATTCACACACATACACTACGGACAATTTAGCTTACCCAATTCACCTATACCACGTCTTTGGACTTGTGGGGGAAAGCGGAGCACCCAGAGGAAACCTGCGTGAACACCGGGAGAACATGCAAACTCCACACAGAAACGCCATCTGACCACGCTCGAACCAGCGACTTTCTTGCTGTGAGGCGATCGTGCTACGCACTGTGCCACCGTGCAGCCCCAATTTGAGATCAATATTTTATTACATTTTGAGAAAAAATTACATTATGAACATTAGATAGTTTACATTTTAGATAGTTCACATGATACATCATTCACATGTAGTTATTATATTTTAAGTTGCTACATTTTATATTATTATTGTTATTCAATTATTTGTTTACTGTCAAAACTGAAAATGCTAGTTTGGTTGAGTGTGTGTGCTCCAACTGACTCGATACTCTGTACTCCTAATTTTCTCAACAAAGTGCAGACACAATATAAGTAATTATTTTTTAGCTTCAGTCATTGTAATTAGTTTTTTTGCGACAGTGCATAACTCATGCTAATTTAATGAACTAACGTTTGTAGCTGATATATGATTAAAGAACCACAATCATTATTACAATAACAAAAAATATAAACAATAATCATTTATGTCATAATATCGACCCTACTCAGTAAAGAGTGTAAATGATTGAAGTAACTCAATAATTAGTATTTAATAAGTATTTATCAGTATGTATTTATAAGGAAATATCAGCCCTTAATGCAAAAGATCATTTCTATTCATGTATGTCCCCATTCAACACTTTAAAAAAATATGAATGTTATTATTTTATTTGAATAATATATCTAATTCAAAATGAAATATCCAACTTCGCTTACATTTAACTTTTATGGTTATTATCAAATGTCATATGTTCACCTCCATGTGTTTTTAAAGGGTTTATGCTAATTTTAAACCACAGAATTAGGTTTTGTCCCAGTACTTTGCTTAACTTTCTTATACTGTGACATTACTTTAAAAAGGCAGTAAATAAAAATAAATAAATAAATAAATAAAAAAAACTGACAAGGTCCAAACTCTAATTAGGATGTTTTGTAAAATGGAATAAAATCAACAATATGTGATTTATATTTAATATTGATATTTATTCAACATCAAATAAATGAGCGTTAATGAGAATTAACACAGAAAATGCTTAACTGTTTTGACTGACCAAATACATTTTATGCTGTATAAACATTTTTTTTTATTTAAATCTATATATATTTTGTATTTGATGGCAACGTTGCCTCTGTCCCAATTTTTACATACACATTTGCAAAATGCTTTTATACTTGTCATCAAAAACACTGGAAATTTTTTCTCTGTACTTTTTTAGTCAATAATAAAAAAAAAAATCTAATCTAAGATTCTTGACTTCTTTGCATTTTGCAAAATGCCCCAACTTTTTCAAAATGTTGATGAAAAATGAAAACAAAAAAACATGAAAAAACTAAAATAACTAACACATTCAGAGATATCTGCACCTAATCTAAGATGGATGTGCTTGCCATAAAACTTCCCTTCATGTGGAAACGGCAAGCTCAACTTAGATGTTTCTGTAGACATTCTGTTGAACAATGGAATGTAGTCACCTGGAAAAAAAGCATTTTTTTCTAGAGATTTACTTTTGATTCATCTAGTCATATCTTTCTTGTGCTAAAAATAAAACACATTCAGTATTTGACAGTTAGATTAAGATTCCTAAATGAAATTCCATAGCTAGACTTGAATGGGGGTGACTGCTCCGGGTGTGTGTTCACGGTATGTGTGTGTTCACTAACTGTGTGTGTGCACTTGGATGGGTTAAATGCAGAGCACAAATTCCAAGTATGGGACACCATACTTGGCCACACTACACTTCACTTCACTTCACTTCATATAGTAATGTGTTAGATAATGCATTAGTTAAATCAATATCAGGAAAAAGCATCCTTACTTAGCAGTCTGCAAACCTTAATTTGTCAGGCTCCATTAAATTAGGAATGCATTAGCGTGTTCTGTGTTTGTCTCCAGGGCAATGTGTGTGAGGACTGGATGACGGTGTATTGCTGTTACCCTCTGGCCCTCTGTCAAATGATCAGAGAGATGAAGAGGAGGCTGAAGACACAGATATACACAGTGTCTACTGCGCTGGAGAGCTCCTGAGAATGGTGTGTTTGCACTGTTTTTAGCGGTTTACTATGACAGACATTTGTATAATGACATTGGTATGACCTATCAAAACATTGATGTGGTTTATGAGGACATGCCTTATCCCCGTGTAATACAAAACGCTGATAAATAATACTTTACAGGGGGCTTTGACATTCAAAATTTTCCACAGGTTTCCTGTAAGGGTGGGATTTAGGGGTAGGAGTAGGGTAAGGCCATATATGATGTACATTGTAAAACGTATTACGCCTATGGAGAGTCCTTGTAAACCATCAATACTGATGTGTGTCTGCACTTGTTTATGTGGTTTATGAGCCCACACAAAATTGTATGCTGTACTTAATTAAGCTGGTTTTACGAGGACATGTGTCCTTGTAATTCTAAATCCTAAAAAAAACATATGTAACGGGGTCTTCTGACATTCAAAATTTTCCACAGGCCTGTGAGGGTTTTCAAAAAAAATTTTACAGTATAAAAAACATTATGCCTATTGTGTGTCCTTCTAAACCATATATGCAAATGTGCGTGTGTGTGTGTGCTTAAATGTGATTGATGAGGACACAAATTTCTGTAATGACGTGTATGACCTAGGTATTAAAATGTTGACGTGGTTTATGAGGGCATGCCCAGTGTCCTTGTAATTTAAAAGTGTTCTTAATCATAGTTTTTTTTTTTACATTAAAAATTTTCTGTAATTGTTGGGATTAGGGGTAGGTTAAGGCCATATAATAAGCAGTTTGTACAGTAAAAAAAACACATTACACCTACGGAGAGTCCTCATAAATCACAAAACCAAACTGTGTGTGTGTACATGCCTCATATTTTCTTCTCATCTGTGTTTTTGGCGATGCTAAAAGTGACTGAAGGCCATCATAGCTGTCAGGATGTTTATTACCCGGGGTCCTGAACTTCACGCAGGGTTAGACATATCAGAACTCTCTGCTTGAAGATTGATGCCGCTGACATTTCATACTGACTGCAAGATGGAGTGACATATGGGTGGAGAGACGGATGAGAGGAGAAAAGCTGTCTGATGATTTCTGGGACGTGTATGCTTTGATTTCAGATCGCTTTCTCACGGTACATAAACATTTGCCTGTCCCGCTATATGGATTCAGTCAGCTTTTTAATCATATTTCAAAGATAAAACTGATTTGCCATATCTCATCTGCTCTACAATAAAGTGTTTTAAAAACATTTAATTGTATGTATAGTTTGCATGTATTTTTTATGTGTTCTATTTTAGATTTCATTTAAAAGATTTAACTTTATATTTAATTTCCTTTACACATTTAAACCTACAAATAGTGCACAAATGATATCATTTTAGAATTGTATTTGAAGTTTATTTACTGTATTTTTCAAAGTTTTTATTATATTACTAGTTATTTAGATAGATATTTAATAGTATTTTTTCAGTAAACATTATTTAAAACCAAGTAAAATAAGCATCATATTAAAACAACATTATTACTATTATGTTACTAGTATTAATTAGTATTTCACATTTGTTCACAAATTAATTTGATCTCAAAATGAAAGTTTTTAATGAAAATAAAATTAAAGTTTTGTATATTAAATACACAGGAAATTTCAAATGTTTTAATTTTATTTCATTTTATATTTATTATTATTATTATTAGTAGTAGTAACAGTAGTATATATATATATTACATTACAAATGGTTAAAAAATGAATGAAGTACACACACTACCATTTCATTTTTGAATTATGGATATTTCCATTTTTTAATATTATATTTTATAAAATGTATTCATTTTTCGTTGTATATCATTTAAACCACAAACCTTTTCTATTATCTTTTTTGATCTTGGATAATAATAATAATAATAATAATAATAATAACAAAATTTTTTGTTGAATACTACTACTACTACTACTAATAGTAATAATACTACTATATTATTATTATTATTATTATTGTTGTTGTTGTTGTTATTGAACCCAACATTTTATGGCATGTGTCTACCTTAAAAATGCTCACTGAAGAAAAAAAGTGTCTAGCAACCTTCTGATATAAATAATTTAAAGCATCCATCATGGTTTTCGAGGTTGCATGTCATCTAAAAACCCTGGACACAAAAAGTGTGTGTGCTCGTTTCTGTAGAGGGCACTGTTGTCACACACTCTGCCCCAGTGTGATGTGGAGAGAGAGAGAGAGTGTGTGTGCGTGTGTGTGTGTGTGTGTGTGTGTGTGTGCGCGTGTGTGTGTGTGTGTAAGAGACGACAGGTGTATGGATGCCGTCGAGGGGTTTCTGTAAGGCCCCTGGGGAAGATGAGAGCACTGGAGCCGCAAGCACTGCAGATACAAAACCAGGGAGGTGAAAAATGAGGACAGGAGCGACTGTGAGAAAAGATCATGGGAAATTTCAGGAAACTGCTCATGTACCTTTCTCAAAAATCACTAAGAACCAGCATTATTCTCTTTCTTTCTTTCTTTCTTTCTTTCTTTCTTTCTTTCTTTCTTTCTTTCTTTCTTTCTTTCTTTCTTTCTTTCTTTCTTTCTTTCTTTCTTTCTTTCTTTCTTTCTGTATGGCTTGTATGGTCATAATTTAAATTCATCTGCCTTCAACTCAGAAAAGGCTAAACAGTACATTTAATATAATAAAGTAATACTTTCAACATGAATGAAAGTATTACATTATGAAGAGCTTGAATTTTTGTATTTTTTTAAAATTGCTTTTAACCTAGGATGATCATTTTGTTAACTTTTTTATTCTATTTTATGGTTCATATTCTTATTGTTTTATTGCATCTTTTTTTTATTTATTGTTGTGCTGTTTCTGCTATTGTTGGTATTTTGCCTTGTATTGTTAGTATTTTGCCTTGTAGCGCTTTGAGTCTAAGAAAAGCGCATTACAAATAAAATGTATTATTATTATTATTATTAATAAAGGTTTTAACAATTATTATATACAGCTGAGGTCAAAATGGTGACAGTACTTAATATTTTTCAAGTAATTTTGCAAGATTTCGATATTGAACTTAAAGTCCAATTTAAAAGCTTAACTAGATTTATTAGGTTAACTAGTCAAGTAAGGTTATTTAGGCAAGTCATTGGACAACAGTGGTTTGTTTATTAAGGGGGCTAATAATATTGACCTTAAAAATATTTCAATTCAATTCATCTTTATTTCTAAAGCGCTTTTACAATGTAGATTGTTAAACAAATGTAAAAAGAAAAAAAAAACATATAGCAAATACTGTAAAAATGTCCTTGCTCTCTTAAACATCACTTGGGAAAAATAAATAAATAAAACATTCATAGGAGGGCTAATCATTTTAATCATGCCTTCATATACACTCTCACACATTACAGTTGTAGTATGTTACAGAGACTAATTTGCTCTTCATTCTGTTTTATGAGTTGTTCTCATAAAATCCTCCTGCGAAATTTAAAATTGCCAAAAGCATCCATTTTATTTAACGTACATCATGCTGCAATAATGAGTTCCCAGCTCACAAGCAGCAACTGCCCAGGAGGATACAAGAGCATCTATGGCACTTTCTGGAGCATAGGTGCCCTAGAGAGATGGTCTTGCTGTGACGTGTCTTAATGTTTGTGTGTGTATCTCCGTAGCAGCCATGTGTCCCCTTGATAATAGCCCAGTCCACAGCAACAGTTCAGGCACCTGAAGCAGAAAACACCTGACCCAGTTCAGCACACTGCTGATAGGTGGCCACTTAGATGTTTGAGTGCCTGTACTACAGCTTGAATCTAAATAAGCATTTTATCTTGTTCAGCTTATACTAATCAACCACTTTGTTATAGGCACATCTTTTTCAAGTGCTAACAAGCATTGTGCAATACTGAAACCCCATTTTCAAAACTGTTCACATAGTGTGCATTACCAACATGACTCTTGGATAAACAATTAACCTCCAAAACTCATAAACCCAGACCAACATAAGTTCATTTACGTCTCAAGATAAGCTGGTTTCACCAAAACACTGACAACAAATCTCATTCAGAAAACATACATTTCATTCATAACACACTGAGCTAAAAATAATAATAATAATAATAATAATAATAAACCCACTTACATTACAGAAATTAACAACTTATATTGTTGAATGTGCTAAAGAATCCTCCCGCTGCTTCCAATGGCCAGTCCCCTCCTGAAGGAGATTTAGAAATCTCCAGCCGGATGCAATTTTTTTGACCCAAAAAGAGGAGATATGGTCACCCTATTGTTTGGTGCACACCACATTTTGTATAGCAGCACTCAAATAAAGCATACCAACATAGCAATCACACCAGAGTTCATTCTAATCGACCCGAATCTGCCAAGTGCAAACACATCATTAATTGATTCAAACAAAAGTGGCATGGCTGTTGGCTCCAGATGGGTTGTTCTGAGTATCTAGCTGGTTGTTATTTCACAAACAACCATCTCTAGGGTTTGCAGGGAATGGTCTGATTAAGAGAAAACATCTAGTGAGCGTATGGACAGAAATGCCTTGTTGAGGCCAGAGGCCATCAGACATGATGTTAGCCATGATAGTGTAGACCAATATCTCAGAGAAATCTTTCCTTGATGAATCTAAGCCATGAAGAATTAAAGCAGCTCTGAAGGGCAAAGGACATCCAACCTAAAAACAACTTTTTTTTTTTTTTTTTTTTTTTTTTTTTTTTAAATAGACTTTGGGCCAGAACTATGTTCTGCATGGTGGTGTAATATGGATTTTATCTAGCTCCCTCAGGATTTCTTCCTAATTCATGTTGTAAGACTTTGATCTTCTACTCCCAGCATGTCTTGGTGTAAGCTGATATCTGGGTGCCTCTTGGAGTGTGGTGACATGCAAGTCGCCTGGAAAATATTATCTCCTGCTATGTGCCTGTTATGAATAATACTTAAAATTTTGTATTGCTAAAATATAACTGTCAATAGTGTCTGACAGATTTTTCTTTTTTTTTCTTTTTTATCCCCAGACACTAAAAAAGCTTGTATCAAAAGCAACATATGCTTACTGAAAAGCAAACAGCATATGTTTTACACAGCTCATGCCCTTCCAGCCGCAACCCAGTACTGGGAAACACCCACACACTCACATTCACACTCATACACTACGGCCAATTTAGTTAATCCAATTCACCTATACCACATGTCTTTGTGGGGAAACCAGAGCACCTGGAGAAAACCCATGTCAACACGGGGAAAACATGCAAACACCACACAAACATGCCAACTGGCCCAGCCGGGACTCGAATTAGTGACCTTCTTGCTGTGAGGCAACAGTGCTTACTACTGAGCCACCGTGCCGCCCTCTATTAATTCAAAGATCAAGTAATTTTCCTGGCCTGTAAAAATAATTAACCTTACTACATTAACAGATTAGTACAACCTGTAGCTTTTTCTGTGAGTTCAAGTAACTTGTTCTGTGTGTAAAAACAAGCGATCTGCGTGGATCTGCGTTTAATAATAGCTACGAAAAGGTACAGACAACGCATATTTACAACATGCATGTACTCGATTTAGAAAGAGAGAGAGACAGAGATTTTGTTTTTTGATTTTTAAAAAACCATTTAATTTAACATTTTTGGTAAGACATAACAAATTTACAGCAAGTATTAAAATCCAGCAAATTCAAAACATCATCGTAGAATTTCTGAAAAAGTTAAGTCTTTTTCCACAATTTCACATAAAACACCTTTTAAACACCATATAGTCTCAAAAGACAGCAAATCATTCATCAACCTATAGTATTTATAATCAATCAAAATCCTTGATTTAACCAATTTCGTAAACACCAAATCTAGGTTTTCGCACACATTTTGTTCAACTTTTTCTTTCCTAGTGATATAAATTGCCATTTTTGCCTGGCCCAATAGAAAATTTAATAACTGGCATTTTTGTTTATATTTTTTAACATACTTAAAACCACAAATAAATGTTTTTTCAGTAAATATTACATCAAACAAATTAAAAATCATCCCTAAAATTTTTTACAGAGATTTCAATCTCACACATTGCAGAAAAGCATGAAAAATAGTCTCCTTTTGTGTGCAGAAAGGGCAATTTTCAGAAACATCAGAATTAATGACAGAAACAAAAGCATTTACTGCAACAGCCCCATGTAATATTCTCCACTGTAAATCTCCAGTTTTTTTTTACCAATGGTGACTTATACAAAGCTCCCCACTCTGGTTTTTCATTTGCATCAAGATTAAAATTTTTTCGCCATGGTGTATCATGTTTATCTTTTTAAAAAGTCTTATTAAAAACTTTCACACAAACATTATACAATTCTTTGCCAGTAATTACTTCTGGACCCACAATCCTGAGATCTTTACATTTTAATAGTATGCCATTGCAATCTCCAAATATGGGAGATATACTCAAGTCTGGATAAGGATCTTTGTTGTCAGGGTTTATGTATCCCTTTGTATACTGACCCAATAGTTCCAATTCTTCGCCAGAAAGGGCCGATTTCCATTTTTCAAGTGCACGTTCCACTATGCGTTGAGATTTCATTCTTAAACGTCCAGCAACCAAAATCACATTTCCAAAGGCAGGTCCAGCGATTTCATGTAACTGACCAACTGTTATCAAATTTGCACTGCACATCAGTTCTCCTGCAACAGCACAAGCAGTCTTGCATGATAGATCGAGCCTTGAGCCAAAAACCAATGGCTCCTGCAGTAGCCAGAAAAGCGATGTGTTCCTCTCCTTCTCTGAAATAGAGACCAGACTTTAAACAGGTTGCGGTAAAAAATTGGTGAATCGCAAGTCTGTAGTTTCTGAGAATCCATCCAAAATAAGGTCTTATCCAGTCCCAGTCCTCCAATACTCCGAAGAATTGCACATGTTGTCCCGATCCAACTTGACTCTCCAGAGCTCCTTAAAAGTCTTTGAACAAACTGTAAACGAAACGCAGCCGTTCGGTTTTGTAAGTGTACCAATCCAAGTCCTCCTTCATCCTTTGACATGTACAAAACACTTTTCTGTACCCAGTGTAGTTTGTCCCAAAAAAAGTCAATCAAACTGGACTGGATTTTTGCTAATATCTCAGGTGGAGGATCAATGCATGCCAGACGGTGCCACAGTGCAGAAGCAACCAAATTATTGATAATCAGAATCCTTCCCTTATATGATATTTTTGGGAGTAAAAAGCTCCACTTATCTAGTCGCCCTCTTATTTTTTCAATTGCACCATCAAAATTTTTCATTACAGCATTTTCATTTCCTAAATATACTCCCAAATATTTAAAAACATCCCTTTTCCAACTTAAACCGTGAGGAAGCTTTGGTTCACCTTTTTTCCATTTTCCAACTAAAATGGCCTCACTTTTTTTCCAGTTTACTTTTGCTGATGAAATTTTTCCGAAATTTTCTAAAATTTTCGAGATCACATTTACATCATTAAAATTCCTATTTATAATAACAACATCGTCCGCATATGCAGACAGTTTAAAACTATTAACACTGTTTGGTAAGATTAGCCCACAGAGATCAAGCCTTAATTTATTCAAAAAAGGTTCAATTGCTATAGTATATAACATGCCTGACAATGGACAACCCTGCCTCACCCCTCTATGTACCTTAAAAGGAGAACACAAGTCACCATTGATTTTCAATATACTCTCACTGCCACAATATAATACTTTTATCATCGAAATAAAATCGGAACTAAAACCAAAACCTCTTAAAACCTTCCATATATAATTATGCTCAACCCTGTCAAACGCCTTTTCTTGATCTATTGATATCAGAATCAGAATCAGAATCGGTTTTATTGCCAAGTGTGCTTACACACACAAGGAATTTGTTTTGGCTACAGAAGCTTCCAGTGTACATAAAGTGACAACACAAAATAAATATGAGAAAATTTTTTTAATAAAATACGACAAACATTAAACAGAGATGCAGTTAGACAATAGAGCTCTGGATGATGAATTGTTGTACAGATTTGTTATAAATATACAAGTTATACAAGTTATAAGGTGCTGTGTACAAATGCGTATGGAGAAAGTATTGCATTGTATACTGTTATAAGGTGCTGTGTACAAATGCGTAGGAGAAAGTATTGCATTGTATACTGTTATAAGGTGCTGTGTACAAATGCGTAGGAGAAAGTATTGCATTGTATACTGTTATAAGGTGCTGTGTACAAATGCGTATGAAAAAGTATTGCACATGTTTATTGCACAGTAGGGGAATAATTAACTGTTCATGAGGTAGATGGCCTGAGGAAAGAAACTTTTCCTGTGTCTGGCTGTTTTTGTGCTCGGTGTTCTGTAGTGCCGGCCAGACGGTAACAGTTCAAACAAAAAATGTGCTGGGTGTGAAGGGTCCAGAGTGATTTTGCGAGTCCTTTTACTCACTCTGGAAGAGTACAGTTCTTGAAGTGTAGGAAGGGTAGTGCCAGTGATTCGTTCAGTAGTCCGGACTATTCGCTGTAGCCTACGGAGGTCGGTTTTGGCAGCTGAGCCGAACCAGACGGTGATTGAAGTGCAGAGGATGGATTGGATGACAGCTGAGTAGAACTGTACGAGCAGCTCCTGTGGCAGGTTGAACTTCCTCAGCTGACGAAGGAAGTACAGTCTCTGCTGGGCTTTCTTCACAATAGAGTCTATGTGAATGTCCCACTTCAGATCCTGAGAGATGGTGGTGCCCAGGAACCTGAATGACTCTACTGCAGCCACAGTGCTATTCATGATGGTGAGTGGGGGAAGTGCAGGGGGGTTTCTCCTAAAGTCCACTATCATCTCCACCGTTTTGAGCGTGTTCAGCTCCAGGTTGTTGCATCTGCACCATAGAGCCAGCCGCTCCACCTCCTGTCTGTATTCAGACTCATCACCGTTCCAGATGAGGCCGATAACAGTAGTGTCGTCCGCAAACTTCAAGAGTTTAATGGAGGGGTCTTTTGCAGTGCAGTCATTGGTATACAGGGAGAAGAGCAGTGGGGAGAGAAAACATACCTGAGGGGCACAGGTGCTGATGGTGCGGCTGTCGGATGTGAGCATGAGAAATCAAACCGAAATCTAAATCAAAGAGTTTTCCACATTCTAAAATGTCCCTAATAAAAGAAACATTGTCAAAAATCATCCTCCCTGGAACACAATATGATTGATCTGGATGGATAATATGATCAAGAATTTCACTCAACCTAATTGCCAAGACTTTAGACAGTAGTTTATAGTCATTACATAATAAACTTACAGGCCTCCAGTTTTTTATTTCATTTAAATCCCCTTTTTTAGGCAGTAGAGTTATAACTGCTCTCCGACAACTTTGAGGTAATTTTCCATCTCTCATGCTCTCATTAAAAACTGCTACCAACTCTGGACCCACATCATTCCAAAAACATTTATAAAACTCAATCGTAATCCCATCAATGCCAGGTACTTTCCCGTTTTCTATTGTTTTAAGAGTGTCACTAAATTCGCCCAAACTGAAAACTCTACCAATTTCCTTATTATCCTCATTTGCAACCTGTGGTAAATTACCAATAAAACCAAAATGTTCTTCTTGTTCGTCTGGGATTTCCTTTTGGTACAGGTCCTTATAAAATTGAACAGCTCTTTTTCTAATTTCAGCAAGATTTGTTAACAATACCCCATTTTCTGACCGCAATGCATGAATGAACTTTTTTTGACCATTTTTTCTTTCTAAACTAAAAAAGAATTTTGTAGGTGCATCCATTAGTTCTGCGTTTTGAAAACGTGATCTAATTAAGGCCCCCTGTGTTGTCAAACCTAGCATTTCCGCTAGTAAACCTTTTTTCTTTTTTATCTGCTTTATATACTTAAAATCATTCGTGGATTCTGCTAACCCTTGTAATTTTATTAGCTCCTCCTCTAGTGCTACCATTGTGTTCTTAAAATCTATTGTGGCATTGTGAGTATATTGTTGACATAACTGTTTTATTTGCGTCTTTACAAAATCCCACCACTGTTGCAGTGTCACAAAAGAAGATTTCGAAACTTTAGCATTTTCCCAAAAAGCTTTAAAAACTTCTCTAAAAAGAGAATCACTCAATAAATTATTATTAAAATGCCAATAGGCACTTTTCATTTTTACAAAACCTTTTACCATTACACATTTTATTAAACTATGATCTGATAAACCTACTGGAGAAATTGAGCATTCTCTAAACATACTTAATTGATGATTAAAAACATAAAACCTATCCAATCTAGCCAAAGAAAGAACATTTTCCTGAGCATGAGCCCATGTATATTGTCTTTGCGTACCATTAAAAGTTCTCCAAATATCAGCTATACTATGAGATCTAATCATTTGAATTAATCTCTTTCTTGACTGCATGTGCGGTTCTATGTGATTTCTATCTAAAACATTTTCTGTGCAATTAAAATCTCCCCCTATCATCAGGCAATCTTCAACATTGCAATTTTTTAAAACATCATCCAAGGTGTTCAAAAACATCATTCTTTCTCTTGCAATATTTGGAGCATACACATTTATAAAAACATCAACATCAATTTTCAACAATCTCCCTTTTATCTTTTCTTTTATGTCATATGAATAAGGGATAAAATTTTTAGAAAATAAAACAGCAACACCACCACTTAAAGACGTATGATGACTCATTACTACTAAGCCATCAAACTCCTTAGCCCAATCAGCAGCATTTGATACATCGCTATGCGTCTCTTGAATAAACATTACATCAATTTTCTTTAGTTTCATCAATTCAAATATTTGAGCTCTTTTCTTATTATCTCTTGCTCCATTAACATTTAAAAAAGCAAGATTTATTTCTCCCATAAGGAATAAAAGAAAAGAACATAAATAATAAAAGAGACACATGCGAAACACCAACATACTCATTTTTTGCTTTTCAAACCTAACTGAGAATTCAGTTTAGTAATAATTTTCCTCAGACGAAACACCTCTGTTTCCTCGAAATGACTTTGGCTTCTAAAGGTCTTGACCTTTTTAATAAATTGTGTGATGTCTGGAAAATACTCATCAATTTGTACATTTTTCATGTTCTTTGTTATCCTCAGAAAGGTTTTTATATCTTCAGCAGTATAACTTAGGTTAGGGAAATCACCCAGAGGTAAACTAAATGTAATGTTACACTCTGACGCATCGCTTTTATATTCAGTGTCAGTCTGACTCATTTGAACATTGTCTGCTTTTTTTGCCTTTTTATCACCCTGACATTCTGGCAACTTTCTTTTTTGAGGGGTTTTAAAGATGCACCCATCATCTCCTACCACATGTGTCTCACCATCTTGATTTATCAGTTCCTCATCTTCACTCTCATCAAACTCTAAATCATCTGTTGTACCTGTTTCTGTTCTTGAGGTGTTTCTCAATTCCTCAACCTCATCAACAACTTTCTTTTGAACTTTCTTTCCTTTCTCAGAGACATTTGTCACAACTTTTGGATCAGCGACTGGAAACACATTACTTGGACTAGGTCTTTCCCCATCATCTGTTGTCATGCTCTGTATTTCTTCATTTTCTACTACTGCAGACACTGTATTTTCAACTCTTTTGGGGCAAGCACGAATAAGGTGAACATTTTCTCCACAACCAAAACACTTCATCGTGTTGGTTGTGGCATAAATCACATAACTAAACTCGTCATGTCTAAAGTTCAAGGTCAAATCCAAATCCTCCACATTATCTTTTAATACCATGTAGACATAACGCCTAAAAGAGACCACATGCTTCAACAAAGGAGACTTGCTCCCAATTGGAATCATTTTTATTTTTGACACCAATTTACCATACCTCGAGAGCATTCCAACTAATACCTCATTCTTAATAAACGGCGGCACATTTGATAATGTAACTCTCTTTGAGGGTGTTGAGAGAGGTAGCACTGATACAAAAATACCACCTATCTCTATTCCGCCTTCCACTAGCAAGTTCGCTAGCTCAATTGTTTTAATAAATAAAACAACCGCGCTATTCATTCGCGATGCCGATAAAATGCTACCATACCCAATAACTGCACCTGCAGCCAAAACACAATCCTCTATGCTAGCATTTGTGTCAACTTTAACACTGTGACGCCTAGTTAAAAACTCCAGGCTCTCCATGCTTGAAACTGCCATTACTCCCAGTCAACAACTGGGAGTAAAAACAACGGGAACTACCCTAATACTCTAACACCAAAATCAAACCAACCAATATATACACTCTAACAAACAAACCAATATAACGAAAATAAAGAAAATTAAAGATAGAAGAAAAAAGATAGAAAAGTTTGCAAACGCTCGTACCTCTCACAGCCGTCACACACTCTCCATTCACCTCACCCACTCAGCACATGCGCACTCAGAGAGAGAGAGAGAGAGAGAGAGAGAGAGAGAGAGAGAGAGAGACAGAGAGAGAGAGAGAGAGACAAAGAGAACAGGGCAGGTTATGAGTTGGAACTGTCCAGAACATAAAGACTTCAAGCCAAAAGTCTCTGAAGAGTGAGAAGGCCGAAGCCTGGCCTCAGCTTGGGTGAGGCCTAAGATCTGCAGGTCACATTTTGGCTGGTGACCATTGCCGTTATGTGAAGAAGAAGATTGAAGAGAGAGCGACGAGAGTTGAAGAGAGTGTGAATTGGTCATGTCTTCCTTAAATAGGGTTGCTGATGTCACAACTCAGGGGGTGAGTTGGCCAATGGGAAGTTGCCTTCTGGACAGTTTTATGGCCCTTTGTTCAAGTCTGGTGATTTACATATGCTTGTTAAATAGTGCTCATAGAGAAATGTTAAAGATTTTATAATCTCAACATGCAATACAAGTACCAAAATACAATGCATACAATTGTTCTTTAAACCACATAAGCTGTGCATACATACCAAACACTTCTGTGATGTTGTTTGAGTGTAAGATGTTAAGTAATACTTCTAAGGATTTTACTACAAAGAAGATTGATATACCACCAATAAATCATCAATAAACACTATTTAGTACAGCATTCTACCTAGGTCACAAAGAATATGAACATACACACACATATAAAAAAACATGATATGCATTCTAGAATATTCATTTTCTTTTCGGCTTAGTCCCTTAATTAATCTGGGTTCGCCACAGCGGAATGAACTGCCAACTTATCCATCATATGTTTTACGCAGCGGATGCCCTTCCAGCCGCAACCCAACACTGGGAAAATTCTAGAATATAGTAATGGCTATTTTAAAAAGGTCCAGTTCTGTGGGTGGTTCACATGTTAATGTGAAAGACTTTGAGGCTTGACTATCAAGATTGTTACCATGGTAACTCTAACCTGGGCGTGAGCTCTTATCACCTCCACACTGCTTGTCCCGTTAAAAAACAGTAACTGGCAGCACAGTTGCCAGCAAGTTACTGTTAAATTAAATGCCTCAAATTGGTCAACTGCTGTATGAGTTTATGAAGTAATGTGCTATATATATAATGATATAATTTTACTTAATTAAAAAAGTTCAGTTTAACCCAAATGTCTTAAAGCTCACAGTAGCACACATGCATGTAAATCTGGAATTAACACAGAGATTCTTACTGCATCAGCAACTAAACAGCTACTGTCTTTAAATAAAGAAACATGCAGAATAACATCAGTGTTTCTTTGTTCAACTTTGACTCAAGGGTGACAAGGGTGACACAAAAGGGACAGAAGAAATTTGACTCAGGTTTTACAGAAAAATGCTGTTTTTTCCCTTGATTTTACAGCAAACTACTGGCAGCTCTGGTTGCCAGCAATCTACTGTTTTTTTTTTGTTTTTTTTACAGTCTACTTCCATAGTTTAAATTAACATGATATTACTGTTTAAATACTTTTTTACACTGTGTTTTTATGTCACACCTTTAACCATTTAAACCCCACAGCAACATGCTCAGTTTTAATTGAACACTTCCAAGTATCCACACCACTGAGTGTTCAAGAAACATGGAGCAAAGCTGAAGTAAATGGATTAATTAAATGATAATTGAGAATTAGCGGTGAACAAATGAAGAGCTACTGAAGGAAAAAAACAAGAACAGAACATACAAAAAACTACAACTTCAGTCACAGCTTTGTAATGAAATAACCTGAAGTACAACAAATGATTAAATCACTAAATGAGTCTGCAAATGATTAAACAACTCCACAAACAGCATACTAAACATATTACTAAAATGTTTATTTTATCTTGTGTTTGTTTATCTTCTTGAGAGAAAGCTTAACATTTTAAGTCACCATCATGGAGAATAGAGTTTGCTTAAGTTGAGCTCGTAACCCTGACATTTTACCATTAATTTATTTTGGCTGCTGCAACTTTTAAGAACTTTGTTTAAAAAGCTCTTTTGACCCGGCAAGCAAATCAAAAAACAAAATAAGATCTGATGATGTTAATATTGTTTTTAGTGAGACAGAACTTGTTCCAATATAATATAATTCACTGCCCTTATCCAATGTTTAATCTATTGTTAAACGTAATATTACATGGTTGTATGTGGCATTGAATTTTGGAAGTTTTTAAGAATATCTTGGACAAAATGAGTGTGTCGTTGGCATAACTGAACTGTTTTCATATGTTATTTTTTTATTCTGTAAAGGAATTAGGTATCTTTCCTGTTTTCACTTCTTATTAATAAAAAAAATATCTGCAACTAAACTTAAAAAAAAACTATTGCATGAGACCAGTCATTCAGACTTAAAAAAAAAAAAAATTATCAGAGCAAAACTTTTTTTTTTTTTTTTTGCCATAACAAAAATGTTTTATAAACTGTTAAAGCAGCTGGAAAAACAAAATTTCACTCCATTACAGTGACACACACACAAAAAAACACCTTCTGTAACTTCTGTTAATTCTCAATTGCGGTAGTAATAAGTAAATTACCTAATACTTTTTGTGGAGTTGTTTACTAATCCTCTGCTGAGACTGAAGGTGTTTTATTTTATTTTATTTTATTTAATGTTAACTGAAGTCACTGTTTGTGATTATTGTTTCTCTTTCCTTCAGTGATTGTGATTATTAACAGCAGGTGCTCATCAGTGTCTGAATTCACTCATTTGTGTTCATAACTCTGTCAAGTGAACTATATTAGTGAACTAGTGTACATAATATTGAATGAGGGCACAAAGTGTGACTTCAAATGTTGACTCTGAGCTCTGTTAATTCACAGTTTACTGTTGGTTACTTTCTCGAAAACAAAAATATTACCCAGAATGCACTGTTTTTAACAGAATATTACTGTTTCAGTGAAAAAAATGTATTTTACTGTAGAATCTGACCGTTTTTTAAGAGCAACTTTTTTTAGTGCATACACTTAATACACAAACACACTTCATTAAACATACACACCAATATGCAATAAAAGTGCAGGTTAACTGTCTGTATATAATAACTTATATTTGATTGTAACTGTAACTTAATTTGACTGTAATGCAATAATGTGCACATTCTGTAAAGCTGCTTTGAAACAATAATTATTGTAAAAAGCGCTATACAAATAAGCTTGAATCCAGTAAATTGTATAACATTAAAAATAATTATAGGTGGGTGCAAGACAGCTCTGAAAAATACAGGAATGCAATTGAAGACCCCCAAATAGGTTTACTTTTGGATAAATTTATATAAAATAGTTATCCTCAAAATGGAGATGGTGTTAATCTAGCTGTAGAAACGTAAATACATATTAGATTATTTGGCAACGATATCTAATATCACAACTACTAAGAAAACATTTTTAAAAAAAAGAAGAGAATAAAAAATGGTATTGCATATATATAATAAATTAACCCATACAGAGCAAATATTTGGCAAATACCAAAATCCGTTAGAGAAAATCCAATCACAGAAAAAGAGCTAATAGATAAAATACAAGTCCTACCAACAAAAAAGGCAAGTGGTCCACACGGTATCCTTAATGAAATGATTAAAAACATAAATCACAATCCAATTGGCTATAACGAAATTGTTCAATTTGGTTTTGAGTGTCATTTTCCTGACAAAGGCATCTGTGTGAGCAGTAATCTGGGGAAGCTGTTCTGTAGCATCATCAACACCAGACTCATAGGCTTCCTTACAGAGCACAATGTCATGAAGGTCTGCTGTCTAAACGTCTAGAATCAGGTATTGGCTGTAAAACATACAACATTATAAAACCAATTTATTCAAACAATCAGTGCACAATTAAAATTGGAAATAAGAGAACAGAATTCTTCACTCAGGGGCGGGGTGTGAGACAGGGCTGTCCACTGTCACCAACCCTCTTCAGCATTTACATCAATCAATTGGCAATGCTCCTAGAGCAAGCAGATAGGCCGGGTCTCACACGATACGACTCCAGTGTAAAGTTCCTGCTGTTTACATATGATCTGATGCTGCTGTCGCCAACAGAAGAGGGTCTACAGCAGCAGCTGGATATCCTGCACGGCTTCTGTCAGACCTGGGCCCTGACCGTTAACCCAAAGAAAACCATAATATTCCAGAAAAAACCCAGATGTCAGGTAAAGAAACACAGTTTCATCCTTGGTATGACAAAAGTCGAACCTGCCACAAGCTAAACATACCTTGGATTGAAAATAAGTGCTAATGGAAAACTAAATTTGGCTGGGAATGAACTGAAAGAGAAAGCAAAAAGTGCCTTTTACGCCATTAAAAAAAAAACCACAAATAGAAATTCCAATTCAAATCTGGCTCAAAATCTTCCCATCAGTGATTGAACCTAGTTCTAGAACCTAGTGCTAGAACATAGTGCTATATGGGGGTGAAGTGTGGGGTCCTCTCCTCAGTCAGGCTAAGAGTAAGGATAAGAGTGACCCCAACTCTTATCATTTTACAGCCCTCAAAATCCAAGAAATGATTCAGATGGTCATGAAGCTACAAACACAAACCAACACAACGAATATGACTAACAGCAGGCAGCAATCAGGACCCTGACATGCTTATCCACAAAATTAAGCTTATTCTGATTTATTATTTTATTTATCTTTTTTTATTTGTATTTTTATTTAATTATTATTATTATACTATATATTATTATACTATATATTATAATACTATACTCCTAGGGCTGCATGGTGGCGCAGTGGGTAGCACGATCGCCTCACAGCAAGAAGGTAGCTGGTTTGAGCCTCGGCTGGGTCAGTTGGCATTTCTGTGTGGAGTTTGCATGTTCTCCCCGTGTTCGCGTGGGTTTCCTCCAGGTGCTCCGGTTTCCCCCACAAGTCCAAAGACATGCTGTACA
>CAIGQV010018552.1:448350-460357 GCA_903798115.1 Danio jaintianensis | reverse complement strand
AGCTGTCCCATGTTTATTCTGGGAATGATCCAAAGTTAATATTTCTCAGCAAACAGTCCATTCTGACTGCAGAAATGCATGACATGAAAACATTAGCTTTGCTTTTCTACGTTTACCATAAAGGAAAAATGTAACCATAAATTACAAACATGCTAAATATTTTTCATGGCAGCAATAACATAACTTTGTAAAGTTAAAGTTGACAAACTATTATGGCTCAGAACAATGTTTTGCAGCAAGTAACCGTGTAATAAGTGTAATAAAGTACACCGAGGAGATTGTTTTCACAGTATTAACCCTTCAGTCTTATACAATAAGCCTGTTGAGCTTTATTCTGCGATAACAACCTCCTAGATGTACTCATACTTGACTGAATTATTGAATGTCATTTGATTAAATGTCATAATTGACCAATCTGAAACAAGTATTCCAGAGACTTGTAATAATGAGGGAAAACTCATTATTTAGAGCATTAAATAAATCAGTATATGTGTGCCATGACAGACACAGTGTTCCTCCACTTCATCTTGATAAGGAAGGATTTCCAATAAAACTCAGTGAAGCTACCATGAATGATTTTCATATCATATAAACTATATAACTGACCTTTGATGATTATGATTTTCTTCATGATCCTTTTCTTAATTAGATCAGATGTAATGCTCTATATTTAAAGAAAATGTTTCCAAATGCTAGTTGTGAGTTGTGAGGTGAATTATGGGTATTATTTCTCAGCACCACAGTGCCCCAGTGACCTTCTTATGGGCACTATGCTTCAAGCTCATGGAAAATAGATCACTGAAAGAAAACCCCCTAGTGGTTAGTGACAGAACAAGACAAACAGTGATAGCATATAATAGATCATGAAAAAACACACTCGCACACACAGGGAAGCAAACCATAGATGCTATTTCCACAAAGAAATCTGAGATTAGTACCATAATTTGCTCAAAATCACAATTTTTTACAATCATCCATACCACGATAACAATAATAATATTAATAATAATAATAATAGTTAATATTAAATAATTAATTAAATAATAATAAAAGTAAAAAATGCAAATGGAACTAAAAAAAATATAAACTGCACCAAACTGGTGACTACTCTATGCAGTCAAGTGAAATAGCCCACATGAAAACAAAAAAAAATACCTGTCTCACCGTTTTTAATTATATGCTGCCTGGCCTGACCTGAGCCTGGAATCTCGCCTGTGAGTATTCTCTGCATTCCCTGATTACTGCCTGGACTGTTACTGCCTACCTACTTACTAACTCGCGGTAACTCGAGTCATCCTTACAAGTTGTTGTAATACCATAGCAACTGTAGAATTACCACAACAGTCTAATTCATGTACTTTACAGTATGCTTCAGAAACATACTATGTTTATGCATAACTTTACTATAGTATGGTTAAGTTTTTTTTAATGTGGGAGGAAAAATATTTACTATATTATGTGCTATGTACTGTATTACAGAGCCCACACATGATATGAGAAAACAAATACATAAACCCTCTTGATTGAACATTTACAAACTATAAGTAGTTTTATCTTTAAAAAAAAAGAAACCTAGAAAAAAAGAAAGCTTTATGTTCCCTTTGTTGCACCTGAGTACCATTCAGTGTGACATTTAAAGTGTACATGGCATATTTCTGCATATTTATTTTTTTGTAAATCATTTTTGCAATGTGATTTAAGTTTTGCAAGCAGAATGTTATCAAATGAATTTAAAAGACACAAGAGCAACTAAGAAATTTTTTTGAAAATAGTATTAAAAAACCTTTTGTCTTTACAAACAAATGTATATACAGTATGATAGAATGCAATTTTATGAAAATTATGATTAGTCAAGCTTATCAGCTACATTTAGAACCGGGTGACTAGAGGAATCTCCTTACAGGTCGGTGGTCTGTTTGAAGCTCTCCTCTCCTGTGAAAAACAGGCTTTCTTTGAAGTTCTCTCAACGTGACATCAAGCTGCTATCTCAATCCATGCACCATGGGTGATCCACAAAACATTTCAGTGGATATCAGTTGCTTCTCTTCACGATGTGCTTCAAACATCAAGGTGGAGCATTCCTCTGAAGTGAAATGGGGACTTTTAAAATTTCTCAAGTGCTTGTGGAAAAAGGGTTGAAGTTAAAGGCCAAGGAACATTCATATCACCCTGTCCTCAGTTCCTTTGCTTTAAAACGATAAGCGCAGCTAATTAAATTCCATGGCCATAGCACATAATATGCATTAAAAAAAAGAAAGGCAGTAATGAAACACAGTGTGACATTATTAATTCATTCCTGAGAGTGGTCTATTGAAATTCACACAACACTTGCCTGAGCCAAAGTCAAAGCTAAAAATCACATTAGTCTAAAAATGGTAATGCTTTAGAGGTCCATACAAAAGAAATAAAGATTCTGTAAATTACATGTGTTGAAAAAAAAAATGGCTTAGCAAAGAAGACAGACTGAGTTGATGACAGAATATTGTGAAAACATTATATTGTGTAGTTGAAGTGAGTGAAAACTAATAATTAGCAGGAAAAAAGAAACAAGGTTAGTACGTGAAAGTCAAGAAGTTCGTTGAAATAAAGATGTTGAAATAAAACTTTAAAACATTAGGTTTATTGAAACATGATTCTTTAAAGTGAAATCACCCTCATTTCTATATCGCTTTATAAAATGTAGATTGGGTCAAAGACAATTTACATGGATGAACAGGAAAATAATAAAATACATAATATTTCAGTTTGTGGGACATATCGTAACGGTTACTACGTAACCCTCATTCCCCGAGGGGGGGAACAGAAATGCTATGTGGAAAACTTCCACTATGGGGATTTCGTCAGAAAGCCAATAATTTTGAAGAGTAATAAAATGGGCCAATGAAATGCCAATGAGCTGACAGTGTCAGCGGACACAGCTGGCAGCAATCACAATCAATTTGTGTATAAGAATGCCAGCCGTGCATCGCAAAAACACCTTTTCTAGCTGAAGAAGCCGAACTATAGCTGTCAGCTAAGGCGCAGTCACTGTGGCGAAGGAACATAGCAATTCCATTCCCCCCCTTGGGGAACGAGGGTTATGAGGTAACCGTTAAGTTCCGCAGAGGGAGGGGAACTTCAATGCTATGTGGAAAACTTCCACTATGGGGAAATGTATGAAAAACGCCACAGCGATTGAACCTTACCACATAGCTAGTGAGAGGTTTGCCAGGCTCCAGCGTGAGCGTGCCATCATCACCAGAGACGCAGCCCTCCAACGTGTCCCCTGGCCCTTACTTACCTTACTTACATGTGAAGCGCTTAAAGTCTTATTTATATTTTTTGGGGAGTCATAAAAAATACACCTAGTTAAGCTCTAGGAATTTTGAAATACGACAGTACGTTGAGAAAGCATGCCAAGCATGCCAGGCACCCGACTTCTCCGCTGAGTCGGATGCTGGGGGCCACAGAGGAACTTTGTAGGGTTCGCCAAATGGGGAACTCAACTAGACAGAGAGAAAAAGGCGCATGCATCTCTGTGTTAGAGAGAAAGGCGCAGCAAGGGTGTTACAACACCAAACCGAGTTTCCTCATTCACCGGAGTTATCCAGCACACGTGAGATTATAAAATCTCGCAAATGTATTAGGTGTTGCCCAGCACACAGCTCTACAGATGCCTGTTAGAGAGGGGCCGCGTGCTAACGCCCAAGAGGATGCAACGCTCCTAGTGGAGTGCGCTCTCACCCCCATGGGACACGGCCAGTGGGCCAACCTCTGTTTGGATACGGCACTTCCCTTCTGCCGACCACCGTAACAGACAAAGAGCTGCTCAGAGGATCTAAAGCTCTGAGTGAGGTCCACATAAAATCGCAGAGCGCGAATGGGACATAGCAAAGAAAGGGCTGGGTCTGCCTCCTCCGTGGGCAGCGCTTGCAGGCTTACTACCTGGTCTCTAAAGGGTGTGGTAGGAACCTTGGGAATGTAACCACGCCGGGGTCTCAGGATCACGTGAGAGTAGGCCGGCCCAAATTCCAGGCACGGATCACTGACCGAAAATGCCTCCAGATCCCCAATCCTCTTGATTGATGCCAACGCGATCAGCAGAGCTGTCTTCAAGCACAGGAATCTCAAGGATACTGAGTTGAGTGGTTTAAATGGATCTCCGTGTAGGCTCGTAAGCACTACAGAGAGATCCCAAGAGGGCATAAGAGGGGGGCGGGGTGGATTTAATTGCCTCGCGCCTCTGAGGAACCTAATGATGAGGTTATGCCTTCCCACCGTGCTGCCATCCACCGCATCATGATGAGCGAAAATGTCAGCGACGTAAACCTTCAGCGTGGAGGGCGACAGCCTCCGCTCCAACCTATCCTGAAGAAAAGAAAGAACAACACTTATCTGGCAGGTCCGGGGGTCTTTTCGGAGAGAAGCGCACCATTCAGTGAATGGCGTAGGTAGAAGGTGCTCTAGCCTGAGTGAAGGTGTTAACCACCGAAGCCGGTAGGTCACCAAAGTCTTCCGCGCTCCATCTATGGACCACACATGGAGGTTCCAGAGATCTGGACATTGGTGCCAAATGGTGCCCTGTCCCTGAGAAAGAAGGTCCTTCCTCAAAGGGATCTGCCAGGGAGAGGCTGTCGCGAGGAGAGAGAGCTCTGAAATCCAGGTCCAGGTTGGGCCAGAGAGGTGTAACTAGCAAGACCTGCTCCTTTTCCTCCCTGACTTAGCACAATATTTGTACGAGTAGGCTCACTGGGGGAAACGCATATTTGCGCATGCCCTGAGGCCAGCTGTGAGCCAGTGCGTCCGTGCAGAGAGGGGCCTCGGTCAGGGAATAAAACCACCGGCAATGAGTGCTCTCGGAGGAAGCAAACAGGTCAACCTGGGCTTCTCCGAAGCGTGCCCATATCAGCTGGACAGACTCGGGGTGGAGCCTCCATTCTCCCTGGCGTGGAAGCTGCCGTGAGAGCACATCGGCTGCACGGTTGAGCTCCCCGGGGATGTGAATGGCACACAGAAATCTCAGCCCCGTATGACTCCAGAGGAGTAGACGGCGAGTGAGCTGAGACATGCGGCAAAAGCGGATACCCCCCATGTGGTTGATATACACTACCATCGCTGTGCTGTCCCTCCTGACCATCATGTGTTTCCTCTCTAGCACCAGTAAAAACGGTGCAGAGCGAGATACGCAGCCAACAGCTCCAGGCAATTGATATGCCAATGCAACTGGGTTCCTTTCCACGGACCCACAGCTGCACAGACAGGTCAGCATCAGCTGGGTGCGCTCTCGGTAGAGGCGCGTCGTCATGGTGATCGAGACTAGCTCCAACCCGAGAAAAGAGATGCTCTGCAAGGAGGCGAGCTTTTTTTCTCGGTTGACCTGAAGCCCCAAAAGGTCGAGGTGCCGAAGCGCCCTGTCCCTGTGCAAAATCAATTGATCGATTAACGAATGAGTTAAAATCAGGCAGTCGTCGATATAATTGAGTATGCGGATGCCCGAAGAGGCACTAGAGCAACCTCCGTGAGCTTGGTGAAAACCCGCGAAGACAGAATGAGCCCGAAAGGCAGGACTTTGTATTGCCATGCTCGACCCTTGAACGCAAACCGCAGAAATTGCCGGTGACGTGGAAGAATGGAGGCATGAAAATACGTGTCCTTTAGGTCTATTGCTGCAAACCAATCCTGAGGACGGACGCACCGGAGCATGTGCCTCTGCGTGAGCATTCTGAATGGCAGCTTGTCAAATTAGCGGTTCAAAACACGCAGATCTAGGATTGGTCGTATCCCACCTCTCTTTTTGGGTACAATGAGGTGCGGGCTGTAAAACCCGCTCCTCATCTCGACTGGAGGGACCGGCTTGATTGCATCCTTCGCCAGGAGGACAGCAATCTCCTCACGCAAGACAGGGACAGACACGGTGCTGACCCTGGTGTAGTACACACCCGTGAACTTGGGAGGCCTTTTGGCGAACTGAATCACATAGCCGAGTCTGATCGTGCGAATGAACCATTGCGATGGGCTGGGCAGAGCTAACCAGGCTGGCAGAGCTCGCGCAAGTGACCTCATCGGCACGATCGTTCACGCACCAGCGGTGGGGCAGCACAGAGTGGGAGAGCTCACCCCGGGATTCACACTCATCTTTCTCCCAGGGTCCTGTGGGGGGCGGAAGTGCGAGAGAAGGGAGCCCGACCTCTAACACACTCAGAGCCCATGGTGAGGTGCACCGATCCTGCGAGCTGGAAGGCATAACCTCCCAGACTGGCAGTGTTTGGGGGGGGGAAATGCTCTTTTTTTGAAAATTTGGCTGCATTAGCCATGAGGCCAGCAGCCTGGTGTTAAAAAAACATCTGATGGTGCGCTCGGCCCTCCACCGATGGTCTTCTCCAGATGGCCCGTCTCAGGGTTGCTTCGCGGTCCGTTTACTGGACTTAACGGCGCCCTGGGGCGGGGGCACTGAATGTCTGCGGGGTGCTCGAAGCTGCTGCTTAGCCGGTGGTGCGGGCAGAGGTGGCGGTTTTACGAGCCCGCCGATAGATGACTTCACCCATCACACTCGACTGCTCTTTCACCACCGTGAATTCCTGGGTGAGCTCACCAACGCTGTCGCCGAACAGGCCAGCCTGGAATATGGGTGCGTTAAAAAAGCAAACTTTGTAAACGTCACACATATCTGCCAGGTTTAGCCAGAGGTGGCATCCCTGGACCGCTAGCATGGCCATCGTTCTTCCCAGGGCACGCACAGCTGATTTGGTCGTACGCAGAGCATAGTCGGTTGCGGTGCGGAGCTCATGCATCAGGCCTGGGTCGGAACCACCCTCATGCAGCTGAGCAGACGCCTGCGCTTGGTAGCACTGATAGGTGGCCATCGCATGCAAGGCAGAAGCAGCCTGGTCCACAGCAGTGTAGGCTTGGGCCCGGAGGGATGCAGATAACCTACATGCTTTGGAAGACGAGGCTGACCTTGCCAGGAAGAGGCACCACGCAGGCAAAGATTGACCGCAATGGCACGCTCAACCAGGGGAATCGCCTCGTACCCCCTGGCTGCCCCACTGTCAAGGGTGGCGAGAGCGGAAGTGCACGCAGATCGGGCAGAGAAAGGTGCCCTCCAGGAGAACTCACTGTGCACTTCCAGGAAGAAGGGGACGGGAGGTTTAGAAGGCTTGGCCTTCTTCTTAGCCTCCACGTAGCACCCGGTTGGTCCGGCCATGGGGCTGGGGGATAAACCATCTCCAGACCCACTGCCAAAGCAGCCTGGGAAAGCACTGCCATCATATCTGCTTGTAGATCCAGCGCCTCGCTCACCACCCCGGAGGGAGGGAGTGGTTCCGGATCCTCGTGAGACAATGACAGCCCACCCTTCAATGCAGCGATGGACATCTGGTCCTCGGTGTCATTGAGTGAGAGGGCGATCATCTGAGAGGATGGATCGCTTCTCTCACTCGAAGCGTGGACGGAGCACGCTGAGGAGTGGGAGGTCCACGAGCCCGAGAGTGGCGGATTGACCCCCACTGTAACCCTCAGATCTGCCCGAGTGCCAACCGACTTGCGGGGGACAACAGGGGTGGTTCGCCCTTTTGCAAGAGCTGCGCAACAGACATGTCATCAGTGCGTTGTAGCTTGCTCTGGGACCGGGAGAAACAGCCTGTCTGTAGCGGGCAGCTTTCTCTCTCTCTCTCTCTCTCTCTCTCTCTCTCGATCGAAGTCGGAGGAACAGCAAACGACTCTTTCAGTTGCGTGAAAGCTTTACATAGATGAAGGGAAAAGATTTACAAAGCCATAATATTTAAAATTGTGGAACATTTTAGCATATCATGCAGGAAGCATAGTGGTGGTAGAATGCAAATGCAGTTCTAGTCTATTGTAGCCAGACCTCAGACTGACGGCTGAAGGTCTGGTAACTTTGAATGGTCAAGGATGTTATATGACTGAGGAGTTAACAAAACATTCACATTTTGTTTTGTGCCTTGTCATGTTTGTGGATGTGGAAATGTCCTCAGAATAACACAGCATGCCACACAGCCACTTATCATTCATTTACAAACATCTTTAAAAGTTTACAACAACAAGCATATTAATATTCTAAATGGCCTGTCAGTAAAACATAAGAAATCAGTAGGACATGTAGTATGTAGACTTTGTTCTGAGATTTATTTATAATGTTGGTGATGCATTTAAGTATATGGTGTATATGGTGTATATGGTGATGCAAGTATATAAAGATCAGACAACCTACTGAGATGACAGATGACTGAAAGTTTTCTTTGTTCTATAAAAGCAAGGCTTTCTGTATTTGTAAGTATCCACACTGAAAAAAAAGGTTCATTGCAAGCTGAATTTGAACAAACAAATTAAGTTGAACCTAACTAAATTTAATTTGTTTGTTTATATCCAGCCCATATAAATTGTTTACAACCACTTACCTTAAAAATTTTTAAGTAAATCCAATGAATAATTTTTTTTCAGTGCATAAATAAATAAATAAAAAACAGTTACTGTTTCGAGAGATAGAATATTTGAAGGTTTTTACTGCCATTAGAAAAAAATTAGAATATAACCATACCTGCGTCACTAAGTTATCCTCACAATAACAGATGGCAGTAAATCACTGATTCATGGATGTCTCAAAAAGTTACAGGTAATGAGCACTGTCATCAATACAAGCATCACAGTTTGTCTATCCACTCAGACTTGCTAATAGTACAGAGAGCTGATTAAGATCGCTACACATTTGAAATCCTGTATACTTAAACCAATCAAATAACTATAAAAATGCGACGAGTGAGGAGTAAGAAGTGTTTCCAGAAAAAGTGTCATATGCATCAGACGTTTAGCCAAAGGTCCGTGGGTGGTTTGAGACTGAAACTAGTGTAGTGCTAGTTCAAAACTACAGTGCATTGCTGCTAAAATGTTCTGAAAGTTTTCTAAATGCATTTATACAAAGATGTGTGGTTAGCTACTAGTATTTTGCTAGGATGTTGCGAGTGGCTGATGGACATAACTGTGTAGATGCAAGGGTGTTGTCCATGGTTTCCACTGTTACGTTGATGCCAAGGTGTTCTAAGTATTCTCACTATTTCTACCACCTACTGTACACTTGTAATGATTCCTTATTCCGTTCTTAACTGCTTCCAGTAGGCCACTGAAGCCACTGAAAGTGTTCAAGTGGCAACACTCCCCCAACGGAGGACTGAATGACAGCCGAAACGCTGATCTTAAAACACCTGATCCAGCATATCAGTTGCACAGGATTCGTTTTTAAGACCTGTTTATGCAAACTGATTCTTACTTAGGATCTTATCTCTTATGTTTATGGTCTTTTCAGACAGGAAAAGCAGTACTACAGTGAAGTTGTTAAGATGGGTGTATCTGCTGCAGATATGGTTTAACTAAAAATATATTTCTTAATGCTCAGTACAGTAGATTTACAGGACTAGCTGGCTGTATGCTGTAAGGGTTTGCGGTGAAGCTTTCATGTATGCTCTGGTCAGATTACTAGTAACTTTGTTTTAAGAACTGCAATCCTTTGAAGAGATTTAAAGAGATTTGAACAAGAGATTTGTGTTTATTTTGATTGTATACATTCTTAAATTAATTTATAGGATGAAGATGTACACACTTACGTTTCTCTCTTTGCTTCTCTCATGTTTCCTTTATATATATTAAAGAGAGGTGGTGCGTTGGCACAGTGGGTAGCAAACACAAGTCCAAAGACATGCTGTATAGGTGAATTGGGTAAGCTAAATTGTCCGTAGTGTATGTGTGTGAATGAGAGTGTATGGGTGTTTCCCAGTGATGGGTTGCAGCTGGAAGGGCATCCGCTGCGTAAAACATATGCTGGACAAGTTGGCGGTTCATTCCGCTGTGGTGACCCCTGATTAATAAAGGGACTAAGCCGAAAAGAAAATGAATGAATGAATGAAATTACAGAGATATGGTAAAAATGTAATGAAGATGTAAATGTAAATTTGTGTATATATATATTTTACTGTGAAACAACACAAAATATGGCACAAATGCTGCTGGGACATTTGAGAATAGCACACTTATTATATCAACAACTCTTCCAACTCTTCATCAACTGCCTTTAACTTTTGTTACACTGCTTGTTTTCTTTCAAGGCAACAATAAATAAATAAATAAATAAAGATAAAAATATGACGATTTTACTGATTTCAGCAGACAGAATCAATTACCATTTCTAAACTTCAAGATAATTGCTGTCACACCACATAACTATTGTATTAAAAGAACAGACACCAAACACTATCATATTATTACATTATATTTGTAGCTGGCTGTTGAACAGGTCAAGTCTTTCTAACAGCATTGGATCCAACCATCAAGAGCACATGGAAATCAGGTTGACAATCATTCGTAATTGATGCTGCTTCTGAGAGAAGTGAACAGCCAACTACTCACTCACATGAAATTAGCCTCAGTCTTACAGTTACACAAGCCAACAACATGGTCAGAAGCAGACAGTTTGTGTGTGTGTGCGTGTGTGTGTGTAATGATTTATAAGAATAATCATTAAGTTGTGTATGTAGTATTCTCATCATCTGTACAGATTCTGGAAAGTTACTATGCAGAGTTTTTTTTAAAATGATGCATAGCAACTTCTTACAAAGGAGCATTTACATAATGTGAAAATAACTTGACAGAATGTTTGATTAATTTAGATGTTTTGATTAGTTTTGATTAATTTGATTAGTTAAACTTGATCACTTTTTGACCTACCGAAGCAGTGCTCATTTACATTGTTATGTATAATTTCATATTTATTTCAAAGAATTATTAAACAATTATTGAATGTTCAATTCTTGAATGTACTGAGCAAAGTGACGGGTATTTTCTACTCAAATTTGGGTCAACTTTTTAAAATATATTTTTTTTAAACTATATTATATTATTTCTTATTATTGCATTATTTGCATATAATTGCCCAAAACCGGTTACTCACTGAAGCTAAGCAGGGCTGAGCCTGGTCAGTACCTGGATGGGAGACCACATGGAAAAACTAGGTTGCTGTTGGAAGTGGTGTTAGTATGGCCAGCAGGGGGCGCTTAATCTGCGGTCTGTGTAAGTCCTAATGCCCCAGTAAAGTGAAGGGGTGACCATACTGTCAGTGAGCACCGTCTTTCGGATGAGACGTTAAACCGAATGTCCTGACTCTCTGTGGTCCTTAAAAATCCCATGGCACTTCTCGTAAAGAGTAGGGGTGTAACCCCGGTGTCCTGGCCAAATCCCCTCCATCGGCCCTTACCCATCATGGCCTCCCAATCATCCCCATCCACCGAATTGGCTCTATCACTGTTAATCCACTTCCCCTATAGCTGGTGTGTGGTGAGCGCACTGGCGCCGTTGTCCTATGGCTGCCGTCGCATCACATCATGCAAGTGGATGCTGCACACTGGTGGTGGTGTGGAGAGACCCCCCTCATGATTGTAAAGCACTTTGGGTGTATGGCCACGCAAACACGGGGAGAACAGGCAAACTCCACACAGAAATGCCAACTGACCCAGCCGAGGCTCGAACCAGCAACCTTCTTGCTGAGAGGTGACAGCGCTACCCACTGCCCCACCGCGCCGCCCTATTATTATTATTATTATTATTATTATTATTATTATTAGTAGTAGTAGTAGTAGTAGTATGTAACTGTAATTTTTGTCAGCAAGTTTGAGAGATAGGCCAACTTTCTGTCAGTCTTCTGAATGTTTTTCTAACTAGGTCTAAATATTTCATAAATATCATTATGGACTCCCTGTCATTATGGACTCCCTTAAGCATTAATAGTAAAAAAAGGTAAAAAAAATATATATATATATATGTGTGCGTGCGTGCGTGTGTGCGTGCGTGTGTGGGTGTCAAAATAATAATCTTTTTTTCAACGATCTTCATCTTGACCTTAAACATACTGTAGTCCAGTATGAGTAGGTCCCAGTTTCCCAGATCAGCAAATAACTCTAATATTGCTTCAGCTCTGACTGGAGCTGAACACGCTCAAAACAGTGGAGATGATAGTGGACTTCAG
>CAIGQV010018552.1:434018-447950 GCA_903798115.1 Danio jaintianensis | reverse complement strand
GTGAACATACCTGGCAATAAAGCTCTTTCTGATTCTGATTCTGATTCTATTCTGCTGGCAGTCAAAACTTTTAGCTGTATCGTCCAAAGCACTTTTCTGAAAAACCCTTTCCATCTGTGTTAGGCAGACGCTTGTGAATAATTCAGCGTGATGCACGAGAGTCCTTGCCAGAGCATAAATGTGCTTTGCTCCCTCATTGCAGTCTCCATCTTTAGCCTTTCCAGGCCCAGTACAGCAGGATATCTCTACAACATGGATAACAACCAATGTTAAAGTGTGTAGACGACACCCGTGCTTTTATTAAGCATAGCAGTCTGAACCAGTTGGCAGAGATGCTGGCTATAGCAGTTTCACAGCGTGTGAAAGATGTAACATTACACACCTCTGCAGTGCAAGGGTAAACCTTACATGCAATCAGAAGCCAAATTCAATACCAAATGCAATAACATTTTTACTAGTCTAACAAACAGCAAGACATGAGGCATAATTAGCAACTTAGCTAATTATAGGCCTATTTCAAATATTCCATTTATGTCTAAAATACTAGAAAAAGTTGTTTCTGCCCAATTATGCTCCTTTCTGCAGATGAACAATGTTTTTGAAGTGTTTCGGTGAGGTTTCAGGCCTCATCACAGTACAGAAACCGCATTAGTTAAAATAACCAACAATTTACTCTTAGCTGCTGACCAAGGGTGCATCTCGTTATTAGTTTTACTTGATCTCAGTGCTGCATTTGACACCATCGACCACAATATCCTCATAGATCGCTTAAATTCTACAGGTGTCCAGGGACAGGCTCTACAATGGTCTAAGTCATACTTAACTGACCATTACCAGTTTGTGAATATAAATGGACAGCTTTCACAGGTCAGGCCAGTACAGTATGGGGTGCCTCAAGGATCAGTTTTAGGCCCTTTGCTGTTCACAATATACATGCTACCCCTTGGAGACATTATAAGAAGACACAGGATCAGCTTTCACTGCTATGCAGATGATACTCAATTATATATTTCAACAAAACCTGATGAGACGTCTGAACTGTCTAAGCTAACTGAATGTATTAAAGATGTTAAAGACTGGATGACCAACAATTTCCTTCTCTTAAATTCAGACAAAACAGAATTATTTATTACTTATCGGGTCTAAATCCTGTACACAGCAGATCTCACAACTTGACCTGCAATTAGAGGGACACAAAGTTCGCATTAGCTCTACTGTAAAATATCTGGGTGTTATATTAGACAGCAATTTAACTTTTGAAAATCATATCTCCCATGTCACAAAAACTGCCTTCTTTCATCTGAAAAATATCGCTAAGTTACGAAGTATGCTATCCATCTCAGATGCAGAAAAGTTAGTTCATGCTTTTATGACTTCTAGGCTGGATTACTGTAATGCTCTGTTCGCTGGTTGCCCAGCATCCTCTATTAATAAACTTCAGCTAGTACAAAATGCAGCTGCCAGAGTTCTTACCAGGTCTATAAAATATGATCATATCACCCCAATTTTATCCTCCTTACACTGGCTGCCTGTTAAGTTCCATATTGATTATAAAATATTGCTTTTTACCTATAAAGCTTTAAATAATCTAGCTCCTGTTTATCTAACCAACCTTTTGTCCCGCTACAATCCAACCCACTCTTTAAGATCTCAAAACTCAGGACTTCTGGTAATACCTAGAATAGCAAAGTCGAGTAAAGGTGGTCGAGCCTTCTCATTTATGGCCCCTAAACTCTGGAATAGCCTTCCTGATAATGTCCGAGGCTCAGACACACTCTCTCAGTTCAAACCTAGATTAAAGACCTATCTTTTTAGTAAAGCATACACTCAATGCATCGCATAACGGTATGATGCATAAATGTGCTCCACGCAGGTGAGCTGGCTTGACATCACCTGTAGGACACACTCCTCAATACACCAGACATTGTGTTAGAAACTTTCACATGCTTTACCTGACCGTCCGCCGGTGCCCTACTCACACCTGCAGCTTCTCCACGATGGACGTCCAGCTTCTCCAGCTTCCAGCGCCTAGACTGCAGCTCTGAACAGGAAGTTTGGCCAGAAGAATAATGGTCATGCCCAACAGAGCCTAGTTTTTCTCTAGGTTTTTTTTCCTTTCACTTCGACAATTGGTGAAGTTTTTTTTTCCTCGCCGCTGTCGCCACTGGCTTGCTCGGATCGGGACTTGTGGAGCTGTGCTTCGGTGGATTTGCTCTGCAGTGTTTGAACTTTCAGCAGTGAGGTTTAAACCACACTGGTCTAAACTACAACTCTGAAATCTGGACTTTACTAGAACTATGTTAAGCTGCTTTGACACAATCTACATTGTGAAAAGCGCTATATAAATAAACTTGACTTGACTTAACATGACTCTGCTGGTTAGATGCCCTAATACAAAGTAATGATTTCCTTACTACAATGCAAATATTCTTCCTGACCATCAATCACTTATAATTAATAACTTTGTAGAAGTCCATCTATTAGCCCAATGACGAAACTAACAGCATGGTCGAAGGTTAAATGCGTGTAAGCCTTTTCTAGTGCTTCTGAAAAGATTTCTGTTATTTATTAGAATTTATTCATATTTGTTTTTCAGCTCCGAATTTAATCTGACTCCAATTTTACGTGACTTACGTCAAATTTAGACTGTATTTCTATTTGTAGAATGAATCACATTCATCATTTATGACTCAGTTTAAAGTTTTGATTCATATCTGATCCCATACTCTTCAGTTATACGTTCATTAGGGACCCAATGCCACACAGAGTTGTCACGCCCCGGGATTTGCGTACATTCTCACGGACAGGATCTTGACATTCTGAAGTTAGTCAGAGGATGCAGGGTTAACTAATACCCAATTGGTCTGGTTGCCTACTGCTCACTCGTACTAAAAGTGTAGTTAATTTAGTCATTTCCATACAACTTGCTAAATCAGCAATAACCAGAAATCGAATAGTCTCCGCACTGATGTGCCGACTGCTCCATACAGTGTCGTGCGATTCGTTTGGATATCATGTACATAGATCAAGGTAGCAAAAGCCTCCATGTAATCTACTGGATATAAAAGATTTCAGGAGAATTCTGAATGAATCTAAACTTAACACTTTATTTTCCAGATTAAAGTGTATCATGCCAATTACAGAATCAAAGAATAAAAAGCCAATTCAGAAATGTACAACATCAATTACTCAAAAATAAATCCAAGAGTTAGAAATGTATAAAGTACATTGCAGTATATGTCTCTGATGCAAAAGCTCAGAGGCTCATACACTGCAACGGGGCATCCTGGCTACAAGATCCCAATGACCTCTTTTGCACCTTTCCCTTAAATACTCAACTCAGAACAGACAGCCATAAATTCAAGACAACAAAGACCCTTGCCTGGGAGTGAGTCTGAGGTGTGATCCATTTGCTCTTGAGTGGAGCATCTGGCAAAGATTTTATCAAAACCAGATCAACATATACAAGTGAAATTGTGAATTATATTACACAATATATTATGAAATTAAGACCATTTTACCAATCACACAGAGACATTTAAAATGATACCAAACATGAATATAGAGCTACAAGATACATCATATTACAAACTTGGTCATTTTGTGTGAAATGTGAGTGATCTGCTCTGGTGGAGAAGGTAAAGTAAAGGTCAGGAAGGGAGGGCTCATGGTGTTGCAAAATATAACAGCTGGTTCTTCTTCTCAGATCAGGAGAATCAGGGATAAGGATTATTGTTTTAGAGATCAGAGATCACGGTTGTTCAGCTTAGACTTGCACCTTTGACCTTTACGCACTGAAATTCCTCCAGATTCCTTGATTTTTAAAATTATGTTATGCACTGTTAAAGGGTGATATTTCCAAATGGCAAACTGGCGATTCACAGCCCACCTTTGCTCCTAAAGGACTAGACCTTTCTTGGATGCTGCTTGTACCAAATCATAATTACAATTACCTGTTGAAATCACCTGTTTGGAAATACAAATAAAGAAATACTTTCTTTTTTTATGTGCATTTTCCATACTGCTGTCCCAACTTTGTCTGATTTAGGGTTTATATATATATATATATATATATTGATAATTAAATGTAACAATGTGTGTCTGTGTGTATACATATAAATCTGAGTGATGGCACTCAAGTAATATAAATAATCACATTTTTTTAACGTAATTAAAAATAAGGTGTTTTATTTTTTAGGGCGGCAGGTGGCTCAGTGGTTAGCACTGTTGCCTCACAGCAAGAAGGTTGCTGTTTGAGTCTGGGCTATGCCAGTTGGCATTTCAGTGTGGAGAATGTTTGAATGTTTTATTTGTCCATTAGTACTGCTGATAAATGAAGGCACATTTTTGTTGGATAAAAAGTAAATTAGCACATCAGCAAGTACCTTAGTATTTAAACTTAGTATTCAGCACACAAATCACAAGTAATCTGAGCCTTGTTTGGCTGTTACAAGGACAGATGAGCACACGTATGTGCTAATCTGGTGGAGAGTGACTAATGAAGCCCCCTAGAAGAAAAAGTTAGGAAAAAAACTTAAAAGCAAAATATAAAATAAGGTTATTTTTGTTTCTTTTAATACAGACATCAAATCTCTGAAATGACTGCTTTTATGTTATGTTTGTGCAATTTTGTAGGATCTAAAATGTCCTCGGACTGGTGTGAGCACTGAGGGCATCAGAGAGGGAGGAAAGGATATGGGGTGAGGGAAATGTTGGAGAAAGAAGACAGAAGAGAGCGAGAAAGGCAAGAGAGAGACGGGAAACAGAAATGCAAAAAAATTAGTTGTCTGGCAAAGTCATGTTCTGATCTTTATGTATATATATATATATACATATATACATTTTCAAATGCAGTTAATATTTTGTTATATTTACTATTCTTAGCCAACCACTTGTCACACCTGCTGCTCGTTCTCCCACTCCCAGATACCACTCTCAGTCACCATCCACCACGCACCACACCCGTGAACCCTCACCTGAATACTAATCACCATCACCTGCACCTGCAATCACCACACAGCATATATACTCACCTCACTCAATCAGTCAGGGGCTGGAATCAGACACGCATGGTCCACTCGTCTTCTCTCCTGTCTTCTTCTGCGCTCTTCCATGGATGTCCTCTGCCTGTGAATGCACCAATATAAGGGAAGAGTCTTTGCTTATGTGGGCAATAGCCTTTGAACTGATGAACTGTGTGTGTGTGTGTGTGTGTGTGTGTGTGTGTGTGTGTGTGTGTGTGTGTGTGTGTGTGTGTGTGTGTGTGTGTGTGTGTGTGAGAGATCGCTCACCTTCCTCAACACCATTCACCTACTTCACCTAACTACTATTGTGCATATCACTTGAATAAACACTTCCTTGTGTGACCGTGACACCACTGGCTTTGTTGTTTTAGCAGTGTGTTGATGGCCATCTTTTTTCATGTATTTATTAAGGAAAAAAAACAACACAAAGGACATACATAAAAATTGTTAATAAATCCCGCTTTAGGAGGAAAATAGTATTGTGTGATCGTCTGGACAGTTTTTGTAACAAAAAAAAACTTTTCCAAAGTTACTTCTGCTGCTCAAATTAAATGAAGGGCACAAAATACCACTGTAGCCTGTATAAGCTGTTTTTCCCATTTTCAAATTTTTGCGTTGTCTTCTGATTATTAATGTGGCATATCATTTGGATTTATTTTCTTGAGGAATTACAATGTTATTTTACTAGATTGAGAGAGCAACAGTGAAAAGTATTAGATTTGTTTGGCGTAAGTGGGTACCAGTCCCCTACTCTTCATGACAAAATCTTCAATTTCAATAAAAATAATTTATTAACAAAAAGTACAATGATAAAGCAAAATTGTGAAGCAAAATCATCAGTAATCGAATTATTTGCCTTAATCGGAGTAAGATAATAATAATATGATTAAGGTGTTTGCATGAGTTGCTTTTTGAATGTTCCTTTCATGATCCCGTTTTACATGTTATAGCACATAGATCGATTAACGTCATTGTGTCACAGCACTATCCACGTTTCCACCTCAGTTTCATGTAATTTCGGGTGTTTCATTTTTTGGCTTTAATTGCAGTTCGGCACTTTCACTTTGAATTAGGAACATTTCATTTATGCCCCCATGACAAACTGAGGTATAATTAAGGACTGGTGGAAGAGTGTTGTTTTAATGCAATTTAATACCACACGCCCAATGGGGGGAAAAAAAAAACCCTCCACATTTCGCGATGCGTGTGTCTGTGGTCCTTCACTGACTTAATAGTTGCAGAGAATAGTATCAAACAGCCGTGTTTATAATAAATATCCTGTCGCAAAAAGAGGCGAAAAGTCCTACATGACGGTAATAGTTTAAGGCGTTTACAAGTCTGTACTGCACTTAAATAATGTGACTAAAATCAGCATTCTCCACGTCTTAATCCGATTGATCCGTCGGTTATGACCTTAATCAGATTAAATTAATCAAAAATCGCTGTTTACATGGTAGACTCTTAATCAGAGTATTGTCTTAATCGTATTAAAATCGGATTATTGGTGTCCATGTAAACATACTCAATGTTGCAGTCATGTTACAAGTAGCAGGTGCAAACAGTCAACTCACTCTCCCTCCACACCTGGTTGAACAGCAGGTAATAGAAAGAGAATAAAGAGGGGAAAAAAGGAAACCACAGCATCCAACATTCTATATAAATACATTCTAACCCACTATGAAATGTACCACAAACAATTTCTTCTGCCAAGTCATACTGTTTATTATAATGACTCTAGGTTGTTTACAATTTACAAACAAAACATAAACGTATTGGTGCAGTGGTACCCTGTGTAGAAACACAAAGATTCAATTAATCTTTTTTTCTATAGCGCTTTTACAATGTAGATTGTGTCAAAGCAGCTTAACATAGAAGAGTACAGTAAATTGAAACAGTGTCAGTCCAGTTTTCAGAGTTTAAGTTCAATTTAGTTCAGTTCAGTGTGGTTTAATTTTCACTGCTGAAAGTCCAAACACTGAAGAGCAAAGATGAGGAGGAAAGTTTGAAAAGTCTTTATTCTAACAAACCCAGATAATTCAAACGCACACAGCAAAACCTCTGGGGTCTGGGGGGTATCCCAGAAAGCAGGTTATGTGACACACCCAGGTAAGTTTAAGAGTGAGTAAGTGGATCACCTCAGCATTCGGTTCCAAAACAAAATAACCTGCTCCGGAGCAGGTTATGTTCCAGAGTTAGTCTGTTTCAGAGAGGCTACTGAGTATTGCGTGCTCTTTTAATGATGATCCTGTTGATGTGGAAGCACAGATTGAACATTTTTTTTTCTCCGTGAGCGGGTAAAAAACCTATCCATATTTTAAGATGTAGTCATACTAACTATAATTTTATTTTATTGCCTTCTTTCAACTTGAATATGTCTAGGAAAATAATTGACACATTTTACCCCATACTCCCATGTTAGCCAAGAGCTCCAGCATCAAACATTTGCATCAGTTATAATTGCTTGACCTGACACAATGTACTAATCTGAATGTCATTACGCAGATTCCCTGTGTTTTTATTCTTATCTCAGCAAACACATGAGGCAGAGAAGTAAATCTGCTTGTTATGGAAAAAAATAGCCTGACAACCAGCAAAACATAAGGACTGATGGGCCACATTGCCATAATGGACTAGACATGGAAGTAACCACACAGCTATGTATAAATGCTTGGCTGCTTGTTTGATTTGGTAACATGTCATACATTTGTGGCAGACCAGTATTAATTCTGATGAAGTCAAACGTTGGCAGCTGACCTAACATTATCCATTCAGTCACAGCCAGATCCCTGCAGGTTCAGCAGTGCTACAAGTCCTTTGTCACTAAAACCTGGTGCATTAAGGCATTGTAAATGCTACATGAAGTCCAGAGAAAAGAAAGAAAGTTATTTTGCTAAAAGCTAGAGAACTAGCCTTGTAAGCTTTTCGTGGATTTCATACTGAGAAATTACAAAAGAAATTGTCGTCAATTAATTGCTAAAATTGCTAGAGATCCTATTTTGTCAGAACTTAGCTGAGGTTAATGAATTGTGAGTTGCTTTGGAGGAGAAGACGATTGTGGCTTAATTAAATTATTATTTCTTAATGAAATATGCACATATCACTTTTTTTTAAAGATCTATTACAACCTAGGTAATTTTACAGGGCTACATTTTTTATTATTATTATTTTTGTTTTTGTAAAATATATATCTGTGAAATCTACAGGGGTTGGACAATGAAACTGGAACACTGGCCAATTTAGTGTTAGAGGATTCATGGATAAATTTGACCAGCCTGGACTGTATCCAAAAACATAAAACACAGCTGCCCAACTAACTGCAGAATTAAATGTGCACCTCAACTCTCCTGTTTCAACCAAAACAGTTTGTTGGGAGCTCCACATGGTCAAGATGCATGACCATATATATACTATAGCCAAACCTTTGGTCACTCGTGCCAGTGCCAAATGTTGGTTTCAAAGCAGTGCCAGCAGTGAAATTCTTGGGCTGTCCACAATTAAAAATATGCATTGTTCTCTGATAAAGCCACCTTAACTGTCTTTCCCACATCTGGGAGAGTTATGGTGTGGAGAACCCCCAAAGAAGCGTACCACTTAGACCAGGGGTCGGCAACCTTTTTTACTCAAAGAGCCATTTGGGACCGCCCCCAATGAAAAGAAAGCACCCGGAGCCACAACCCATTTTGACATCATTTCCGGTATATATATTATGCATGTATATATTATGCTATGTACAAAAAACTATTGCATTTATGAAAATGAAATCAACGAACTGCTGCAGAGAACACAGAATTTTATTTCGGCATGTAACAAAAGCATTTTACACTTGATTGATGCTTAATTTCAAATAAAATATCCGGTGTCTATTTGAGTCCTCGTATTTAAGAAATAAAAATCCAAACTTACCCAACCCACTGAACAAAAAATGCAAACAGCCTGCAGTCACCTGTCCTCTTATTTATGAGATAAAAATCCAAACTTATCCAAATATTATCCACCAGCACTGAACGAACAATGCAAAAAAAAAAAAAAGCGCAGTCTGCTTCTGTCCCATCACGTGTACTGGAGTGTGCAGCCAGTTGTCCTCCTGAATTAAAAAAGGACTACTTCACTTAATATATAGTTATGTATTTATGTCACTTTTATATTTCACATACACGCATGCACGCACGTATGCACGCAAAAGAATCTGCCCACGTAGCATTAAACGTTCTGTTATCTTCAGAAATTTTCCTTTTCTTGCATTTATCCATCATTTACCTTCCAGGCAGGGATCAAAAAAATCACGGTGGTAGTGTGCTGGAAAAACGCCGGCTGCCAGACGTGAGGGACGCCAGGAATTCGAATGTCGCACATCGTCGGATGTGACGCATATTTTGGGCGGTAAAAATATTAAAAACGTTTAATTTTAATGTTACAAGTTTACCATAATCTTCAAATTCAGAATTATATTTTAAAATGAACAAACTAAAATAAAATTTAATTTTTATAAAATACTCATTATTTTCCAAAGTCACAGGGAGCCACAACAGAAGGATGAAAGAGCCACATGTGGCTCCGGAGCCATAGGTTGCCGACCTATGACTTAGACGAATGCCCAGAATGAGGCATGGGGGTGGATCAGTGATGGTTTAGGCTGCAGCATCATAGCATTCTTGAAGCAGGACTTGTATCTGTGATTCCCAAGATTAATTGATGCTGTATACACCAGGGGTCACCAACCCTGTTCCTGGAGAGCTACAGTCCTTCAGAATTCAGCTTCAACCCTGATCAAACACACCAGAAAACACTAATTAGGACCTGAAGCAGCACTTGATAATTACAGACAGGTGTGTTTGGTCAGGGTTGCAACTGAAATCTGCATGAAGGTAGCTCTCCAGGAACAGGGTTGGTGACCCCTGCCTTACACCATACTAAGGAATTATTGTGGTCTAAAATCAGGAGTTTCAGTTCCATTGTCCAACCCCTGTATATGCTTGTGATTTTCAGAATATCAGATCATAACTCCAAGGCCAACTAAAGAAAAAAATAAAATAAAATCACAGAGGGTTCTCTGACATGTATTTTTGTTTCATCATGAAAGTTGCCTTAAAAGTACAATACCCATTCTTGTCTTAGGACAATATTGATAAACATTTTCGATCCTCTTCAAATGTTGACTTCTGTTTATATATTAAATGTTTATTCATTTTATTATTGTATATTATTTGATAAAAAAATAAAATAAAATTCAGATAACATGAATAACAGAATAAAACTGACATTCTTATTTCTGGCAGGGAACGCTAAAGTGCAGAAACTATTCTGCTTGTGATAATACCTCCCAGGGCTTGTCAAGTCCTTTAGCTAGCATTTTATCTCAAATTTCCTGTTTCACCATATAAACTGCCTGTTATATATATATATATATATATGTATTTTTTTTTTATTATTATTATAAGAAATACTGTTTACTGTGCCATTTTTTATTTTTTAAACTGAGACTGAGGAATATTTTGGTTTCCTCGTCTGACCAGAATCCAGACGCACCTGTTGCTGCTGGCAGCTACAGTATGTTGTTATTGAGCAGCCAGAAAGACACCATCAGTGGAAACAGCTAATTAGTCTCATGTTCCCTACACCAGAATGGAAAATGCATTTTCATCTACCATTATTAATATTAACTTTTTTTTTTTTTTTCTCCCAAAAACCACAATATAATAATAATAATAATAAATATATACTGGGTGCGCCTCTATTGGAAATAACGAACTTGCACGCGGAAAAGACACGATATGTGAATGGCCCCTAAAGCCGCCATCATTTGCGATCTCCAGCAGTTGATCTTTTTCTTGCACAGACATGCTGGAGTCACCTGATTTGTTCACAAATGGGTAGCGGATCCATTCCTTGGCAGTTCGTGGGTCCTTTACTGGGCCTTTTCCCCTTCGCAAAGAAACTTTCCAAAGACGTCATTTTGCTAGCTTGTGGGTTACATTTTGGCGCTCAAGTGACCAAGATATAGCAGCGAAAAAAGTTTTTGAAGATCTCTTGGTCTAACTTTGTCAGGAAGGTACTATTTAAGTGATGTCTTGATTTCAAACAGATGTGGCAGTAATCAGGCCTGGTTGTGGATAGAGAAATCGAACTCAGGTGAAATAAACCAAAGTTAAGTTATGTTTTTAAACATAAAACATAAAACATTTAACATAAAAACTTGGAAGGCAAACAACTTTTCACACAGTATCTAGTTACATAGATATAATTGATGTGAGTGAACATAGACAAAAGATTTATATTGTGTTTTCTAATACAATTTAGTGGACATTGTTGTCCACTTTGAACCTATGAGGAATTTTTCTTTAATTGTTTTAATTGATGCACAAAGGTTAAGGTGGAAAGGGGGAAACCATGACACACAAGAGGACTTTTCACACAGTGCTTAAACCACAGCTTAATTCTAAACACTGCTTTTAACCATGGATAAAGACACATTTCATACCTGTAATTTAAAAGTGGTGTTACCACTGCTTTTTACCCAGGGTTATGAAACCGTGCTCCAGAGGGATATTTGTGGGGTTAACCCTGCATTGCGATGTAAATATTAAAATACATTTTACATAAACTGACAACATATGGAGGTCTTATTCACACAAAACACACTTCATTCATTCATTCATTCATTTTCCAGCATTTTCATTCACGCCAACATGGGAAAACATCCAAACTGCACACAGAAATGCCTACTGACCAGTGACCTTCTTGCTGTGAGGTGACAGTGCTAACCACTGAGCCACCGTGTTCCCCAGAAGACATTTTTCCATTCCAATTGTTTTTTTTAATGTAAATGTGGCACATGATCATAGCTTTTTTTTAAGAGACCATGTCAAGTTAAAATAACTTCAACTTCTACACGCAGCACTATTCATCATTGTCAGTTCCAAAGCAGTAGACTAAGAAGAACTCAAATAAATGTTCTGTTTACATGTGCATTTTTAGATGCAAAGATGTATTCTGTGCGATTGAGCACTTAGCTTGCCTGATGTTTGTCCAATCAGCAATAGTGAAACCGCAAATATCTGACTATGATTGTTAATCAGGTATTCAGAAATGTACAGTGTGACATGTCTGTTAATGAATACCGAAGACTATTTGTTAACCCTGTATAGTATGAGCAGAGTGAAACGTGATTACAGATAACCCAGGATTAAGTTTATCTGGGGTTTAGAATGACACATGGATAACAATTTCAAGTGTGAAAGCTCTAAGGTATGGTACACACAAGATAGAATGGCTTCACTGTTCTTTTAGATTTTTAGCTTTTGCATAATACAGAGACAACATGAGTATCTGAAAGTTAAAAGGAGAAAAAAAACAGCACATACAACTGCATGTGGGTAGATTGAAATGAGCCAATCATATTTTTAAATGGAATGTTGCTGTTTAAGTATGCTAACATGTTGAAAGCAAAGATATGTAGTGGGAATTATCAAGAGTTGTGAACACAGGTAGTAATAGTACAGAGAAAAAGAAGATACACAATGTTCATTATTTGCAGCAATAACAGCACAAGAACAGCACAAGAACACCAATGACATGCTTGTAAATAGCAGATCCAAGGTGTTTGTGTTTCAGCACCTTGCTATTGCATGTGAAGATGGGTTGAGCACAAGAAGCCCTGTGAGAAGAAATACAATTGGTAAAAGTATTTAATGTCACATTTTATTTCTTGGTGAATACATTTCTAAAGATGCTGCTGACACCCAAACAATACAAACATACAAATAAAAATAAAAAAACAGATTTTTTTTTTAACTACTGAGAGATTTCAGCTGCTGTCTGGGCTTTCAATACTTTTTCTTTGTATGTCTATACTTTATTTTACTTGCTGTAAGTGAAGATGTTAGAGATTACCAGACGTTAGATAAAGCTGTTGTTAAAAATAAGTAAATTTAGCAAGTATGTGGTCATTTCTGCATCATGTAAAAGTAAGTGTAAAGGTTGATATCCTTGTGGAAATTTTATTGGAATACTTGTGCATTTATCTGTCAAACAAGTCTGCAGTGAGCTTGCGTTGCTCATGCTATGGGGAGAATATCAGATGGCAGGCGGTGGATGGTATCTGCTGGTAAATGTGTCATTAAGGCTGTTTCGGGAAATGTCAACCTTGACCACCACAACGCAAATAACCATGACTGTCCTTGAAGATGGTGGGACAGCAAGGGAATTTGAACAGGTGACATTTAAAGGAGTGGTTCACTACGATATCATATTTTAAACTTTAGTTTTTGTGTAATGTAGCTGTGTAAACATAAACAACATCTCTGAATGTAAGATGCTCAAAGTTCAATGCAAAGGGAGCTTGGCTTTTACAGAGTTAGCTTAGCAAAGCCTACAGCGAACAAAGTTTGGGGGCTACAAAATATCAGTGCTGGATTCAGCTGAAAACTTCTTAAAGAAGGAACAGTTCCAATGACAATAGAAAAAGCTGTGGATTGTGAGCCACAACCTGTATTTCTATTTGTTAAAATTGATCTATTACATGCATAGTTTTTAGCATTAACTGTATGTTGTAGTTGTAGACCTAAAAAAAGATCATGGAAGAATATGGGCCTGTTCTTGACTTCTATTTAGACCTCGTGTGAAAATTCAAACCTTCTAAATATTCTTAACACTAAGGAGATGGTTATTGATTTTAGAGAGAGAGCACAAAGCAAAACTCATCCCACATTAATTAATGGGGAGCAAATTCAGTTAGTAACAAATTATAAATATTTGGGTGTGATGTTGGACAATAAACTTCAGTGGGATACATGGACTGACTGTATAAGGATAAAGCTTCAACAGAGAATGTACTTTTTAAAGAAACTATTGTCTTTTTGTCAGGAGTTTGGAGTCACCCCATTCTCACCCCATTCACCAGGACCCACTC
>CAIGQV010018552.1:413909-434008 GCA_903798115.1 Danio jaintianensis | reverse complement strand
CTCTCTCTCTCTGTGCGTGCGTTCTGACTCTTGTTGACATTTCTCAATAAATACTTGTGTATTTTACCTATACTCCTGTGCTGTTCCTTTGTGAGATGTGACAGAAGGACTGAATGAAGTAAACATTCAAGATGGATTCCAGAAGCACAGCACCACACACACACGTCATTAGATGCCCTCACAGAGCTTGTCAACACATTCAAAGCTTCACTTCTCCCTGCACTTTAACCTCCGGTGACTCCCGTTGCCTCTAAGTCCCATATCCCTCCCTCATAATTACTTCAATGTTTTTTTTTTTTTTTGCTTCAAGTGAATTTATACATAAAAATGCATCCTCTTCAGTTTCCCACTGAGTGCTCCAAAGTGGCTTTTCTGATTTCCCTGTTGTCTGGTAAAGCCCTCCTATGGGCTAAGTCTATATGGAACGTGAATAGCGCCATAATTTAATTTTTCAGAAGTTTTCTGTATGTCTACCGGAGCGCTTTCCACTTCAGACCAACTGTTTCACATACGGCAAGATAAATAATCTGTTTCTGGTTACACACTGCAATTCCGTACCCTGGCAGCGGCTAGTGGATGGAACAAGACATCCTTAATCGGGGCTTATTGACAAGGTTTGAATCCATGTCTTCGCTCAGCCCTGGCCATCTATGATGATACCATCGGTTTGGAGAATCTCTTACAAAGGACCACATGTATAGCTCAATGCCTAGCCGGTTACCTTATCCCCGAAACAGCTCACCAGCTTGCTCCCAGTGCTGCCTGTCCTGCAGTACCAGAACCCATGCAGATAGATTCTACATGTCTGTCCAAGACTGAAAGAGCTCATTGGATGACCCATGAAGAATGTTTATACTGTGGAAGTAAGGATCATTTCATCAAAGCCTGCCCGGTTAAACCTCCTCATCTAGTGGTGAGTACCAATAAAATTCCAAATGAAGTTCTGCATTTAAATCTCAGAATGTCCCATTCTGTCTCCGCATTAATAGATTCAGGATCCTCTGGAAACTTCATATCCCAGTCATGTCTTGATCAGCTCATGCTCCAGCATCAACGCCACCAATACTCTGTTGTAACTATCCAAGGAATACCACTAGGACGAGGAAGGGTCAGGTATTGCTCCCCTTCTATAATGCTCCGAATTGGTTGTCTTTATCAGGAAGAACTGTGCTTTCTGGTACTGGAGGGATCCACCAACGACATCATTCTGGGACGTCTATGGTTGGCACTCCACTCTCCAGGAATCAGGTGGGAGATTTGTGAAATTCTCCGCTGGAGTCAGAATTGTATGGATAACTGTATATTACCTGTGAAAACCTGTAGCTCTCAGTATCTGTCTCTTCCAGTCGCTGCATCCAGTATCGAGATTCCTGACTGCTACTTCCCATGTAGATATCCCAGCTGATTAATTGACGTTCCAGGATGTATTTAGCAAGCAGGCAGCCACCAAACTTCCACCCCATCGGCCATGGGACTGTGCCATCAACCTGCTGCCTGGAGATAAACTCCCTAAGGGGCAGATCTACCCCCTGTCTATCCCAGTGCAAGGCGATTAAGGAATACATTTCCGAAATGTTACAGCAAGGATTCATCTGATCATCCAACTTACCGGCAGCTTCCAGCTTCTTCTTCGTGGGCAAGAAGGATGGAGGTCTACGTCCATGTATTGACTACCGAGCTCTCAACTCTCAGATTGTTCCCCAGCCATATCCACTTCCCCTGGTCCCAGCAGCACTAGAAGAACTACAAGGAGCCTGTGTCTTCAGCAAACTGGATCTGAGCGCCTACAACCTGGTTCGAATTTGTGCTGGAGATGAGTGGAAGACTGCATTTATCACCCCTGCTGGGCACTATGAATATCGGGTGATGCCGTATGGCCTGTCCATCTCACCAGCAGTGTTCCAGACCTTCATGAATGAGGTGTTTAGAGAATTCCTTCATAGCTTCGTCATTGATAACACAGATGACATCCTCATATACTCCAAGAACCTCACCGATCATCTCCCAAGTCCTGCAATGTTTAAGAATGCACCACCTGTATTTGAAGGCAGAAAAGTTCGATTTCCACCACCCTTCGGTGATATTCCTGGGCTATATCATCACCCACAAGGGTATCTAGATGGACCAGGGGAAAGTACAAGCGATCCGTGAGTGGAAAGAACCTCACACAGTAAAAGTGCTCCAACGATTACACGGTTTCGCAAATTTCTTTAGAAAATTTATACTGAACTATGGTTCCATCACTGCTCCGGTAACCTCCCTCCTTCATGGCAAACCCAAGACCCTAGCATGGGACCCTTCTGCCCACGAAGCCTTCGAAAAGCTCAAGGAAGCTTTCAGTACAGCCTCTCTCCTGCAACACCCCGATCCTGAACACCCATTTACGGGTGGATGCCCATTTACGGGCAGATGCTCTTTCCAGGATCCATGCTCCAGACCACTCCCTTGAACCTGAGCCCATTATCCCTCCAGCCCTCATCGTGAGTCCCATCAGCTGGACATTGGACAGGGAGATACAGGAAGCCACCCTCCAGGAGCCTGCTCTGCCGGGCTGCCCAGAAGGTAAAATCTACATACCAACATCTGTGAGAGAAAACCTTCTGGGCATGACACATTAACTTCTGGGCTCTGGACACCCAGGCAGCAGGAGGACCCTCTCGCTCATCCAAGCTCGATACTGGTGGCCCAGTATGACCCCGGATATCATCAGGTACGTCTGATCGTGCTCAGTTTGTGCTATGTCTAAAACTCCTCGTCATTTGCCCTCAGGAAAACTCCTTCCACTACCAATCTCTCGAAGACCATGGTCCCACCTCGGTGTTGACTTTGTGATGGACATTTCCAAGCTCTGAAGGTAACACCTGTGTCTTAGTAACAGTGGATCGTTTCTCTAAAGCATGCAAACTTGTTCCCCTCAGAGGTTTACCCACTGCTTTTAAAACCGCAGAGTTCCTATTCCAGCATGTCCTCAATTCATCTCTCGTATGGAAGGCGTTCTTCAATTTGCTTGGTGTCACTGTTAATCTCTCCTCAGGTTATCATCCCCAGACAAACGGCCAGACTGAGCGCAAAATCCAGGAGATCTGACGGTACCTCCAGGTTATGCTGCCACTAGGACCAATACAGCTGGAGCCAATTCCTTCCATGAGCAGAGTATGCGCAGAACTCACTACGCCAGGAGTCAACAGGACTAACAATATTTCAGTGCACTCGGCTATCAACCACTCTTGTTCCCATGGACAGGGGAACCATCGGAGGTTCCAGCTGTATATTGCTGGTTTCGAGAGAGTGTGGGACTCAGCGCACATCCAACTCCAGCGTGCAGTGAGACGGAACAAAAGATTTGCGGATTCCCGATGTTCAAACACTTCCACGTATCAACCCGGCAACTGGGTATGGCTCTTCACCCGAGACTTACAACTCTGTCCCCGCTACATTGGTCCTTTTAAGATACAGAGACAAATTAATGACATCATGTATCAGCTCCAACTTGAACCAAGGTACAGAATTCACCCCACCTTCCATGTTTCTTTCCTTAAACCCTGTTCTTCTCCCCCCACAGAACCCCCTGGAGCTGATACGGTACCCCCTCCTGGAACCTACTACCATCTACACGGTCAAGGAAATCATGGATTCACGGCACCGGGGTGGTTGATTGGAATACCTGATAGACTGGGAGGACTACGGTCTAGAGGAAAGATCCTGGGTGGCTAGAGATGATGTCCTAGATCCGTCTCTTCTAGAGGAGTTTCACCAATCACACCCAGACTGGCCGGGCCCCAGAGGACGTGGACTACCCTGGCGTCGCCGCCTAATGTCAGGCAGTCACCCCATTCACCAGGACCCACTCACAGCCATTCACAATCACCGGAATACTGATTGTCTGCATCTGTTCACACACACTATAAAGAACACTCACCTTCACTCAGTCATCGTCGGTCCTGATACTCACATCTAGCGTCATCTCCCGATCTCTTCCCATGCGATTACTCTCCAGCGATCTCCTGAGTTCCGGTATTTACCTGTATGTTCTGATGTTTACGTCTTCCTGGATTCCCTGCTTGTGTGTGTCTACAACGGACTTCTCTGCAGAAAGTATTGCAACATTTTGTGGGATCTGTTGGTATGGAAATGCTTCTGAGGCCCAGAAGAGGTCACTGGGGAAGGTGGTAACAACAGCCAGTAAGTTGTTGGGAATAAAACTAAAGAGCATTGATAGTATATACAAAGAGTATTAAATAAGGCTATTATGACTGTCAATGATGAGAGATATCCTTTATCATACATGTTCAAATTGTTACCATCAGGTCGTCGATATTGTGTTCCCAGATGTGTAAGAAATAGGACAAAATTGTCATTTATACCTCAAGCAATTAAGTTTTTAAATTCCACCTCTCTTAGTAGCAGTTGATGGCCAGTAGATTGGATATTTATTTTAAGTAGGGGTACCATGGTACTTAGGTTTTTAAATTATTTTATTTATATAAATGCCAAATGTGAAATGTCAGATGTCTTTGTGAGTGTATCCTGCAAATGAAATTTCCCTACGGGAATAAATAAAGTTAATTAACAAACTACCTAATGTGTAATTTATAACACTAACTAAAAAAGGATGCAAACAATGGGAAATGCTGTTTGGCACCGCTAACAATTTAGCTAAATATTCATATGTATCCGTCAATCCGTTCATATGTATCCGTCATCTTCACCAGCGCGTGCAATGTCTCTCTATGTGGCCGCTTTCCCTGCATTATACATTTCAAATAACTTGAGTTTGAAAAAGATATAAAAATGGTTCGTCTTACTTACACATGCTTATAACCCAAATATAATATATATATATATCATCCAAATGGATGCTGCACACTGGTGGTAGTGTGGAGAGACCCCCTTCATGATTGTGAAGTGGTTTGGATGTACGGCCATACACGATAAATGCGCTATATAAATACACATTTCATTACATTACATTACAAGGTCCAGGTATGTCCTCTTCATGTTCTGTGTCTGATTCAGGCTCAAACTGATATGGCTACACTGACTGACATTATTTACACAACTGAGGCAAAGTGCCTGCTAGTGGAGGTGTGACGTTTGCTGCTGACGTGTCGAGTGCTGCTGACGAGTTGATAGACCAATCACAACAAATAAGATTAGCTGACCAGTCAGAGCCCGTTAAGGGTGGGCCTTCGGAGGAACCAGGAAATATTATAGTCGTTTTCATGTTAGCTGAGTAGCAGTATAAAATTAAAGTAAGATGAAAAAAATAACATGATATTTTACAAATAAAACATGAGCACACATTGGTGTGCACCCCATAAACACAATTAAGTCCTAAAAATACACTCTGCATCACCCTTTTTAAAGTCTGTAGTTGGAAACATAATTGATACAGAGGTCAAAGTTTTTGCATTTTTGAACATTTTTGCCCCAAACACCATTTGTTGGAACATTTTATTTCACCACGTTCATGGCCTGCTGCACACAGTTCTAGTTGTTTTGTAAAATCTAATAGACAAGCACCGAGGTGCAAGGGCACATTGACATCATAGTGCATTCTGTCCAGTGAAGAATTACTCTGAATGGTGTACAAATTTGTGATTTCATTAACTTGCAAAGAAAATGAAAATTCACATGCACTCACTGCAGAGGACTTAGAGCTTAAGAACTCTAGAAATGTGGAAAGATGACCACTGTGGAACAGAGGCTGCAGGTGGTTTGTGCACTGATATGCACTGTTAACTGTAGGTTCTTATATTGAAAGGTGTTTGCCTTTCCAAAATATCATTGAATATACCACAGGTGGACTCAAGGATGATCAGTGGAAACAAAACTCACGGCAAAGGCTGTCAATATTTATGTACATGCGATTTCGTTTTCTATTTGTAATTAATTTGCAAATATTTAATTCAAACCTTTTTCACAATGACATTATGGGACATTGTTTGTAGGATTTTGGTGGAAAATTATGAATTTAATCTACTTTGAAATAAGGCTTTAACCAGGAACAACGCAAGGGTTTCTAGGTCTCATGGCTAATTTGTACTATAGGCTCCCAGGCCCCATACACCATCTTATGTTCTTGCCACATACAGCAACAATCTACATCAATAAGTATTAAAATGATTGCGTATTCAACGTGAACAATAAAGAACTAATTCTGAACAGTTTATTACATGAACTGAAATTATACATATATACAACTATATACAAAGAATTATATACTATAAACAGTACATGTAATTATTTTTTGTTGTTATGCATGTTTTACAGTAATAAACATTGGGGTGAGTAACTAAAAGAATTTATATTTTCTGTAACCTAAAACAGCTTAATAAAGATTCAGAATCATAACACAAAAATAGGGAACAATAAATCACCTTTATTTATTTATTTATTTATAAAACCATGTCACTAGCTGTCTTACTCATCTTATGCTATCCTTGTTTTCATGCTTTTTATTCCTCTTTTTGTATCCTGATTTAAGCTGTGCCTATTGGCCTGGCATGCTAATACAGTGGTTGTTTATATTAGTGTCTATGAATAAAGTGTGAGAGCTCTCAGCAGTCTCTTTATCTAGAATTGGTTAATGAAACGACAGTGGCTCCAATTATTGGCCAGTTAAATCACACTTAAAAATGTCTAAATGTGATTACATTTAGATACACAGCATCAAACCAAGTGACATCTGCAAATAAACCCTGCTGACGTTTCTCAGAACTAATGGCTTTTTTTTTAATTATTCAAGTAACAACAGATTAATCTCAATAAGAGTATGTGTTTTGCATACAGATTAAACTAAAAATGACTGAAAAACTGCCACCATCTGACACACAAACTGACACCATCAATACCAGTTACTCTTGCTTCCACAGAAAATGATTAACTAAAATGAAAGGTTATGCCATCACATACTTTTGCCCAGAAGCATGCACTCCTATAACCATCTGGAAAATAAGAAACTGATGACATTTCATCAAGTGCATCATTAAGACAACATCTAGAGCACTCAGAAAAATTATGTCCCAATAGAGGTACCCTGGAGAAAAAAATACATTCTCCAGTGGCAACTGAAAATAAGCATGCATTGTAGATTAATAATCATTTAGTACAGCCTAGTTGGAGACTTGACACCTTTAATAAGTCTTTTACTGAGAGGTACACAAAACAATTTATCACTTGAATGATTTCATAGTGATAGCAGATATGAATGTAGGAAGGGGAAAGAAGCTACATTTCTTAGCAGTGGGTTAGAATGCAAAAACAGTCAAATAGAAAGGTAATTGCAAGATGGATGTTAAAATGCACAAGGGTTAATGTCAGTCATTTGTTAGATACTGTCAAGTAAAATGGCTCCCTACTAGCTGATCTTAGGACTTTCTACTGTTTTATACACTTCATGCTTTACTTGCAAATAGCATCTTTGTATTTAAAACAATGCAATGCAAATATGTCCAATGTGACTTATATGCAGAGATAAGCTCATTTGAATTGCAACATACTCTACATTATATTATAATAATATAATTATAAAAATAATTAATTAGTATGGTGTAGGAAAGGGGTGTCAAACTCAGTTCCTGGAGGGCCACAGCCCTGCAGAGTTTAGTTCCAACCCTGCTTCAACACACTTACCTGGAGGTTTAAAACAAGCTTGAAGGACTCAGTTAGTTTGATCAGGTGTGTTTAAATAGGATTAAAGCTAAACTGTGCTCAGCTGCAGAGTGTGACACCAAGAGTTTGACACCTGTGCTGTGGGGCCTTCTTTTGCAACCAATACAACTTGGTGGTATGCTGACATTACCCTAGATATGTGGCTTTTGATACATCAGAAAGACTTGCTCTAAAACCTCTAGAAGTCCTCTATGGTTGGCATCATCCTTTCACAGGACTTTGATCACATCAATGGCACTGCACAATCTCTAGAGTGTCCCCAGGTGGAAATAGAGAACAAAGAAAACAATTAGGGTAGCTGCTGTTCATAGTGTATTTAAACAAGAGATATTAAATATCAATGCAAAAAAGAAGTGCTATAAATGAAAATAGCAGTTATATAAACAAACATATAAAGCATAGAAGTGTTTCTAATGAAATGTCTGGTGGAGACAGGAGGAGTGTGTCCTACCTGTCAAGCCCACTCACCTGCATCAAGCACACTCATGCATCATGCATATGTGATGCATTGTGTGTATGCTTTACTAAACAGATAGGTCTTTAATCTAGTTTTGAATTGAGAGAGTGTGTCTGAGCCTTGGACATTACCAGGAAGGCTATTCCAGAGTTTAGGGGCCATAAATGAGAACGCCTTTACTAGACTTTGCTATTCTTGGTACTACCAGAAGCCCTGAGTTTTGAGATCTTAAAGAGTGGGTTGGATTGTAGCGAGACAGAAGGTTGGTTAGATAAACAGGAGCTAGATTATTTAAAGCTTTATAGGTAAGAAGCAATATTTTATAATCAATACAGAGGATAAAATTGGGGAGATATGGTAATATTTTCTAGACCTGGTAAGAACTCTGGCAGCTGTATTTTGCACTAACTGAAGTTTATTAATAGAGGATGCTGGGCAACCAGCGAACAGAGCATTACAGTAATCCAGCCTAGAAGTCATAAAAGCATGAACTAGCTTTTCTGCATCTGAGATGGATAACATGCTTCGTAACGATATTTCTCAGATGAAAGAAGGCGGTTTTTGTGACATGGGAGATAGGATTTTCAAAAGTTAAGTTGCTGTCAAATATAACACCCAGATCTTTTACAGTAGAGCTAATACTAACTTTGTATCCCTCTAATTGCAGGTCGAGTTGTGAGATCTGCTGTGTACAGGATTTTGGCCCAATAAGTAATACTTCTGTTTTGTCTGAATTTAAGAGATGAAAATTGTTGGTCATCCAGTCTTTAACATCTTTAATACACCCAGTAAGCTTAGACAGTTCAGACGTCTCATTAGGTTTTGTTGAAATATATAATTGAGTATCATCTGCATAGCAGTGAAAGCTGATCCCATGTCTTCTAATAATGTCTCCCAGGGGTAGCATATATATTGTAAACAGCAAAGGGAATAAAACTGATCCATGAGGCACTTTACTATAAAGGTACTTTTCTGGCCTGACTTATAAACGCTGTCCATTTACATTTACAAACTGGTAACGGTCAGTTAAGTATGACTTAAACCATTGTAAAGCTTGTCCCTGGACATCTGTAAAATGTAAGCGATCTATAAGGATATCATGATTGATAGTGTCGAATTCAGCACTGAGGTCAAGTAAAACTAGTAATGAGACGCAGCCTCTGTCAGCAGCTAAGAGTAAATCGTTGGTTACGCAGTTTCCGTACTGTGATGAGGCCTGAAACCTGACTGAAACACTTCAAAAACATTGTTCGCCTGTAGAAAGGAGCATAATGGGGCTGAAACAACTTTTTCTAGTATTTTAGACATAAATGGAAGATTTGAAATAGGCCTATAATTAGCTAAGTTTCTGGGATCAAGTTGTGGTTTCTTAATAACCGGTAGCTTGAAAGGGTTTGGAAATGGCCTAAAGATAAAGAAGAGTTGATAACATTAAGAAGAGGTTCTCCTACTACAGGTACCAACTCTTTCAGTAATTTTGTTGGAACTGGGTCTAACATACATGTAGCTGGTTTAGACATATTTATAGGTTTATCTAGCTCTTCCTGTCATATGATTTTGAAGCACTGTAAATTGTTTTGATTTAGTAGAATGTTTAATGAGTCTGAATATAAGGTGGTGCAGAAAGTTTAACATCTTCTTTTTTCTATCTGAAGCCTTCTATTTTATCACTGAGAAGTCATCACTACTAATTTGTGGTGGAACATTTTGTTCTGACGACAAACGATTATTTGTTAATTTAGCAATGGTGTTAAATAAGAATTCAAAAGTTTTTTTTCCACTTATGTTCTAGGGCACGAGTTGCTGTTTTGAGAGCGCGATTATGACTGTTTTACCATGGTGTAGTTTTATTCTCTCTAGCCTTTTTTAATTTGATGGGTGCCACAGTATTTAGTGTGTTAGTGAAGATAGCATCAATAATGCTAGTAACTACATCAAGGTCATTTGCGTTTGCGGGTGCATTTAGAAATAGAGAAAGATCAGGTAAGTTATTCATGAATTCGTCTTTAGTGGAGGGAACGATATGTCTGTGCAGATCTGCTAATTTCAGGAATACACAGATTATATAGTAAGAAGTAGTGACCTGTTATATCATCACTTTGTGGTATAATGTCTACATCAGTGACCTCAATTCCATGAGATAAAATTAGATCTAATGTATGCTTTAAGCGATGGTTTGGACCAACAACTTTTTGCTTTATCTCAAGTGACTGTAATAAATCTGTAAACGCAAGTCCTAATGTATCATTAGTGTCATCTATGTGGATGTTGAAATCTCCTAAATTAGTATTTTATCAGTTTTAACTATTAAGTCAGAAATAAAATCAGAAAACTCTTTTAGAAAATTGACATAGGGTCCTGGGGGTCTATGTACAGTAATTAAAACGAGAGATAACATGTTTTTTTGCAAAAAAAAATAGGCCTATACAGAAATGCCAACTGACCCAGCCGAGGCTGGAACCAGCGATCTTCTTGCTCTGAGGCGACAGCGCTACCCACAGCGGTATATTTATATATATATGTGACGCACGGTGGCACAGCGGTAGCATGTTCGCCTCACAGCAAGAAGGTCACTGGTTCGAGCCTCGGCTGGGTCAGTTGGCATTTCTGTGTGGAGTTTGCATGTTCTCCCCATGTTCGCGTGGGTTTCCTCCGGGTGCTCCGGTTTCCCCCACAAGTCCAAAGACATGCGGGTATAGGTGAATTGGGTAAGCTAAATTGTCCGTAGTGTATGTGTGAATGAGTGTGTATGGATGTTTCCCAGTGATGGGTTGCAGCTGGAAGGGCATCCGCTGCGTAAAGCATATGCTGGATAAGTTGGCGTTTCATTCCGCTGTGGCGACCCCAGATTAATAAAGGGACTAAGCCAAAAAGAAAATGAATGAATATATAATATATTGTTTTGTTTTCAGAAATAATAAGCCAAATTAAGTGAGTCTTTCCCTTTAAAAAATCCCAAAAATTTGCCAATGGAATAAGTAAAATGATCTTGTTTTCAGTTTGAAATAGGATTATTTTGCTAACCCTACACTCTTACAGAATACAAAGACCAAAAAATATGGTACAAAGTTCACTGGGGTGGGTTCCTTTTCAACAGGTACACCTTTATATCTTACAGTTGCATAGTGGTACCTTGAAGGTACACTTTTATACATTTAGGGTACTATGAGGTACACAAGTGTACTTTTTGTTAGAAAAGTGTACCTTTTGAAAAGTGACAGGTACCTTTATTTCTGAGAGTGTATGGGCAGATATTCACATAATTCTAGATTTAAACATTTTTAAATATTTGGACTGAAAGACAAAAACTCTTATTTCATTTTTGCAGTGTAATATAGAGGTTTCCTAAATTCATTGACATGCATTGCATGTGATACTTAAGCTTTAGAGACACACTTGCTTCACTGCTTTAACCATCATTATTTGATGAAACTGCAAGGTTTCCATTTTCAACTATTGTGCACAAGATCCCCTGCTCAATTATTCATTGGGGCTATGAAAAACACATGGACTGCTCTAGTCTCACCTCAGTACTTTTCTTTCCCAGTTCTTCCTCCTGTTCTTTACAAGACCAGTAGTAATTTCAGCTGAGAGGGACCATGGAGGAGCTCCAAAGACAACCAGGCACCTTGGTAGAAGACAAGCCTAGGAAGGTAAGGTTCAAGTTGGCCTCGTCGTACAGTGGTCGGGTCTTAAAGCATGTGTATGAAGATGGACAGGAACTGGACAGTCCAGAGGAGCAATACCCTCACAGCTTCATCCACACCAAGATGGAGATGGGACATTTATGTGACTTAGAAGATATGCAGGACCAGAGTTTGTACCCTCAGACAGGCCTGATTGCCCAGAGGATAAATGTCTATCGAGGAGTGGCAGGATGCAATTCTCTGGCCTGTGGAGACATTCCAGGAGGGGATAATAAAGTAAGAATACTGTGCATTGAAACCTAAAACTGCTTAGTGACACTTAAAAAAAAAACATTAAAAAGGCAATTCATACTGTAATGTTCACACCACACTGTTTTTGGTAAAATATGAAAAATAATACAAATAATAACAGTAGGTTAAAATATACAAACGCATGTTTTTCTCCAGTGTAATGGGGACCTTTCTAATTGTTTAGATCTGGCCCCAGCATGTTACCAAGTCAGCCTGTAGTCTTCAATATAATAATAATAATAATAATAATAATAATAATAATAATAATAACAACAATAATAATAACTCTTATTATTATTTCTTTGTTTTACCCTACAAACAAGTACAACATAACTATCAGGGTTTTACTGTACCGATATTATAATAAAGAGAAAAACATCAAATTATTGAAAAGATTTTCTTTCTTAGTTTCCCATTTTTTTTTACATTTCTTATTTTTCACTAAGTAGATTACATGTGCTAAATCAATGCCTTCTTCTGCAAAGAAATATATCATGCTGTTCAACTAACATGCTTAAATATGCAGACATCAAAAACAAAATGTGACATTATTTTCTCAATAACAGATTTTCATGACTTTCCATACTGTTTATAGTTATATAATAATCTAATCTAATAAAAGATATTTAGAGTTTGCAATAACAAGGTTGTTTTGTTCTTCATGAATTAATAAATGTCCAAATTGTTGACCTTTTTATTATTATTATTTTTACATAATAATGCAATAAACTAACTGTGATATGTCAGATAATATTAGGTAATTACAGGAGTTAATGTTAGGATTGAGATTAGGTTCAGGATTAGTATTTTATATTAGATGACTGTAAAATAAAGTACAGCTGAGTATCTTATAACCTTTTATTCATAAATCATGACAATTATAAGATTAAAATCTTTCTTAAAAAAGCTGCTTCAAAATCATGTGAAACTAACATAAGGTTAAAGAGTATGTTTCTAAGAACTTGGCATTTAAAAGATTTGTTATCTTTCTTATCATTAACATTCTTGTTGACATCTTTATTATTTCTTATATTCAGGATTATGCATTTAAAAAAAATTCCACCCTTAAGTGTTAAATTTGTTTAACTCACCCTGTATTTTTCCCACAATGGATATTTAAATAACCTCTCTCTTTTTTAACAGACCAGGTACAAACTGTAACCATAAACTGAACCTTGTTTCAAACTTCATTCCAGCCCATGTAAAACTAAAATCTATTAATTATTTTCTAATATTATTCACATTTTAGTGAAAATGGCCTTTTTTCACAGTATCATCATTTCCTTCATATACATGGAACATTTCATACATTTTGCAGTGGTACATGATACTAACGTGGGCGAAGTTTGGCAAATGGTCAGTTCTTATAAGCAAAACACAATGTTTTCTTTGTTTCCTTTTGCCCTCATTATTCATTCATTAATTTTCCTTCAGCTTAGTCCCTGATTTATCGCCACAGCAGAATGAACTGCGAACTACTCTGGCATATGTTTTATACAGCGGATGCCCTTCCAGCTGGAACCGACCACCATGACGGAAAACAGCCATAAACTACGGCCAAATTTAGTTCATCCAGTTCACCTATACCACATCTTTGTACTTATTATTTTTGGTTTAATTCTGGCTCTGAACAGTGAATGCAATGAAATATTTCCAGATTGTGTTTTGTCTCTGTCTATGGTTATGCAATGCTGTTACTAATTCATAGTTTCCAGATCTAATAATAGACCAACACTCTAGCGGAGCTTCTAAACACAGACATGGAATTGCATCCCATCTACACAAACATTTTCAGCTTCCATTTTCTCTGCTTTAAATCTGAAAAAAGTTAAGAAAAGAGCATTATCCATATATATAGACTTAAACATAATCAAACAATGTGGATCCTTAAATAAGATTAAAAGCTAATTTGTTTCTCTGCTATCTCTGTAGAGATTACATTTTCATTTAAATGTCACCTGTGACATGGTGTTAAAATACTGTCAGTGAGCCTCAGTTGTGCATATCAGCATCTCAAGGAAAGCTGACAGGATCTTTATCAATTAATCTAATGCAATCTATCAGCGGCTTACATTTTTCAAAACCATGCAGCCTTGGTACAGTGCAGCCTTGGATCAGTGGACATATGTACTGGCAAATAATGGCCTGTTGGCTCAAAATGTAGACTTCTTTTTAGCCCAAGTCATGTCTTAATTCCGTTCCGCATCTTTTTCCCTAGTGTTTTCCTTTTTCTCTTGACTCGCCCTAAGAGAAAAATGAAAATTACCTAATAATTTACTCACCCTTAAGCTACCCTCTGTGTATATAACTTTCTTCTGTCAGACAAACACTGTCAGAGTAATTTTTTTAATCCTGGCTTTTCCATGCTGTATAATATGGGTTGGGTAAGTTTTTTGAAGCTTACAAAGTCTGTTGTAAAACTAACCCATATGTCACCAGGGGTTAACAAGTCTTATGAAGCTAATCAATGTTTTTGTAACAAAAAAACCCCAAATTTTAAATTTATAACTCAAATCACTGACTTCTAGTTTCCACGAGACACAGGAACTTTCTCTACAAATAAATCGTATTTCATGCGTCATACAATATGTCAAGTCAGAGGTCAGCCAAGAAGTTATATACACTGAGGATGCCTTGAGTAAAATGGGTTAATTTACATTTTTGTAAATTTATTCTATTAAAGGCCAAATCACACCGCTCGTCCACTCAATACAACTTTATTTGTATAGCAATGTAGATTGTGTACAATGTAGATTGTGTCAAAGCAGCTTAACATAGATGAAGTTGTAGTAAATTAAAATACTTCAATTTGTCAGAACCAAAAGCCTAGTGGTTAAGTGTGCTGACATATAGCACCATGGTGCTCGTGGCGACCTGAGTTTGATTCCTGGCTCCAGGTCCTTTGCTGACCCTTCCCCTCTCTCTGCTCCTAATACTTTCTTGTCTGTAACCTCCACTGTCCTATCCCAATTAAAGGTGAAAACCCCTAAAAAATAAATATAAAACAATTCAGCCTAACTATCCTTTAGAAGATTTTGATTCCAAAAGTTTGCATTTGTGTTTTATGTGTATGCTAATACAAAGAGATGTGTCTAGCTTTAAACTGACAGTAGGTACGTTTCCATCCACCTATTTTTATGCGCATTTTGGATATGCGCATAAAAAATCGGTTGATGGAAACGCTAAGATGCGCATAAATTTTGGAAATGCGCATAAAAAATGTATGCGCATAACTGAGTAGGATAAAGTTTTTATTCGATAAGAAAAGATGCGCGTAAACTGCGATGGAAACACTTTTACCGAACAAATTCCAGTATGTGCATTAAAAAAAGGTCATGTGATTTGGTTATAAGAGATCATGTGATGATAAAAATGTGTGTAAATGGACAAACCAGCAGGCTGAGCACATTGTAAAACATCTGAAATGTTGTTTTGGTCATTCTAAAATGCCTTAAGCATTTCAGTATTAGTGTTATTATATTATTAATGACCTCCAGATTTGTTAAGAGCGTCTGTGCTCCGCGTCTCACGCCTTCAAACGCCGCCACGCGTTCACTGCGCGTCAGCATTGCCTTCTGAGGCGCAAGTCATTTATTAAATGAAGAAAAGATTCACGCAGCTTCTCCTACCTCAGCAAATTCCGTTTTTACTGTTGATATTTGGCGCCATTTAATCAGGAAGTGACGATTTTGTTCTCTTTGACTCGTTGGATGGAAACGCTGCTTTATTCGCACATCGTTTATGCGATATTCCAGTTTAGCGCATAAAGTTATTTCGCATTTTTGGATGGAAACATAGCTAGTGTGTCTGCCTCCTGAACTATGCTAGAAAGACTGTTCCAGACTTTAGGTGCCAGGATTGAGAAAGATCCACCACCTACAATGTATTTCAAGGAATAATCAATTGTCTATAATTAATTGAGCATAGTGGACACAAGGGGCTGTAATACACCAGGAGCTCCCTCATATACTGGGGAGCTAAGCCATTCAGAGCTTTGTAGGAAATCAATAAGATTTTTAAATGCATACAATGTTTAATAGGGAGCCAATGCAATGATGAAAGAACTGGAGTAATATGATCATATTTTTTAGTTCTAGAAAGCATTCTAGCAGGTGCATTTTGAACCAGCTAAAGTTTAATAATTAGGCCTACAGGGCAACCACCTAGTAATGCATTACAATAGTTTATCTGAAAGGTTGTGAAAGCATGAATAAGCTGTGCTGCATTAAAGATTGATTTATGACATATGTCGTTATAGACATATGTCGAAGTTTGACAACATTTTTAAATGCCTTCAATGTCGCCTTCAAATGACAGCTTGCTATCAAATATCATACCAACATAATTTTCAAGCCTATCAAGGAGAATGTTATGATCAATAGTATCAAACGCAGCACTGAGGTCCAACAATCAGTGCCAACGATCAGACAATATGAGCCAGTCATTCGTACTCTGAGGAGTGCTGTTGCGGTGCTATGAAATGCTTTAAATCCAGATTGGAATTACTCACAAATATTGTTTCTCTGTAGGAAGGAACATAATTGAGTAGATATGACTTTTTCTAGTATCATTGATATATAAGGCAGGTTTAAGATGGGTCTATAATTAGTTAATTTTTTGGGATCAAGCTGTGTTTTTTTTAATAAGAGGATAAATGACAGCTAGTTTAAAGGTTTTAGGCACATATCCTAAAAGTAATGATGAATTCAAAATGTTAAGAGCAGGTTCTGTGACTTCTGAGAATAATTGTTTTAATATTTTAGTTTGTATAGAATCTAACATAGACGTTGTTGATTTGGAGTATTTTACAGGTTTAGATATTTCTTTCTCTACTACACCTGAGAAAGTATGAACTTTATCCATTAATGATCTACAGTGCTCTAATTGGGACGACGCTGTAGGGGACAGATTCATGGTGCTTAATTTGATCTCTGATATCATCAGCCTTGCATGCAAAGAACTTCATAAAGTCATTACTGCTGTGTTGAGAAACACTTGCTGATGCTTTATTTGTAGTTAGATTGGCCACTGTAATAAACCTATGACTGTGTTTGTTTTCTTTATTAGAGTTTAAAAAAAGCAGATCTGGCAGACTTTAAAGCTTTTTTAAAGTTAAGTATACTTTCTTTCCAGGCCAGACAAAAAACTTTTGTTTTGTTTTCTTCCGTCTATGTTCCATTTTCTGGGCTGCTTTCTTAAGGGCACAAGTGTGCCCATTGTGCCACGGTGTCTGGGTTTTTCCCCTAATATTTTTTGAATGTAATGGAGTAAAGTGTCTAAAGTGCTTGAAAGGACAGAGTCAATAGTTTCGGTTGCCGTGTCCAGCTCTTCTAGGCTGTTTGGAAAGCTTAGGAAATTGGACAGATTAGGTTAGGTTACTGACAAAGTATTTTTTAGTGCTAGAGGTGATCGTTCTACCATATTTATAAATAATAGCTCATTTTGTAGATTATCAATACGCAATATACACAAGATTAAATAGTCATCTGAAATGCCATCACTCTACTGCACAAATTCAACATTATCAATATGATATGAAGATATTAGATCTAAGTAGGTCCTGAGGGATGCTGTTTTACTCCAACAGAGGTGGGTTGTCTAGGAAGGCCAGACTTGATACATCTTTTTCATTATTTATATGAACATTAAAATCACCAACAATTTAAACTTATTTTAACTGTTGCCAAAACTATTTTGGATTAGAAATCAGCTAATTCTTTTGTAAGTCTGTGTGGTGCCCTGGAGGCCTATAAACAGCCACAAATATAAATTTAAATTGAGATTTATTGTTTACATTGCACACTGACATATAGAGCACTACTACTTCAAAGGGATTGTATTTGAAGCCAGATCGCTGAGTGACACTAAAACATTACTGTATATTATGCCAACACCCAAATAATTGGATACCAATTGATTTTTGATGGTTTGCTTTAGAGACATTATATTAGTAAATATTCAATCACATGCCAAACATCAATCATTAGAGTACTGGTACAATGTTTGCATAAATGAATCACACGATCTTTGGCAATACATACTATATATCTTTGTCTATGACGTCATTCATTCATTCATTCATTTTCTTTCGGCTTAGTCTCTATTTCAGAGGTTGAGAGGTCACCACAGCGGAACGAACCGCCAACTATTCCAGCATGTTTCTTCAGTTTTCTCCAACTATTCCATGTTTTACGCAGCGGATGCCCTTCCAGTCGCAACCCAGTATTGGCAAATGTTCATAAAGTTTCAGATTAAAATACAGATAATTTATTACAGCATTTGCCACTTTTTTCCTGCAAGCTATGTACCTTTAAATGAAAAGAAAAAGCAGCTGCATTGACAATTCTTTGCACATAGTGCATAGTATGTAAGGGAAAAGGTGGTCAAGTTATTTTCAGCAGGTCTGGAAGAGCCTTCTGATAGCAAAAAAATCCTTTTGTGGAGATCTTACACTTGCACAAACAGCAACATAATGCACCAAAAAAAGAAAATAGCAAAGCATGATCAATTTAATTTTGTGTGATGTTCCCTAACTAATATACTGATGACTATAAATATGTCATTATTATTTTTACCAATATACTAATTTGCTAATGAGAGTTAGGGTGTGTTCACACCCCTGAAAAGATGGGTCGCAGCCCAGTTCTATGCTCAAGTAAACAGGAGTTTTTCTAAAAATTGGTGGAGGAGCTCTAATAATGTCAACATTTGTTGTGTAGGCAATAACTAAGAATCTCAGATTAAAATAAAAAAGGTTTTAAAATAATTGCAGAAGCCTTTTAGAAATAATTTGAAATCAAAAGTAAAAAAAAAAAATACAGAGGTAGTATTTTAATATATTAGTCTGCTTTTATACTGCTTAATGCACACATATAGGCAGTCAAACATTATTGTTTTGGATGGTCATCATACATACATACATACATACACTGTAAAACCCAACAGTCAAATTTATCAAATGAAATGAGTGTAATTTTACTGAAAGTTAATTCTACTCATTTGAAAAGAGTTTTGAACTCAGTGTTAAAGTTGAGTTAATTAAGTGATTAAGTATGTGTTGATTGAGCGTTAATATTATACACCTGCTGTTAGCAAGCAGAATTAAGCCGCGGTCACACTGCACTTTTCTCCCCATAGACTTCCATTCATACGCACGCGAATGCATCAGACCGGAAACGCAAGCTTGTGTGACAAGTTTCGCAGTTTGCTGCCTTGCAAAGTTTAAGCTTGGTGAACTCTGACCTGCGAAATCGCAACATGTGACTGTGTGATACCAAAAATTTAAAACATGGACCAATTGTTCGCTTTTTTAAATGTCTAATCATCTTGTTTAATCCCGCCCCTTTTCGCAGCGCCGTACAACAGAATTTTGCATGCTCAAACTCTAGTGTGACTGCAGCTTTACTGAAGAGAAACACAAAACTACAGCTGACTTCAGTCACAGTCTTAAAAGAAAAAAAACGCAATCTCTTACAATCTTAGCAGAGAATCACTAAACAACTCAACAAATAGTATCAACAGCTTCACCTATTACTAACATATTACTAACCTGCTTGACTTTGTTTCTGTCAGACGTCTACAAAAGCTTTTTGGAAGATTCACTGGAAATAATCTTGTTAGACGGCACCATTGATGAGAACAGCAGTTGCTTTACTAGGGCTCTTTGACTGCTTTTGTCCTGTTAGTTTTTCTTTGAATGTTGTAATTTTATGTTATGACAAGAGAAAGGAGAAAGAATGTTATCAGGTTAAATAATCAAATTGCTAAATCATAATTAATTTTGCTGTATAAATTTATTTCCAATTATGTTGATGATATAGTATTGGATGGGAAGTATTAAAGATGCTTAATTTAACTATGCTTTATTAAGGGCTTCTAAACAAACATACATGAACATTTTCTTTACATCAGAACCAATTAAGAGGCACAGACTTCAAGAATCAGAGTATGGCAGCGTCCGAAACTGCCTACTACTCAGTAGGTACTGCATTTGAATTTAAACGTACTACTTGGCCGTATATATATATATA
>CAIGQV010018552.1:388218-411214 GCA_903798115.1 Danio jaintianensis | reverse complement strand
AGAAAGAAAGAAAGAAAGAAAGAAAGAAAGAAAGAAAGAAAGAAAGACATGAACATCTTGGGGGGCAAGGGGGTGAGTACATTATGTGTGATTCTTTTTGTTGGAAGTTGACTTCTCCTTTTAATGAAAATGCATAACTGGTACCCAGTGCTTTCTCAATTCATGTTAAACTTACAGGCCATATAGAGTTTGTTGCATTCACTATCAATATAAAGCTGCTTTGACAATCTGTATCGTATAAAATGCTATAGAAATGAAAGTGACTTGACTTTGAGCCAAGGATTTAAAGACTGAAAACATTTGATCACTTCGCTTTAAAAAAACATGCAGTGCAACAGACTTCATAATTACAACAGTGTCTTATGATTCTTTAAGTGCACAAAGCCATATTTGCATTTTAGTTTGAATGATGCTTTGTCAGGTGACAACTAAGAAAAAAAAGCATTTCCTTCTATGTGTGTGCTGCTGTGAGAGGCATCTTACCACTAAACATTTGCGAAATATAAACCATAGCTGTGACCAAATCACTCCCAACTTACTGAAATTTATTTGTCAATAAAGAAATTATATTTAGATTTTTTATTTATGTTTCTGTTAAACAGAAGCAAAATTAAAGTTTACATTTGTATTTTATAATAACAAACATTCATTCGTTCATTAATTTTCCTTTCAGCTTAGTCCCTTTATTAATCAACGGTCACCACAGCGGAATGAACCGCCAACTTATCCAGCATGTTTTATGCAGCAGATGCCCTTCCAGCTGCAACCCATCAGGAAACACCCATACACCCTCATTTACACAGACACACACACACACACACACACACACACTGCGGACAATTTAGCTTACCCAATTTATCTACACTGCATGTCTTTGGACTGAGGGAGAAACCGGAGCACCCGGAGGAAACCCACGCCAACACAGGGAGAACATGCAAACTCCACACAAATGCCAACTGACCCAGCCGAGGCTCGAAACGGCGACCTTCTTGCTGTGAGGCGACAGCACTACCCACAGCGCCACCCTAATAACAAACATAAAAACAACATTTTCATTATTAATAAAATAACTGTAGGAAAAGCATTATGCAGTAAATGCATCAAAAAACTTAGAATTGAATCGTTACCCTCTGAATTGTAATCAAATTGACCTAAAGACGAGAGTTCGCTCCTGTGCTAAAAATAAAACAAGAGAAAGCCACTGGTTGCATGAACAGCAGATTTTAAAAATTAACCAGTCAAAGGCAAATGAAATATAGTAGCAACTTTACACTACATTACATTTCGCTGTGGGCACTCACAATAACAACAAAACACTGCACTTTTGTAAATAATGAAAGTAAAAGGATGTGCTTTCTGCGGTCTCAGTCTTTAGACAAGGGCAGCCATAATGATTACAATGAGCCAAGTAAAATATTACTACATACCTTCAAATGTGGGCATTAACTCTTCAAGATTCCATCCTTTTAGTTTGGTTTTCACATTTTCATCCATCTGAAACAGAATAACAGATAAAAGCATTTTAGAAAAATTAAGTAAAAAAGATAATGTTAGTCAAAAGTCACTTAATCACAAAAAACTCCTAAATTATCATTATTATCCTGGGTGTGTCACATAAAATGGTGGTCAAACTTTTTTCTTTTTGGCGGTCGAAGATGATTAGGTTGGATTTAGCCTTAGCTTAGACATTCCCGTCTGCATCAAACTAACCATAAGTACAGGATTAATTAAAGATAGGTCAAATCACGTCTAGAATGTAAAATGCTCATAGTAAATTAAAAACATTTGCTATTCAATGTACAGCTAAACAAAATGTACAAGCAGAGCAGGAAATATATTAAGTATGTTCTGACCAAAAAAAAAAAAAAAAAAATCAACAACAACAACGTTAGAGAAGCTGAATGTAACACTCTTATGCATCAAAGTATTGTTACAAAAATGACCTGAAAAAAAAAAAATCAATGAACAAATTTAATAAGTACAAGAGTAAAAATACTACTTACTGTTTTACAGTTTACACCTCAGAAAGATCACAAATCACAGTACTTGCTGCCATTACCTACATAGAAAAATCTGTCATTCAAAAGGCATTTTATTACAATAAAAAGCTCCTAAATGATCCTTATTATCCTTGGTGTGGTGCTTATAAAACGGTCATCAAACATGCTTAACGTTAGTTTCAAGCATTCTTTAGCCTGAGCTGAGCTCAGACATTCCCGCCTGCATCAAACCATTTGTCGGATTGAAGGAATTACATGTTCATAGTAAATTAACGTCGTTTGCTGTCGAATGTACAACTAAGTTAGACGAAATGTAACTTAGCTTACAAGCAGAGCGGGAAGTTTTTGTGTATGTGCTGACCAAATACCATCAAATTAGTTAAGTAAACTCCGCTGTATCAAAACCGTATCTAACACAGTAGACTTAACGTATACAAAAGTAATATTTAAAAAAATTACCTTATCCTTTCCAAGCTCCTTCCGTTGACTCATTCCGATGTCACGCGCGCTTTCCCGTCCACTGAGCAAGAGGTCGGCCGTGAGGTGGAGCAAGAGGTCGGCCGTGAGGCGAAGCAAGAGGTCGGCCGTGAGGTGGAGCACAGCCGTCGCTTAGTCGTAAGGTTAAATAAATTGCGTATATATATATATATATATATATATTATACAGTAAACTAAATGTGTTATTTCTTATGAAAATTGTTAAATACACACTGAGTAGCTTACGTTTCAGACAGAATTTCACTCGCTTCACTCTAAAGACGGCGCAAAAAAAATGGAGGTTTCTCACGCTGATGTCCCTGGATGTTGACGTGACGTGCGTGCTCTCTTTCACGTCCGCGTTCCCAACCCAGCACTGCTGGGTTACAGATCAAGACCGATTTTCAACCCAAATTGGGTTAAATCAACCCAACTTTGTTACCCAGCAGTCTCAACCCAGCATTTGGGTTAAAAAGTCAACCCAGCATTTTTTAGAGTGTATATATATATATATATGTATGTGTACATATGTGTGGGGTTGCTTCTCATCCAAGGGAGTGTGCTCACTCACAATTTTGCCCAAAAACACAGCCATGAATAAAGAATGGTACCAAAACACCCTCCAACAGCAACTTCATCCAACAACAGTTTGGTGAAGAACAATGCATTTTCCAGCACGATGGAGCACCGTGCCATAAGGCAAAAGTGATATCTAAGTGGCTCGGTGACCAAAACGTTGAAATTTTGGGTCCATGGCCTGGAAACTCCCCAGATCTTAATCCCATTGAGAACTTGAGGTCAATCCTCAGGAGGTGGGTGGACAAACAAAAACCCACTAATTCTGACAAACTCCAAGAAGTGATTATGAAAGAATGGGTTGCTATCAGTCAGGATTTGGCCCAGAAGTTGATTGAGAGCATGCCCAGTCGAATTGCAGAGGTCCTGAAAAAGAAGGGCCAACCCTGCAAATACTGACTCTTTGCATAAATGTCATGTAATTGTCGATAAAAGCCTTTGAAACGTATGAAGTGCTTGTAATTATATTTCAGTACATCACAGAAACAACTGAAACAAAGATCTAAAAGCAGTTTAGCAACAAACTTTGTGAAAACTAATATTTTAATGCTGTGACTGAAGTCAGCTGTAGTTTTGTGTTTCTCTTCAGTAATTCTGCTTGTTAACAGCGGGTGTTCATCATTAATCCTCAATCAACACTTTACTTAATCACTTAATTATCTCACATTACTCATATAGATTAGTTTTTTTAACTCAGATAGTTTGTAGCAATTTTTTTTTTTTTTTTCAAACGGTTTGAGTTGCCTTAACTTATTGGGTTTTACGCTACTCAGTTGGTTTGAGTTCTCTTCATTTATTGGGTTTTACTGTGCTCAAATTGCTTCGTGTACTCAAATGGATTAAGTTTACAGTACTCATTAGGATTAGTTTTTGAACTTAAATGGTTTGTTGCAATCGGTTTCCTCAAATTGTTTGAGTTACCTTAACTTATTGGGTTTTACAGTGTACATACATACATGAAATGTAATAAATTATTGTTGATATAGTATTACACATTACTTACTATGTAATTACATAGTTCCTTACACTATTGTAAGAATCTATGACATATTTTACACTAGATGAACTATATTCTATGCAAACAACAAATAATTTATACAAATAATGTATAAATGGTACTGTGAGAATTTCAGTCATTTTCTATATATTTCATTGGTAATTTGTTTTTGATTTTATAGGTACCAGTATTAGATTTCGGAAAGATTATCATCTACACCAGCAACCTGAAGATTATTCGAGCTTCTCACAGAAGGGGAGAAGCTGTAAAGAGTCCTCATCGCAGCCGGGACAGAAAAGAAAGTTCCCCAAAACGCGAGTCCCGGAGCAAAGGGAGACATAAAACAACATGTTCCCAGCCAGAGGAGCCCGCCACAATGATGGAACAAAAGGTATATAGAGTCTGAAGTAGATTGTTAATGCTCATGTCTCAATGATCTTCACATTTTTAAATAGACAGAAACTATATACGTGCTGCACCTCACGTAGACAACACCAGCTGCAGGCTTGAAGTGTGCACTTTGCTTTATTATTTTCAACATAGGCTCATTCTGAAAATGTAGCCCTATATACATTTTTGGAGATCGTGAATTATGTAGCCAGAAGTACATATGGCTGCATTTTGTCTTTAAAACGAAGGCTATGGGGTGGTATGACGCCGTTCCTTTTCGGGCTTACCAGCTGACCGCTTACCTCTGTATGGACGGCTTTCACACCGTTACTAGTTTGTCCAGATAGCTTGCCATTGTACGTTGGCGGACTTGAGACGCAGAGAGGAGTTGACCACAATGACGGGGTTCGAGTCTGGCAAAGAACAGGGGTCTGTTCTTCGTACCTCTCTAAAATGATCTAAGATGATTTGACAGATCCTGGATCTTTTAATCTTGATAACTGATCTCTGGCTAATTTGGTTCTTCAAGCAAGTTCGCTAATCAGATTAAAATGTCCTGATGAACTGATCTGAGATCACTGCGTGTTTTGTGAAGGACAGATCTATCGATCCTCGAAATCATGATCAGCAATGCAACGATTGTCTGATGGCACAGCAGTGTAATGACATCATCTGATTAATATTCAATTATCCATGTGAGCAAAATTACATAAAATTCGTAGTAAACAGTTTGTTAAATATTATATGCAATAACTTTCCACATTTGTTGTGTGCTGCAGGCTTTACACTTTCGTGTGTCGAGAGTATTTAGCATTTTACTTAGTTTTACTACATTCATTCATTAATTTTCTTTTTGGCTTAGTCCCTTTATTAATCAGGGGTCGCCACAGTGGAATGAACCGCCTTAATTTTACTTTTAGAGTGAATTTTCTTTATTATAGTAGGCCTATTCAAGTTTTTTAATATGGCTGTTTAAATTAATTTTGCACCAAAAAAGCATTTTTGATATCGGTAAAGGTGTCTGCAACTTTTGAAAAGCATCAAATCACCGGCATATTATCTGTCAAAATGTGTGCATGACTGCATAAATTATTATTCCTTTCCTAAATTTTTTTTAATATTGGCCATGTCCATTATCATACACAAATTGTACTAAAGCTGGGTCAGTACCTTAAAATAGTACGCATTTGTATCTAAAAAGTCGATATTAATTAATGTTCTCTTTGAACCCCTTTGGGAGAGAATACCTCAGTGACAGTTTTTGTACTTTTATTTCGGAGTGTAGATTGCATAACAGTTTTCTTTGTAATGTTTTAAAAACTTCTATTTATATATAAATTTATATAATTTCTTTACTATTTTTCCATTTTCCCCAGTGTAAGTAATCTATAGGTTACTACTGTAAGAAAATGTCAGCATTCGGTACATACTTTCAGTATTACTTTTGCTTGAACGGGTCAATCTGTGCTTTTGAAAACAATATTGGTTGGGTTTAGGGAAGGAGGAGGGTGGGTCAGTCGATCGGTCAGTCATTCAGTCAGTCAAAAGTCAGTCGACAGTGGCCTCTGGTGGATTTACACAAGAAAAGCAGGCGTGAATGGCACTCGCGAGAGAAATTTGAGATCTGAAAAAGCTTACACAGCGGCCTCTGGTGCATTAGCGAAAACAAAAACTGCAAAAAAACCTAGCTCCTGGAACATATTTGGAGCTCTCCAGAAATGTATATAGCGGTACATTTTCAGAATGAGCCTGGGTTGATTATTTTGATTGCTTGTGCACTATTCTTGTTTACATGCTTTTTTTCTGCAGCCAGATGCCAGCTCCTGTGAACAGTGTGGAGGTTCAGGTTGTGCGCCATGCTCACTTTGTCATGGCAGCAAACTGTCCATGCTGGCCAACCGCTTCAATGAGTCAATCAGAGAACTGCGCTGTCCAGCGTGTAACCCTGACGGCCTAGAGCGCTGCCAGTCCTGCACACACTAACACATATGGTGCTGCCAAGCTGTGTTGGATGGAATTCAAACCCTTTGAGGTGTAAATGAAAGTGCCTTTTGGATTAGCGTGTAAATACAAGAGCTTGAGGGCAGAAATGCATCTGAAAAAAAAAAAAATGTAATGAGAATTGATACAGATTATGTAGACACCTGCTTAGGGGGTTAATATTAAATCAGTATGAAACTGGGAACTCAAATAAAGAAAGGTTGCAAGAGAAGACATTATTTTGTAACAGTACATGAATAATGATGTATTCATATATAAAATAAACATTACTTTATTATGGACTAATGATGAGTTAATGTATACGCTAATCATGAATTAACTTTAACTACAACATGAGTCACCAGAGTTCATGTGTGAATAACGGCTACCTTAATTATTTGTTAGTACATGATTGTTTGTTAATAAATGTATTAGTGTATGCTTAATTTAACCATCATGAACTCAAGATATGTTAATATATAATTATGTTGTGACTTTATTTGGAGGGAAAACCATCATCGTTAACCCATTCTTAACTACTCATGAACTCCTTATGTATGTCCGTCTAGTGCGTTTACACTGAATAACAATAGAAAAGTGTTCCGTCAACATCAACATAACAAGTTTAAACACATGAGTTCATGAGTAGTTAAGGATGAGTTAATGGTGATGTGCTTCTCCAAGTAAAGTCACGACATAATTATACATTAACATATCTTGAGTTCATGTTGGTTACATTTGGCTTAAACTTAAATGTTAATTAATATTTTAATTAACAAGTACTAACAAGTAATTAAGGTAGCCGTTATTTACTCATGAACTCTTGTGACTCATGTTGTAGTTAAAGTTAGTTCATGATTACCATGCATCCTAACTCATCATTAATTAATTCATTCATTTTCTTTTCGGCTTAGTGGCTTGATTAATCTGGGGTCACCACAGCAGAATGAAGCTCCAACTTATCCATCACATTTTATGCAGCGGATGCCCTTCCAGCTGCAACCCATCACTGGGAAACACCCATACCCTCCCATTCACACACATACACTATGGACAATTTAGCTTACCCAATTCACCTGTACCACATGTCTTTGGACTTGTGGGGGAAACCGGAGCACCCAGAGGAAACCCACGCGAACACGGGGAGAACATGCAAACTCCACATAGAAATGCCAACTGATCCAGCCGAGACTTGAACCAGCGACCTTCTTGCTGTGAGGCGACAGCACTACCCACTGCACCACCGCGCCACCTTCATTAATTCATAATAAAGTAATGTTTAGTTTACATATTAATACATCATTATTCATGTACTGTTATTGTAAAGTGTTACCCATTATTTATCAGCATGTCAGTTTCAGTTCCTGGAGGGCAACTCTCTTGAAGAGTTAACATGTATTATAAACAGTGTATTCAAGAATACTAGAAACTTCCAGCCAAGTGGTTTAGAGTGTTCCTACAGGAGTGGAGTTTGACATGTGCTGTGTGACAAATGCATATTTCCTGAAAAAACTATAGAATTTGGGTAACAGTTTATTTTGATAGTGCCCCTATATATAGTCTGCTGACCGTAAGTAAAGTGTTACCAATGAGTTATCAGTTTAGGTTTTAGATGTTCAATAGCGATTGGTAGACATGCAACAAACCCTCAATATGTTTTCAATACCTTTCTACAACTTTTTAATAGTCTGTATGTAGTTGTTAACTAGAGCCCATATTTATCAAGCTACTGAGAATTACTCATAGGAACAGTGCTAAGAATTGACTTAATTGACTAAACGTATTCTTGGCTCAAAGCTGCACTTAAAAGTTACTTACCATGCATCCCAGTCATAATGTAAGTCTTAAGTGTCAGTTTTACAGGTGATTCATTACACTTAGATTAGATTTTGGATGATGACATAGGCATGGACCAATCACCAGTTGGCATGGGAGTAGAATTGTTAATTTAAGAATACTTATATTAAATGGTGAACTCCTAATAGTAAGGATTTTAGGAAGTTAGGAATTTAGGATAATATATTGTGCTATACCGTATACTTGACATTGAAAAGGAAATGTCAAAAAAAAGGAATTTTCCATCATTTCAAAATTTTTAAAGCTGTTAGTGGTGAGTGACAAACCTCACGCTGCTGACAAATGATGATGCCTGCTTTGTCTTAAAGATACCATCTGATTGACTGCTTGCCGTTGATAATAAAAACATTATTAATCTCCTGAATGATTTGTGCACATCTCTGTCTCCATACCAAAGACCTGCAAACCCATGCAATGGGACAAGTTTCCACAGGTGAATCAGTGGGCGGTTATGTGTGTATATTGCAGGGGAATTCAATTATCTGCGGGACTCCCACAAAATGGAAATATCTAAAGAACTAAATATAAATAATCAAAAATAAATCAAATGTTAATTATCTAATGCACTAAAGCAACAATGAAAACTGAGAAGTTAAGGGATCCACTTCCACAAGGGAAGCGTCAAACAGTGAATTCGCCGTTCGGCTGCAGATTTTTTGCAAAGTGGAAGTTTGCTCCTGTCATCATTTTAGCACATCACCATTCAGTCACTGAAAAATATGTCCCGCTCTACAGTTCTACTCTACAGTACCATCACAAACCACTACTGGAAACTCCTAACCACCTGAGACACCTCTGGAGCTGTCTTAAACAACTGGGAGAGTAAGAGTGATGCTTAGCTTTAGGAAAAATTGATATTTTGCTGTTACACTGTAAAACTCGTTGTTGTAAATTTACAGTGTTTTTACAACACCACTTCTGAAATTCTGTACACTGTAAAATTTTGCCCTGTAAATTAACAGTAAAATGCTCGCAGTTGCAAGTAATGTACTTTTATTTTAAAGTCTGTTGCTGTAAAAATACATGCACTGAATTAGAACTGAAGTAAACTCACTTCAATCACAGAATAGACTACCTCAATTTAGCCAACTGCTGTTTAAGTTTATGAAGAAATGTTTCTAATGTCTTATATGCTTTACACAAGTATATTTATAACGATAACTTATTTTAGTTATTTCAAAACATCCAGTTTAACCCAAATCTCTTGCATATAGAGCTAGACTTAACATATTCATTCATATTCTTCATCTCACTGAATCAGCAAAAACACAGCTGCTGTCTTTAAATAAAAAAACACGCAGCATAACATCAGCATTTCATTGTTCATCTTTGACTCAAACACTGGCTCTACTCTCCTCCACAAGGGTGACACACAAAAGGGACAGAAGAAATTTGACTCAGGCTTTACAGATAAATACAGTTGTTGTTTTTTCTTGATTTTACAGAATAATACTGGCAGCTGGGTTGCCAGCCACATACACTGTAAATAATTGCTGTTGAATAACGGTCAGATTTTACAGTAAAATATATTTTTTTTTCACTAAAACAGTAATATTCTGTTTAAAACGGTGCATTCTGGGTAATATTTTTGTTTTCGAGAAAGTAACCAACAGCAGTAAACTGTGAATTAACAGAGCTCAGAGTCGACATTTGAAGTCTGTGTTTGAAATCACACTTTGTGCCCTTGGTTACTATTATGTACACAAGTTCACTAATATAGTTCACTTGACAGAGTTAATGAACACAAATGAGTGAATTCAGACACTGATGAACACCTTCTGTTAATAATCACAATCACTGAAGGAAAGAAAAACAATAAACACAAACAGTGACTTCAGTTACAACATTAAATAACATCAACCAAAATAAAACACTTTCAGTCTCAGCAGAGGATCATTAAACAACTCCACAAACAAAAGCAGATACACTTATTACTGACCGCTTTGACTTCCATACCATTCTTACTGAGAATCAACAGAAATTTAGTTTTTGTGTGTCACCGTAATGGAGCGAGGGACTGGTTTAATTGGGCTCTTCACCCTTAAATTCATGAGGACGGTCTCATGCAAATTTTTATGCTTAGTTGCAGATTTTTTTATTTTTTTATGAGAAGTATAAACAGGAAAAATACCTAATTCTTTTACAGAGTGAAGAAATAACATACAAAACCAGTTAAGTTATAACACTCAGACCTCCTCAATCAGACCTTGTACCTCAACAATGGTAACAATTAAAATGTTTCATGCCGCAATGTATGCTGGGTGTGGCACAGTACAAAAATCCCAGCATGCATTACATCATGAATAAATTATGTAATATAATGGTCTTACAGTTTTCTTTATTTGCGTTTGATTCTGCTGTTGTTTATGTTTAGATTCTCAGTAGCCTGATAGCCAGTTTGTGATGTCTTTGAGTTAAACTGTTATTTAGTTACCTGTCACCGTTGTTGAGGTTCATACGCTGATCCTTGATGTCTCTTTGAGTGCAACTCATGCCATAGAGGAAAGTGTTTTAGTCCAAGATATTCTTAAAAACTTCCAGAATTCAATGCCACATACAAGAATGTTATGTTATGTTACGTTTAACATTAGATAACAGTGATGAATTACATTAAACTAGAACAGGTTCTGCCTCACTAAAAATAATATTAACATCACCAGATCTTTTTAAAGTATTTTGGCTTGCTTGCCATATCAAAAGAGCTTTTTAAACAAAGTTCTTAAAAATTGCAGCAGCCAAAATAAATTAATGTTAAAAAATGTAAGGGTTAAGAGCCCAACTACAGCAAACTCTATTCTCCATGATAGTGACTTAAAATGTTAACCTTTATCTCAAGAAGAACTTTAGTAGATGTTATACAAAAATAAACGTTTTAGTAATAAGCTGGTGATGCTGTTTGTAGAGTTGTTTAATCATTTGCTGATAATTTTAATGATTTAATCATTTGTTGTACTTCAGGTTATTTCATTACAAAGCTGTGACTGAAGTTGTAGTTTTTTGTATGTTCTGTTCTTGTTTTTTACCCTCAGTATTTCTTCATTTGTTCATCGCTAATCCTCAATTATCATTTAATTAGTCATTTAATTAATTCATTTACTTCAGCTTTGCTCCATGTTTCTTAAACACTCAGTAGTGTTGACACTTATAAGTGTTCAATTAAAAACTAGGTATTTGCTTTGGGGTTTAAAGGGTTAAAGGTGTGAGACGTAAAAACACGGTGTAAAAATGTATTTTAACAGTAATATAATGTTAATTTAAACTACGGATGTAGACTGTAAAAAAACAGTAAATTGCTGGCAACCCAGCTGCCAGTAGTTTACCGTAAAATCAAGGAAAAAAAAATTTTTTTCTGTAAAACCTGAAGCAAATTTCTTCTGTGTGTCACCCTTGTGGAGGGGAGTAGAGCCAGTGTTTCAGTCAAAGATGAACAACAAAATGCTGATGTTATGCTGCATGTTTCTTTATTTAAAGACAGTAGCTGTTTAGTTGCTGATGCAGTAAGAATCTCTCTGTGTTAATTCTAGCTTTACATCTATGTGTGCTGCTGTGTTTTCGAATGAACTAAAATAATTCAGTGAACAAAATGAGTTCACTTGTGTATTGTGTTTATTAATGTAGTCCATGTATTTTTACAGCAAAATACTGTAAAATAAAAGCACATTGCTGGCAACTGCAGCATTTTACTGTTAATTTAAAGAGCAACAGCTAGATGCTGTTAATTTAACAGTAACTTGCTGGCAACCATGCTGCCAGTTACTTACTGTTTTTTAATGGGACAATTTTTAACAGTGTACTGTGTTTTTATAGTCTACTCCTGTAGTTTACATTTACAGTAAATTACTGTTAAAATACATTTTTGCACTGTATTTTTACATTAACGTTAACCCTTTAAACCCTACAGCAAAATCCTCTGTTTTAAATGAACACTTTCAAGTGTCCACACTACTGAGTGCGCAAGAAACAGTGAAACACAGCTGAAGATAATGAGTTAATTAAATTATAATTGAGGATTGGTGATTAACATCCTGTTAATCCTGTTTACAAAAAGAAATACTGAAGGAAAAAGAACAGAACAGAAACAAGAACAGAAAATAGAGAAACAAAAACTACAACTGACTTCAGTCAAAGCTTTGTAATAAAATCAACTGAAGTACAACAAATTATTTAATCACTAAAAATCAGCAGATAGTTAAACCACTCCACAAACAGCATCACCAGCTACACTTATTAGCCTGTTTAATTTTGTATAACATTCACAAAAGTTCTTCTTGAGTTTCATTCATTTTCCTTCGGCTTAGTCCCTTTATTCATCAGGGGTCGCCACAGCGGAATGAACACAGCGCCAACTTATCCAGCATATGTTTTTCACAGCGGTTGCCCTTCCAGCTGCCACCCAGTATTTGGAAACAACCACACACACTCAATCCACACATACACTACGGCCAATTAAGTTTATTCAATTCACCTATACCACAAGTCTTTAGACTGTGAGGGAAACCGGAGCACCCGGAGGAAACCCACGCGAACATGGGGAGGACATGCAAACTTGACACAGAAATGCCAACTGACCCAGCTGGGACTCGAACCAGCGACCTTCTTGTAGTATGGATATCTGCAGTCTGGAGCATTGGGCGTGGCCAAAGGTAGGGGCGTGGCAAAAGGTTTTTTCATTGGTCAAGTTTTTTTTTCCGGTAGGGGTGTGGCAAAAGGTTTTTCATGCCGGAAGTGCGATATGCACATCAATATAGCAGCATTTTTTATGACATTGTATAACAATAATTAATATTTTTACAGTACTGTGACGGTTGGGTTTAGGGTTGGGGTGGGGGTAGACATAAGAAAATACAATTTATTTGGTAATTTAATAGACTCGCTTGTTTAGTGTAAAGGTGGACTGGTTTTTAGAATAAGGAATAAAGATGCCCCTTACCTTTTGGCACCCCTACCTTTTGCCACGCCTATTTCTCCAGACTGCAGTTACCTCCTTCTCACCTTCTTGCTGTGGGGCGACAGTGCTAACCACTGAGCCACCGTGTCACCCTCTTCTTGAGATTTACATTTAAAGTCACCATCATGGAGAAAAGTGTTTGCTTTATTTGGGCTGGTGAAGCTTATTGTTTAAAAAAATGCATTTGTTACAGCAAACATGCCAAGCAAAATGAAATAAATAAATAAATATCTGGTGATGCTGATTTTGTTTTAAGTGAGGCAGAACTCCTCCTGAAATTATGTAATTCACCGATGTTATTCAATGTTTAATCCATTATTAAAAGTAACATAATAACATGTATGTGCCACTGAACTATAAAGGTATATATGCAAAAAAAAAACTGTTCAATGGTTTAGTTTATGCTCACAGAGACATCAATAATCAGCGTATAAATCTCAGCAATGGTGACAATTATCAAAATGAACAAAACTCACAAACAGGATACTGACAAAATCAACAACGTCAACATAAACAACAGCAGAATCAAACGCAAAGTGTAACATCAATAAGCTATATAATTTATTACTGCAATTAATTTCATACTGCAATGCATGCTAGGATTTTTGTACTCTGCCACACCCAGCATGCATTGCAGCATGAAATATTTTAATTGTTACAATTGTTGAGGTCCAAGGGCTGATTCATGAGGTCTGAGTGTGTCTTTGTAACAACTAAACTGTTTTTTTTTTTCTTCTTCATTTACTCTGTTAACTGGAACATGAACTGGTTGCTTTTCACATTTCTGCTTGTCATTGATAACATAAACGTATGAAACACAGTGGAAAATAGCAAAATATTTCATATAAACAATCACACTACTAAGTAAACCTAGCACAATAAGAGCAAGACTGAATTACATTATAACAAAGGTGTTTTATAAACTCTGAGTTACAGCACCTAGAAAAAAACTAAAGTCAATAAGTCAAAGGTGAAGAGCCCAAAGCAGTCACTGACCTCCATTATGGTGACACCAAACAAAATAAAACACCTAAACCTCTGTTGATTCTCAATAAGAACTGTATAGAAGTCAAAGCGGTCAGTAATAAGTGAATCTGCTGATGCTGTTTGTGGAGTTGTTTAATGATCCTCTGCTGAGACTGAAGGTGTTTTATTTTAGTTGATTTTATTTAATGTTGTAACTGAAGTCACTGTTTGTGATTATTAACAGCAGGTGTTCATCAGTGTCTGAATTCACTCATTTGTGTTCATTCATTCATTCATTTTCTTTTTCGGCTTAGTCCCTTTATCAATCAAGGGTCACCACAGTGGAATGAACCGCCAACTTATTCAGCATATGTTTTACGCAGTGGATGCCCTTCCAGCTGCAACGCATCACTGGGAAACACCCATACACTCTCATTCACACACCTATACAGCATGTCTTTGGACTTGTGGGGGAAACCGGAGCACCCGGAGGAGAACCATGCGAACACGGAGAGAACATGCAAACTCAACACAGAAATGTCAACTGACCCAGCCAAGCCTCGAATCAGTGACCTTCTTGCTGTGAGGCGACATCGCTACCCACTGTGCCACCACACCACCCCATTTGTGTTCATTAACTCTGTCAAGTGAACTATATTAGTGAACTAGTGTACATATTAGGGAACAAGGGCACAAAGTGTGATGTCAAACACACACAAGACTCTGAATGCCGACTCTGAGCTCTGTAAATTTATAGTTTACTACTTTCTCAGAAACAACAAGATTACCCAGAATGCACTGTTTTTTACAGAATATCTCCTGTTTTAGGGAAAATACAGTCTATGGAGACTATAGTGTTCTTTTGTGCATCCTAAAACACCACATTTATAATGCCTCTTAGTCGCTGACATTATCTTTAGCAGGTAAGGTGTGAAAACTCTAATGGCAGGTGGCTACTACTCACTCAGGGCTGTTTATGCTAATTAGGAAGATATTATCACTAATGGGTGGTCTTTTCCCCCTTCGATGACACAAAGGGAGAATGTCAATGAAAGTATTTCTGCAGGCTGATTTTTTGAAGTTTATGAAAAAAAAAAAATAGAATACACTGACTATATTCACACACTGCTGCCACACAACTGTTTAACACCCTTATAAAAGTGATTTTTGCATAATAATTATTTAAGTAGGAGTAAATTTCATGAATTCTCAGCACCTTAGACTAAAATGTCACTTTGGTCGGCACTGATAGCCTAGTGGTAATGTGCGCCAACATAAAGCACCAAGGTGCTCATGGCAACTTGAGTTTGATTCCTGGCTTGAGGTCTATAATGTCCACTATCCTGTCCAATAGAAGGTTAAAAACCCCTAAAAATAATTATTTTTAAAAATGGCACTTTTAGAAGCTTGATAAATACGGGCCCAGTTTATCAACAGATTTTCAGTACACATTCAGATGCCCATAAGTAGCAGCGCAACATCATTTCAAATGAAATTTAACCATTTATAAAGTTACGGTAACAATTTAGGGACCACTTCTCACTATTAACTAGTTACTTATTATCTGACTATTATTAAGATATTGGCTGTTTATTTAGTTCTTAAAAAGTACATATTCTGCATGATCTTATTTTGCATACCTAATAACTAAACCCAACAACTACCTTATTAGCTATTAATAAGCAGCAAATTAAGAGGTTAAGGTAAAGTCAACTGCACATAGTCAGATTATCAAAATGAAGTAAAAATGTAATAAATGCTCTTGAATGACTATTACGAGCCAACATCACACGAAAAGAAAACTACTACTCAGTAAATTTTCAGCAGACAGTCAACAGAGAGTTAGTACTGACACTGATGCAAGTATTTGATGTAAGAACAAGAAACAAAAGCACCAGTTTTCCATGTTTTCTGTGATGTTGACTCCTTATTACAGTACATTTATTTTGGCAAATAAATATATTCATAGTTGCCCTGGTTATTTGGCTGCTTCAATGGGGCAGCATAGGGACATAAAAATGTCCTGTTCTGTTAAAACAAATAATAAAATAAAATATATTTTTTTCTCACACAAAGGATATGGAAGTGTATTTATTATTATTATTATTATTATTATTACAAATAACAAATTCAACATAACTACATGCTGATTGGTAAATGGCAGTGGGACCCATTTTCATTTAATTATGAAAAGCAAATGTCATTACATTCTTTGTACATAACTTTGAAATATATTCGTTTTGTAATTACAACCCTTTCTCACAAGGTTATAACAGTTCAGCTTCCTGTTAGTTAGCCTGATCTGGTAGCTTCAAATGATCACACTTTTTTAAATTCTACCTTTTCTATCACAAACAATATATCAATAAAATACTAGGTTAGTTTAAAATAAAGTTGAACTTCATCCCTTCCCCCACACAAAATGGGAAATAAGACAGAAAGTGTGTCAGAACTGTTTGTTTTCAAGAAGTGGATTTTCTCAAACCAGCCAAACCAAACTTTACCTTGTTAGATAGCAATTGAATGTACAAAATGTCAACAGTTTTGAGTGGGGTGAGCAAGCCTGCAGCTAATATTTTGACAGGATTCTGTGATGTCGGTGTGTTGTGTTGTGTCAAGGATCAGAGATGTTTTTCCACTATCCACTTTATTGCTTGTGTTTGACAGAGCAGAGCCGGTCAAATGTGTGTGGCAGTTGCTATATTACTATTGTGTTCGTAAAAGGCCTCCAGCCTTTTCTCTAGATGAGACATAATATTGTTCATTACAGGAAAGCATTTCAAGAAAATATTGAAGGGTACCTGCTCACACAACTGCATTTTTTGAACAATAGCTCCTTGTTAAATAGAAAGATCATCAAAAAACGTCTGTTACAGAGAAACAATAATAACTGTTCATTTTATTGACATCAAGTGAAATGGTCCATGTCTCACTTTTGTAATATTGCAAACAGCAAAGGGCTAAATGGCACAGCATCAAACCTCATTAATATTTTATTTTGCTTCTCACAGGTTTCTATGAAGCCAAGTCTTGGTTTCTTTCATCTACACAGATCTTTCACTAAAAAGCATACAGTCTGAACCACATTACAACTAGAGAACAGTCAAGCTTCAGAAGCAAAAGATTTTTTTAAATAATTTGAAATTAAACCTTTAAAGTCTCACTGTGGTAACCAAAACTATGCCTTAAAACTTATTTGATAATTACAAATATAAATATTAACTTTTTTCATAACAATATCTTATCTTAATAGAAAGAAAAAAAAATCACCTTAAAATTGCTTTGACGTAATTTAACACCTCTTACCTTGTTCAAAACATATAGATTCATAAATATGCTAATTTGTCCCGCACTCACCACATCACACCATCTCTCCCTGTGCCCTGTTTAAAGTTGTTCAAATTAAGTTCTTAGCAATGCATATTCCTAATAAAAAAATAAGTTTTAATATATTTCATTCATTTTCCTTCAGCTTAGTCCCTGATTTATCAGGGGTTGCCACAGCAGAATGAACTGCCAACTATTCTGGCATATGTTTTACACAGCGGATGCCCTTCCAGCCGCAACCCAGTACTGGGAAACACCCATACACTCTCACATTCACGCACGCACACACACACACACACACACACACACACACACACACACACACACACAACACTACAGCCAATTTAGTTCATCCAATTTACCTATACTGGATGTCTTTGGACTGTAGGGGAAGCCAAAGTACCCGGAGGAAACCCACATGAACACGGGGAGAACATGCACTCAGAAATGGCAACTGGCCAAGTCAGGACTTGAACCAGTGACCTTTTTGCTGTGAGGTGACAGTGATAACCACTGAGCCACCCTGCCACCCTTTGATATATTTATAGAAGGAAATTTGTTTTTAAAGTCTTCATGGAAGATTGAAGACTTTTTGGCATAAAAGTAAAAATACTGGATTAATGGTTATGTCAATGCACATTGAATCTTAACATTATTTTGACAATTTAGTATGTTATAATAAGAGGATTTTTTATTTGATCAGTAAAGCCGGTTGTGTAATCTGTAGTAAATCTCCAGCATCTTCTTTCAGACAGAGCAGAATTTACTACATAGAGTCGTACTTTAGTGACAAGGTACGTCACAGTCGAGGGCTTTAAAGCCAAAATGGCTGCCTTTGAGAACACTTGGCTGCGCTGGCTGCACTCAAACTTCAACTCAATCTTCAAGTTCTCTAGTCTCCCTCCCAGCTTTTTTTTTGTCTCTGGATTGAAGGACCCATTAAGCACACCCTCTGGCATAGAAGCACCTACTTATCAGTCAGCAAACACTTTAAATCAAGATGCTAATTCTGTACTTGACATCCCAATTCATTCATTCATTTTCTTTTAGGCTTAGTCCCTTTATTAATCTGGGGTCGCCACAGCGGAACGAACCGCCAACTTATCCAGCATATGTTTTACGCAGCGGATGCCCTTCCAGCGGCAACCCATCACTGGGAAACATCCATACACACTCATTCACACATACATATACTACAGACAATTTAGCCTACCCAATTCACCTATACCACATGTCTTTGGACTTGTGGGGGAAACCGGAACACCCGGAGGAAACCCACGCAAACACGGGGAGAACATGCAAACTCCACACAGAAACGCCAACTAGCCGAGGTTTGAACCAGCGACCTTCTTGCTGTGAGGTGAACGTGCTACTCACTGCGCCACCGTGCAGCTCACATCCCAATTCAATTGATCTATTTCTAATTACTAGTAATTCATTTTTAAAATAATATTTACATATTATTTACAATAATACATATGATCAGTTACTAACCTGTCCACTGATAACTGGTCAATTTGTTTAGTCCAGCTAACCAGTATTAACATTTTAAATAAATAAATAAATAAATGTGCAGATTTATTGTATTAGCGCAGAATGATCTATAATATATCTATAATATAAAGTGTGTACATTAATGCAGGTTTATATGGTCTTTTCTAAAGGCACTTCTTTCATACTGTTTGTTCCAGCCTTTATTGTAGTTCAAGTCACGTACACTTACTGTAACACCAGTTATGTTAGCACTGATGAAAGTATTTCCATATTTTGTTCTCTAACATCATTATATACACATGTTTCTGAACTACAGACCCAGAGGTTGGGGTGGTCTAACAAAGTCCTAGCACTAATGTGAGCAGTTAGATGTCATAATTGGCTTCTATAGTCACTTTTTTATTTCAGCATAGAGCATTGTGACTTGCTTTTGTGTAATGAGAGCCCTGCAGCTAGTCATTAAATGGAATTGCATCCCCCTGCTCTGAACACAATACACTCCCCTGTTCCACTTCCTTTGGTGATGACAATTAAGATAACTGCAGCCATGTGTGATATTTTGTACAACATTATTTCATGATTCACTTATTAGGAAATGTGTTTCCTCTTTAGTCATTGGAGTGCAAGAGTGTAAACATGGTGAATGTTAGATTGTTGCACAATTCACTAAGTTAAAAAAAAGATAAATAATAAATGTCAGTAACATTGTTCTGTACCCAGGGGCTTGGATTTTGTCTAACAGTTGGTTAGAAGGGGGCAATAAAAGTTCTCATAAGCAATTTTTAAAAGGGGCACAAATAATACAGCTAAAATTAGCAGCTAATCCAGGCAGGGGCGTCATAAGTGGGGGGAAAAGGGTGACAGAGTATGTAGGCCCCTGGCAATTTAGGGGCCCCGAGGCAGGCTGTATGGTAGAGTTTAGATTCTCTGCTTGAGCTCAGACTTGACCTGACTCGACCCACAAGCTGATATTTTCTGCCACTATCTTTGAACCGGGCCGGGTCAGGTCGTAATCAAGCATTTGTGTTTTTTTGTCATTACTTAATTAGCGTAATTGGGTGGAGAGCTATGCCATAATTAGAAATATTATATGAATATTTTAGCAAAGTCGGCCTAAGCAACACATGTGTAGATCTACAAAGTTGCACAATTTGCAATGCTTGTCATGTGCAGCAACGCTCTAGCTCCTGCGACAGCGTCTCCTCCACTGGCACACATAACACTGAGCCTGCTGTGCTGTCTTGTGTATAGCTTAAGTGCAATATGGAGCTTGAAGACATACAGAAAAAAAATTAAAACAGGCGAATTAACTTTGGGCAAGTTTGGAGGAAAGTCAGAGGTATGGAAACATTTTCAACAAGTCGTGGGCAGTGACAATATATGTGTGGCTTTGTTTTGTACAAACAAACTTTGTACACTTTCATGGACTTTCATGATGAACAGACCAAGGTTATAATAGTTTCGGATTTTTCATTAGATTTAGTTTTTATTTCGTTTTGACTTTTTGTTTTCAAATTCAGTTAGTTTTAATTAGTTTTTAGAGGAAGATTTACTAGTTAGTTTTTATTAGTTTCTATATTTTGAAATTGCTTAGTTTTAGTTTAGTTTTTATTAGTTTCAGTATTAGTTTTAGTTTTTTTTTTCTCCTAAATTACAATATTTGTTAGGTGCAAGATACAAAATCATCAGAATATTGTAGGCTATAATAACTCAATAAAAAAGAAATATTTTTGAAACATGTATTCAGAGGACACATGAACAGTACCATCTACCCATCCTCAAATTTAAATACACAAGATATCAGGCCTAAATTCAATATGTGTGCAAGGCTGCTTGGGTTAGATACACAGTGATGGAATGTTCAGATCTTTTCTGTGAACCGGATCTTTCGTGACAATCCTCCCATGTTAGGGCTCAACATATCAAAAATATGTAGTCAGCAATCATAATTTCAGTCAGTTAAAATATCACCATGATCTGAAAAGTTTCTTAAAATTAATTTTTGCAACCCAACTGAAGCATGATTCACTTATTTAAATTCCATTACGATTTTCTGTTATGAAATAAACTTACATTTCTCCAGATCCTCTCATTTAATCCCTCGGTTCACCCGCGCTGCAGTGGTCCAAATTTAGTTCAGTCACAGCAGGCTGTCATGTACTGTTTGTGTTCGGTTCACTGAATCACGCATGTGCAGTATTATGTGTTCACCCGTTCTCAAATACAATCTCTGTGTACTGTTCTAATAACTGAATAACTCGGTAAATCGGTTTATTTCGAGTCAGATGGGGGTATCAGGCATGTTAAAGTAAGTCTTTGTGGATAAGTGCTTAATGGAGACGCGAATCGCTTAAAATGATTCAGTTCGATTTGGTGAACTAGTTCAACCGGTTCACTTAGAAGATCCGGTTAAAAGGAATGATTCGTAAAAAAAAAAAAAAAAAAGAAAAGGAATAATTCGTTCGCGATCAAGATCACTAATACGGTAATAAAACCCATTATTGGATACAAATGTGTTAAATGAATACTTTTAAGTGTCTTTTCGGGTCGTATTTAATGTGTCACCGTGCTGCTGTCATGTCCAGTCGTTTTTGTCGCGGGAGCAAGCGAGGACTTACTGGAGGAGGACCGGCTTGATCTGGCCAATGGCAGCAGGATTACAGACTCTGGCGTAAAAGTAGATAGATTTACTTCTAAAAGACTTAAGTATTAAATACATTTATAAAGACTAAAACGAAGAATGTTTTTGCTATAATTTTAGTCAGTTTCAGTTAGTTTTGTATGTACACAATGCACTTTTAGTTCTATTTTTTTTTTTCGTTTTTATTTTTATTTCAGTTAACGAAAATGTTTTTTTCAATTCGTTTTCGTTAACTATAATAACCTTGGAACAGACACATGAAGCAGGCTTGCCATGGCAGAAAGGATGATAGTCAGCCTTAAAAGTCCTCTGTTGTTACTTCTCCAAGCATACCCCTGAGAGCGAGGCAAGCTGAGAAATGCATTGAGTTTTGCTGCAGGGACATTATGCCATTTTACGTTGTAAGTGGCCACGGCTTCCAGGTGCTAGCTCAAGAACTAATCAATATTGGTGGTACATAAGGTCCGTGTATTGGTCCAGTCCATCCTGCCTCACCACAGCAATGTTTCCCATGGAGGATGCTAAAACGTGCACCTCCTGGTCAAAAAATTTGGCCTTGACCCTAGCTCCCTCAGCCAAATAGTGTGGGTAACAGATGAAGGCAGCAACATAATCAAAGCCCTGGAACCATATAGGAGGCTTTCTTGTCTCGATCACCTAATTAATACTGTCCTTCGCCACAGTCTGCATGCCAATGCACTGGCCGACAACATGCCAGATATAGGAGAGACCTTATCTGCTGCTAAAGGACTCGTGAGATATCTGAAACAACCTGGCCTGACTGTGCAATTATCGAATTGAATTATTGCTACAGATGGGGGAGACACAATTTAGCACAGTTTACCTCACACTCAAGTCAGTGCAGGACATATTCCCAGAACTATGGGAGAAGCTGGAGACCCGCGGTGAGCTTGAGCGTATCCAAAATATTGCATCTGACTTATTGAGCTTTCTGTTCACCATTTTGGAGCCATTCTATAATGCCCAGAGAGAGTTGGAGGGCAACAAATATACAACCATAAACCTGGCCTGCCTTTGGCTTGAGAAACTGAAGAGACATTGTGATCCCTCTCCCACCGACTGTCCGAAGCAAGCCTTTGTGCACCAGAGACATGCCAAGTTCATATTGCAAAAAATCAAGGTGAACATGCTGCACAAAGTTGCTCCTTTTCTCTGGCCAAAATTCAACAAATTGAGGATGATGTCTCCTGAAGAGATATCTGAAGTAAATGCCCACGTTCGCACCCTACTCTTGTCTGTGGATGAAGATGCTGCTGCGGCTGGCAGTACTGGCTTCACACCACCAGTAGCCAGGCCCAGGACAGACTCCGACTTTGCCAAGT
>CAIGQV010018552.1:359197-387818 GCA_903798115.1 Danio jaintianensis | reverse complement strand
GGCTATAACTTTGTGATTACTATACTATTATAAAATGGTTACATTGTGTAGGCCTATAGCAGGCAGCATATAACCTTAGCCCAATCAATTCTCCACACTTCATCTACAGATTGACACAGGCAGGAGGCTGCCATCAGAACTGACTTGCCTATCAACCTGGAGTGTTTGAATCTGCTCAGTTTAATAAGACTTTTTCCATTTAGTCTAATCAAATGTTACTTTGTTAATTTTGTATGTTAATTTTTTTTTGTGTTGGAGTGTAATCATTGTAGGCTACTCTGCATCATTCGCCCATCCCCTTGATCCCTCGATGTGACTCCACATTTTTGCACTATGCTTACATTTAAAAAATATATAAATAGGCCTATTTGTTGTGTTTTCAAAATATTCTATTTATATTGACTTTGCTAAGTTATATGCCCATAGGCCATCCAAAGTTCTTTCTTGTTCGTTTTGCATGTTTAAGATTGTTGCTAAATAATAGGCTTAAAAATATTGGTTTAAAAATATTCTAAAACTTTGTAGCATTATATAAAACAATTATATTTAAAAATGTCCATAGCGTCCCTTTCTTCAAGCATTTTTTGAACAAAGTTCACAAAGTAAAATGGCCAGATTCAGATTTCAATGCTGAAAATTTTAAGTTTAGAAAGCCTGTCTTATTGTGGTAAAACGATTTGAATAATTAAACAAATCAAAATGAAACTGCACTGGCACGATGCATGATTTTGTCATTAACAGCAAAAACTGTTTAAAATAGGCTAATCTACCATTTTATTTTTGGTTATACAGTTAATAATAAGACATTACTCGTGAATATTTGACTTATTTAGGCTAACAGTTTGTTTACTACCAGAATTCTAACTAGAATGGCGATATTGGTAATACAGCCTGTAAATATATATATATATATATATGAGCTACCTTACTTTCACTTCACAATCGGGAGAGCAAGGTGGGAGAGCAAGGTATTTTTCGCGGAACTTAATGTTGTTTTGAAAAACATATCGGAAGAAAAAATTAAGTATTTTTTTCTATCATAAAGTTATGTTTATGTTAGCAGAAAGTTGTGGGGCAACAGAGGCATGCATATTCAAATGCACGGCGAAAGTAAGACACTGAAATGCATGCGGTAATACTGACTGCTGTATTTCAAGGAAGAAATAATCAGAACTCTTTCGTGTTTAGTAATTTTAATAAACTAACAATGTTAGAAAGAAATATGTATTAATTTAGAAAAAAAAAAATCAGGATATTGATTTGTGGGTTTTATTTTAAGAGTTATTAAATTACAGAATATAAAACGGTCAAAATGACCACCTTGAGTATAGTGTTAATGTATGTGTCATGACAATCTAGGGACTGGACACAAGAGGATACATTTAACACAAGGATTTATTGAACAAAGGCAAAAAAGGAAGCTTAACTGAGTTCGAAACGCTGAAGGTAAACTTGGAAATGCTGGAGAGGGATCTGGTGAATCTCAGGGTGTGATCTTCAGGACCGACACTCAAGAAGTGATCTGAGGTGCCTTATATCTCGTGTGTGTGTGTGTGTGTGTGTGTGTGTGTGTGTGTGTGTGTGTGTGTGTGTGTGTGTGTGTGTGTGTGTGTGTGCGTGTGCGTGTGTGCGCAGGTGATGGCAATCAGCAATCGGGTGACTGTGAACGGGTGTAAGTGAGTCCAGGTGAGTTGGATGATTCCAGCGACTTTTATTATTAATTATTAAAGTGAAACATGTTTCATGTATGGGATGTAATGGATTATACCTATATTTATTGATCATTCAAACTGAACAATCTATTTATTTTGTTAATGATCAGTTGAAATCAGTTTTCGTTCAAGGAAATTACAGAAATCAACAACCTTAATTTTAGGCTACGCCACTGCCCACATATAAAAAAAACATTGTGTTTAAATCTGGCTTGGGCTCATAATTACAGTTAATGTGTCGGACCAGGTCGGGCTTGGACACAGATAGAGTTGGGTTTAATTTTTTGGGCCCGATCTAAGCTCTACTTGTGCAGAGGGGCCTTTCGTCACCCCCTCTTCACTTACATGGACACGCAGACCCACACACGTTTCAGGACACACAATACTGGCCACATGACCAAGTGGAAGGGACTTGTGCCACTAGTAGGCTGATATTGGCTACAAGTATACAGCATACAGTTACAGCTACTGATAATGTGCACATAAAGGTAGGTTTAGGTTTTGGGTACGTGTAGGTGTAGACAATAATAAAACACACCACTGCTGTAAGGGGTAGTTTTAGGATTAGGGAGGTGTTAAAACAAAGTAAATATTTCTTCATAATCTACAGTGAAAAATGTTATTGTTCATTATATTGATCAAAATGAATATCAATAACAAAATCAAACTATGTATTTGCAGTATTTCATGTATTGTTAAAAAAATATGTAGCCTACATATAAATCATGTTGATATTGCTTGGTAAAGCTCATTTTTGACATCTGGTAAAGTAGGTGGCAATAATGCTTTTAAGAGTAAGTTGTTATTAAACAAAATGAAGACTGAACTATCATTAACCATGGCTGCATTCCAGTCCAATTTTTTATGCTGTTCACCCGCTAACTTTCCTTCATCTCATTGATTTGGATGAACATCATTGATTACATTACACAATTGTCCACTACTGCCAGAATATCTGAATTGGTTTTAATAGAATGGCCTTTAACCCTTGAGCACCTGAAATGTGTGTGGGACTGTGAGTGCTGGATATATTTCTTATATTGGAGTTCCACAAATTTTTATTTTGATTACTCTCACCCCCCAGTCATTTGGACCAATGTACTGTGAAAGAAGGGAGGGGGTGACTCAAAATGTTGCATATAAACAAATAACTCATGTGTTATGTTTGGTGAGTTGGTCCATGTGATTCATGTTTTTACAGTTTGAACTTATGTTAAGGGCCAGAGATGTATAAAGTACTAGAGACCCAGACTTCAGTAAAAGTACAAGTACAAATCAAAAAAGTGGCTTGAGTAGAAGTTGAAGTGCTCTTTAAGCACCATACTTAAGTGGAAGTACTAAAGTATTCAACAACATTTTGTACTTAAGTATTGCAAGTAGTTTTTTTTTTTTAATTTACTACTCAAATACTGAAAGTAAAAGTTGAAGTATAATGTTATGTAGTTATTAAAGAAAGCAGTTAAAAGACATCATATTGTTTTGTTTATTTTAAATGTCTTTTTTTGTGTCAAACAGGTTTGAAACAACATTATGAAAAGAATACCTAAATTGTGCCTTTTTTTCTCTCCACAGCTGATTCCCTTCTTAAACTAGTGTGCATCAAGCAGTAATTTTTTGGAACTTGCACATTTTCTTTTCATCCTCAACTTGTTAGGGCAACTAAAAGATCTCAAAGGCCAGTAGGCCACATTCAAGTATTTCTTATGTATAAAAACAAAAATGATTAGACTAAAAACACAGAGCTTAACTTTTTGTAAACAAACATAACAAGTTTTCCCCTTCCCTCTTTAAAGCCCTCCCCTCTTTTCCCTGCTTGTGCTTTTTTTCTCCACAGCTTATTCTCTTCTTAAACTGGTGTCAGTCACACATTTAGGAAGTTAGAAATCTATCGTTTATCCTCAAAAGTAGTTGGTTTTCAAAATTGATTGAATTCAGTCTCGCTCTTCTAGGGCTAAAGACTAATCCTGCGATACTAAAAAGCCTCTTGCAGGCTGCTGATGCTGGAAGGGGTGTGTTTAACTTAACAGACAACTTGCACACAGCTGGAAAAGACTTGAGCAAGTCCATGTTATCTGCTGAACTGGACAAGTACGCATCTAGCTGTTTGGCACCGTCTTGTGCCTTTGAACCCTGCAAACCAGAAAAAAACGTTGTCTTCATCAGATGAGCTGGACCTGTTGACCTCACCGGACTGCAATGAGGGGTTTCAATGTGTCGTTTGATATAGTCCATTCCTGGAAAAATAACAGTGTGTTATAAACGATAATAATAGTTTCAACCCATCATGATCGTAACCACAGATTTGGCATGATGACATTGTCAGTGAGAGAATGGTTTTAATGGAAATGAGAACTTTATACTTATACTAAATTGCATTAAACAAAAAGTCACTTTGCAGCATTAACAGCCTGGCAGACCATAGCCTAGTAATATGGCAGCCAAGCCTTTCTGTACCTTGTATGGTACCTTGTAGACAGCACCTGATTGGGCGATAGGAAATGAAACTGGCCACAACCGAGTGCTGTCCGCAGGGTATGGCATTAAGACGTGGGTTTGGTGGCCTACCTTCAAGACCACTTTTCACTCTATACACAATCTACAATTTCACCACCTCAAATGCAGGACCAAGGCCTTAAGCTGTCTGTCAATCATGGTGGAGGTAGTGTGAGGGTCTGGGTTACCATTAGATCATCTATAAAAATGTAAAATTATAATGTCTATGGTCTGCCAGGTTATAAATAAAAGGTGGATTTTTTTTATGAAAACAGTGTTTGAAATATAAGGACATAATTTTATTAAAATCATAATTTCTTACATCATAATGCCCTGATTATTGGTATGTTTACTATATTTGCTATGCATGACAAGCTCATGTGTGTTTCTATTAAAAAAAAAAAAATCTAATTACTGTGTGTGTGACTCGTGATTGCAAATTGATGTAACGAATATGGCCGATCAGACACATAATTATTTTGCTTTTATTCAACAAATACACCATCTGCTTCTCCCACCTGGAAAAGACTGGATGGTCAGTTGTAATCCGATCCCAAGGTATTTACGACACAAAGGAATGTGTTCAGAAAATGGACACAACCAGAGACCTGGTCAAACTTCCATAAGCTCCTTGCTTAAGACTCATACTTTTAAATGTAAACCTTTATTCTCTCTTTATGTGCAATCAGGTGTTTTGCAACAAGTATCTTGTATTAATATTATGCTCCTGTATTAATATTATGGTTTTAATACTTCTGCAATCAATGTTTAACTCTACCACAGCTAAACAAGATTATAGATAGTTCATGTTTGATGTCCCTGCAAAGCTAATTTGGTGTTCTGAACGATTGATTACATTTCATGTTAATACGTGTGCAACATATTAACATTTTAAGAAACTTGAACATTTCTGCATCAGTTTACACCAAAAATGCCTCCAAAAATACTCCAAGCCTCGCGAGGACAAAAGAACTGAACACCAGCTAACCATGTGCTCAACCGAGGGAGATCTTCACATCAAAAAGGGAACGCAAGTAACGCTTCCAGATTAGCACTGAACTGGTGTAAACTAAAAGTAACACTAAAAGACCATAGAAGGGTTAAATTGATTATTTGTGGTTCGCTTGGTTTTTCCATCATTACACTCTCTCAAACTCTTATTTTTCTTACTTTACTCTTCTCTACACTTGTATGCATGTGTGTTTGTGTTAGGTGTTTCTGTTAGATTAGTCAATAAAGTTTCATTTTGTATAAAGAAAGGTGTCTGTGCATGTTTATGAATCTAATGTCTTAAACTTCGATCTTGCTGCCCTGCTGAAACATAAATGTTTTTTTTTAATTATTGATAGCAATAGCCGTAATTATAGTCAACTGTCCGTTTGAACGATCGCTGGACGATTCTTTTGTTTGAATTTAAAGAATCGATTCATTCAGCCCCATTCAAATGAATCTTCGATTCCCTTTGAGCTAATTCGCTACATTATAATGGTGGAGAATGCGGGCAGTTTAATCTAGATTTTAAATTTATACAGGTCACTATTTCTTTATTCTTTATTACAAAAGAAATCTAACAGAGATGTATGGAAGGTAAATCCTGCCAATTTTAAATAAATGAAATAAACATTGGAAATTAAAATGAAAACCAGATTAACAATTTCATTTGAAAACACTGTTCGTAAAATATCTGCCAAAATTAAAAATGAAATGAAATTATTTAATATTCATTTTCATTTTTACTGTGGCAACACATCGTCCCTGTCAAATCGATAAATAAAATGAAGTTGCCGATTTAACATTTCATTTACACTGCATTTCCGCGTCAAGACTGCCAATATTAAAATGAAAAGCCAAACTGAAAAATAAAATGCAAATACAACTTTTACAAAGCTTGTTCCCCTTCATACGGGAACTTCAACATGCGTCTGGAACAGACTATGGGAGTGCGTCAGACGACCAATCACTCTGAAGAGTAAGAAAACGGGCCAATGAAATGCCAAATTGCATTGGCAGAGCTCTGCTCCACAGCTGGCAGCAATGAGCTATCAGCGCTATATAAGCTGCACGCTGTGGAGTGAGCCTCAGAATTTCTGCTTCAGACCCTCTCACGAGACTGAAGACCTAAATCTGCCAACCTGAACGAAGTATCAGCGCTTATCACCGGTGCGGGAGAAGACGCAACAGCGGCGTTTCATCTGGGTTTTACGTCCCCTGGGCGTTTCATTGGTGTACTAAAAGAGCAGTTTCACACTAAAAGGGCAGAATTCCCTAAGAGAGCACACGGTCGCATAATGCGTCTTTTTAAAGATGTCGTTCCGACCGTGCATTTCTGGATGCGGTGGTTTCCTCTCCCCGGATGACAGGCACGAGCATTGCATCACATGTCTGGGGGTCCGGCATGTGGATGCGGTGCTCGCGGACAGTTGCTGCCCTCACTGCGAGGGCTTAACTGTTGCACAGCTAAGGTCGCGGCGCACCCTGGCATTAGGGTGCGTCACCCCTGCTGCTCCCCGCCATGCGGTTAGCACACGGGCAGACCTGAGGGTTACAGTGGGGGCTTATCCGCCGCCTTCGGGCTCGCGGACCCCTCACTCCTCAGCTGGCTCTGTCCAAGCTTCTAGTGAGACCGCTGGTCCATCCCCCGGGATGGCCGCGCTTTCATTAGATGACACCGGGGACGTGATGTCCATCGCTGCATCGGAGGGCGGGCTAACATGCTCCGATGAAGATCCGGACCCTCTGCCACCCTCCGGGGTGGTCAGTGCGGCCTCGGGTCTGGAATCGGACATGTTAGCCGTGCTTCGGCCGTGGGTCTGGAGATGGCTTGTCCCCCAGCACCACGGCCGGACCGCTTAGATGGGTGTTACGTGGGGGCTAGAAGGGCAAGACCCTCCAAACCCCCCGTCCCTTTCTTCCCGGAGGTACACAGTGAGCTCACGCAGGCATGGAGGGCACCTTTCTCTGCCCGGTCCTCGTGCGCTTCCGCTCTCACCACCCTTGATGGTGGAGCAGCCAGGGGTTATGAGGCGATACCCCAGGTGGAGCGCGCTATCGCGGTCAATCTTTGCCCGCGGGGCGCCTCCACCTGGAGAGGTCCACCGAGACTCCCTTCCAAAGCGTGTAGGTTATCTGAGTCCCTCGTGGCCAGAGCCTACACTGCTGCGGGACAGGCTGCATCCGCTCTGCACGCTATGGCCACCTATCAACGCTACCAAGCGGAGAAGTTGGCTGAGCTGCAGGAGGGTGGTTCTTCCCCGGGCTTGATGCATGAGCTCCGCACGGCAACCGATTATGCTCTCATGACCACCAAATCGGCTGCTCGTGCCCTGGGGAGAACGATGGCCACATTAGTGGTCCAGGAACGCCACCTCTGGCTAAACCTGGCCGAGATGAGAGACGTTGACAAAGCTCGCTTTCTTAACGCTCCCATTTCGCAGGCTGGCCTGTTCGGCGACACCGTCGGGGACTTTACCCAGGAGTTCTCGGCGGTGAAAGAGCAGTCCCAGGCGATGGGTGAGGTCATCTACCAGCGGGCTCGGAAAACTGCTCTCCCCGCTGCCCCATCTACCTCGGCTGCTCCTCGCCGAGGGCGTCCACCCGCGGCCCCAAAACCGGCTCCGCTCCCGCTGCCCGCTCCACCGGCTACGCGGCAACGCCGAGCCTCCCGCGGGACTGCGACGCCACCGCCCCAGGGCGCCGTTAAGTCCGGTAAACGGACCGCGAAGCGTCCCTGAGACGGGCCATCCGGAGAAGAGGGAACCTGCTCTTTCCTCGGTGGAGGACCGAGGACACCTACAGTCAGCAGAGACTTTAAAAGCACCACTGCTGGCCTCCGGGCCAGTGGTACCCAAATTTTCAATAAAAGAGCAAATTTCTCTCTCTCCGGATGTGCAAACCCGAGCCCTGCCAATCTGGGACGCTCCGCCTTCCAGCTCGCAGCGCCGGGCCCCTTCGCCACAGGCTCACGGAGTGCAAGAGGACGGGCTCCTTTCTCTCACTCCAGCCTCATCGCGGGATCCAGGGAGGAAGGTAAGAGACACTCTCTTATTTTCAGCTCTTCCTCGGGCCGCTCTGCTTCCCGGGGTGAGCACTCCCCTCCCGAGCTGCCCCTCCGTTGGCATGTCATTGATCAGTCCGATGGTGCCATTAGCGCGGGCTCTGCCAGCCTGGTTAGCGCTGCCCAGCCCGTCGCTGTGGCTCATGCGGACGATCAGACTCGGCTATGCGATTCAGTTCGCTATCCGCCCTCCCAGGTTCACGGGTGTTCATACTACGAGGGTTTCCCTCGAGAGCGCCCCTGTCTTGCGAGAGGAGATTGCTGTCCTCCTGGCGAAGGATGCAATCGAGCAGGTTCCTCCAGCCGAGATGAAACGTGGTTTTTTAGGGCCCGTATTTCATCGTGCCGAAAAAGAGCGGAGGGTTAAGACCAATCCTAGATCTGCGCAGACTGAACCGTCATTTACACAAAATGCCGTTCAGGATGCTCACGCAGAAGCGCATTTTCCGGTGCGTCCGTCCTCAGGATTGGTTTGCAGCTATAGACCTGAAGGACGCGTATTTTCATGTCTCCATTCTTCCACGCCACCGTCCATTTCTCCGGTTTGCGTTCGAAGGACGAGCATGGCAGTACAAAGTCCTCCCCTTCGGGCTCTCTCTGTCTCCGCGGGTTTTCACCAGGCTCGCGGAGGGTGCCATTGCGCCGCTTCGGCTTGCGGGCATCCGCATCCTCAATTATCTCGACGACTGGCTGATCCTTGCCTCGTCTCGCGATCAATTGATTATGCACAGGGACAGGGTGCTTCGGCACCTCGACCAGTTGGGGCTTCGGGTCAACCGAGAGAAGAGCAAACTTTGCCCAGTGCAGAGGATCTCTTTTCTCGGGCTGGAGCTGGACTCGATCTCTATGGTAGCGCGCCTCTCGGAGGAGCGCGCCAGGCTAGTGCTTTCCTGTCTGGTCAAACTCGACAGGAACATAGTGGTTCCACTGAAGTATTTTCAGAGGCTCCTGGGGCATATGGCATCCGCAGCCGCGGTGACGCCGCTCGGTTTGCTTCATATGAGACCACTTCAGCGCTGGCTTCACGATCGGGTCCCCAGACGGGCATGGCGCGCGGGCACACACCGGGTGCGTATCACTCCGCTGTGTCGCCGCACCTTCAGTCCTTGGACGGATCTTGCTTTTCTACGGGCCGGGGTGCCCCTAGGGCAAGTATCCAGGCATATTGTCGTATCGACAGATGCCTCCAGCACGGGCTGGGGGGGGGCCGTGTGCAACGAGCACGCAGCTGCGGGTTCGTGGTTCGGACCCGGTCTGCGTTGGCATATCAACTGCCTAGAGCTGTTGGCAGTGTTTCTTGCTCTCCGCCGCTTTTTACCGGTGTTAGAGCAAAAGCATGTGCTGGTCAGGACGGACAGCATGGCAACGGTAGCTTATATCAACCGTATGGGAGGTATACGTTCTCGTCGCATGTCACAGCTCGCTCGCCGTCTGCTCCTCTGGAGTCATACGCGGCTGAGTTCGCTGCGTGCCATTCATATCCCGGGCGAGCTCAACCGTGCAGCCGATGTGCTCTCACGGCAGCAAACGCTTCGTGGAGAATGGAGACTCCACCCCGGTACGGTCCAGCTGATATGGGAGCGATTCGGGAAAGCCCAGGTCGACCTGTTTGCTTCTCTCGAAAGCACCCATTGCCAGTTGTTTTATTCCCTGACCGAGGCCCCCCTCGGCATGGACGCGCTGGCTCACAGCTGGCCACCTGGCATGCGCAAATATGCGTTTCCCCTAGTGAGCCTAATCGCACAGACACTGTGCAAAGTCAGGGAGGACGAGGAGCAGGTCTTGTTTGTTGCGCCTCTCTGGCCCAACCGGACCTGGGTTCCCGAACTCACACTCCTCGCGACGGCCCCTCCCTGGCGCATTCCCCTGAGAGAGGACCTCCTCTCCCAGGGACGGGGCACCCATTGGCACCCGCGCCCAGATCTCTGGAACCTCCACGTGTGGTCCATAGACGGAGCGCGGAAGACTTAGGTGACTTACCGGCGGCGGTGGTTAACACCATCACTCAGGCTAGAGCACCCTCTACGAGGCATGCCTACGCCCTGAAGTGGAGTCTATTCACTGAGTGGTGTGCTTCTCATCGAGAAGACCCCCGGACTTGCCAGATTAGCGTTGTGTTATCCTTCCTTCAGGATAAGTTGGAGCGTAGGCTGTCCCCCTCCACACTGAAGGTTTATGTGGCTGCCATCTCCGCTCATCATGATGCGGTGGATGGCAACACGATCGGGAAGCATAACCTAGTCATCCGATTCCTCAGAGGCGCGCGGCGATTAAATCCATCCCGCCCCCCTCTTATGCCCTCTTGGGATTTCTCTGTAGTCCTGGCGGGTCTGCAGAGAGCTCCATTCGAGCCACTCGTTTCAGTAACATTAAAACTTCTGTCAATGAAGACAGCTCTGCTGATCGCGTTGGCATCGTTCAAGAGAGTCGGGGATTTGGAGGCATTTTCGGTCAGCGAATCGTGCCTAGAATTCGGACCGGCTTTCTCTCACGTTATCCTGAGACCCAGCTATGTGCCCAAGGTTCCTACCACCCCATTTAGAGATCAGGTGGTGAACCTGCAAGCGCTGCCTTCGGAGGAGGCAGACCCAGCCCCCTCATTGCTTTGTCCCGTTCGCGCTTTGCGCCTTTACGTGGAACGAACGCAAAGTGTAAGATCTGGTGAACAGCTCTTTATCTGTTATGGTGGTCGGCAGAAGGGAAGTGCCGTATCAAAACAGAGGTTGGCCCACTGGATAGTTGATGCCATCGCCCTCGCTTACCAATGCCAGGGCGAGCCGCGTCCCGCTAATGTGAGAGCACACTCTACTAGAAGTGTCGCCTCCTCCTGGGCGTTAGCACGCGGCGCCTCTATTACAGATATCTGTAGAGCTGCGGGCTGGGCGACACCTAATACATTCGCGAGATTCTACAATCTTCGAGTGGAGCCGGTTTCCACCCGATTACTGGGTAACCCCAGTCAATCGGAGGGAAACTAAGCTCGGTGTTAACAAACGCTTGCCGCGCCATGCTCCCTAACCCGGAGATACGTGCGCATTTCTTATTCTACTAGTAAGTTTCCCACTTGGCGAACCCTAGAGAATTCCTCCGAGGCCCCCAGCACCTGACTCAGCGGAGGAGTCGGGTGCCTGGCTCAGTGTGATGTCTGTATGCCCATTTGGTCTACCCACATGCTGAGGTTTGGTGCCAGCTTGTGCGGTCCCCCCCCATGGGGTGACCCCATACGCTTATTCAACCACGGAGCGTTCCCCCTGACCAGGCGGACCCGTGTCTTCCCTACCCGCTAACCAGCTTATCATATGTAGTACTCCCCCTCATCAGGGCTAGTCCATATGCTCTATTACCATCAAGTCTCCCCTCTTGGGTAGCAGGTGGCTCCGCAGCGTCCTCCCCCTTCGGGGACTGGCACGCTTTCCCAACGTACTGTCGTAATTTAAAAATCCCTAGTCTATATTAGCTAGGTAAAAGCTCGTTACGACTCCCGATAAAAATTTAATATTCCCATGTAATGGTAATTAAGGGCCTAGGGACGTTGGAAGGTTGCGCTCCTGGTGATGCTGTGCGCTCACGCTATGCTTGGCAAACTTCACATCAGGGGTGTGACGGGCTTAGCTGCAGTGGCGTTTTCCATACAGTCTCCCATAGTCTGTTCCAGACGCATGTTGAAGTTCCCGTATGAAGGGGAACGTCATGGTTATGTCCGTAACCCACGTTCCCCGAATAAGGGAACGGAGACATGCGTCTCCACTGCCACAGCAGCTGAGTCTCCAGCTGTTAGCTGAGTGATCGGCTCTTCAGCAGGCAAAATTCTGAGGCTCACTCCACAGCGTGCCGCTTATATAGCGCTGATAGCTCATTGCTACCAGCTGTGGAGCAGAGCTCTGCCAATGCAATTTGGCATTTCATTGGCCCGTTTTCTTACTCTTCAGAGTGATTGGTCGTCTGATGCACTCCCATAGTCTGTTCCAGACGCATGTCTCCGTTCCCTTATTCGGGGAACGTGGGTTACGGACGTAACCATGATGTTATTAATGTTCACGTTGTAATAGTGACACAATTCAAATTAAAATGTAAATTTAAGTTTTCCTTTTATTGACACTTTTTTATTTCAGTTTTCATTTTTGATTTAATTTTCAACGTCAACCTGTATGCAAAGCCTATGCTAATCAGTGGGAGGGGCGTATTCAAGTGACGTCGAGTGTTTTCAGAGCCCGAGGGAAGAAGCAGAGTTTTGACAGCGTGAGTTACTACTGTAACGTTATATAAAACAGGTATAAAATGGCAAAAACTGTTAGCCAGCTTTTAAGAGAAGCAGCTGCTGCGTTGGAACAGCAGGAGGAACAGAGGACACAGGAAACCCAAACATCAAATATTCGTCACACAGCAGTCCCTCAGGAGATTTGACAGGGACGATGTGTTGTCACAGTGAAAATGAAAATTAAATAATTTCATTTCATTTTCAATTTTGGCAGATATTTTACGAACAGTGTTTTAAAATGAAATTGTTAATCTGGTTTTCATTTTAATTTCCAATGTTTATTTCATTTATTTAAAATTGGCAGGATTTACCTTCCATAGAGATGAGCCTATTGTGTGACGAATGAATGAATGAGCTGTAACCTGCGAATCCGCCTCCCAGCTGTGAACATCTGTGAACTATTTGGAATGATTTTATAAAGGTTAGAATAGAGCGTTCCTCTTTTCTTGAATACCTTTTTTGCTATGCTGAACCACTGCGTGTTCCAGTGATTTTCAGATAGCCATACAAGCCACGAGCTGATTGAAATCATATTACGCTAGAACTGAGCGTGTTCCTCAGTTTCTAATTACCTTTTGTTTTAAAACTGTCACTGTGTGTTCCAGTGTTATTTTGATCGAGTGTGTCCCTCGATTTATTTGCAAAAGGCTTTACAGTTATTTATAGCTACAGATTGATTGTCACTGCGTGTTCCATTGTCAATTCAACAAGCTATCCTCCCTGTATTAAACAGCAGCTAAAAGCATAACTGTGTGTTTGCTGAACAGAGCTCGTGTAACATTGCGTATACATTAGTGGGATTTAAACAGGAGCTGTAAAGTTTAAGTGTTGTGCCCAACAGTGAAAACTGCTGTGCTTACGTGCCTGAAAGGCTGGCACACACAGAAGATCCGCCGAGATCACCTTTGTATTTACCTGCAGTACTAAACTGCTTTTCTTAAAATTTAAGCCGCTCTTGAAGAACAGAGTGTGAAACCCCATGTCATAAAACCATGATTGCTGGATTATATTTGCGGTATGGAAATGTGCCGACATTTCATGTTTAATGCTTGAATCTAAGCTACATGCGAAGATTCACTTGCTGTTAACGTACAGTTTGTCTGGTTGCCATAGCCACCCACACAGACCCGGAAGTTACCAACTCTTCCGAGGGAAGTCTGAACTGTGCATGCGCAGCACATCGACACCCGAATGTAAACAAACGTCTGTGTGCTAAGCTAACAGTATGCATTGTTAGCATTGAAACAAGCCTAGATTCGCTAAATTCATTAGCCTCCAAGGCTAGCGGTTAACAATTTACATTAGTGGTTGAATGCAGTGCCTGTTTGAGAACTTGAAAGTGATTTTAACCATTTAACTTCTTTGCATTTGTTGGCCTCTATATACTTTACTCTCATTTGTACTATCTTTAGTACATTTTACTTTACTAACAGTTTGCTATAAAGCAAAACATAACCCACTGTCCTTTTGTTTTAGTTATTTCATATCTAATTACATACTTTTTTATAAAAAGGAAATACTGGTTCACTATTGTTAATAATACAAATGACAATTTGTTTAACAATAATAAAGTGAATTTTCTATTTGTGTTTTGTGCAAATATTACAATATTACATTTAATTGTAATTCTATTTGCTCACGAGCAACTTTGAATTAACATTCCTGAATTCCCTTTATAAGTCTAATCACTTTAGACATTAATAAGTCTTGAACTTGGATTGTTTAAGCAAGCATACCACTTTTACAACTTTTAATTTACCCTCTTTACAGAAAACTTTTATTAAATTCAGAATTTCTCACTATCCAATTACATTGTTTCCTAATTTCTTTCATGTCTGTTGCGGTTATACACTTATAGCCATTGCTTGTTTTGCTTTTCTTCTATTCCCCTTTCCTCTGTTTATACAATACAAATCTTTTCACTACGAGTCTTGAATAAATAAGAGACAACCCTCTCATTATAATTTATTTTGTTTAGTTGTACATCAACTAGCAATTTTGTACTCATAGCGAAATGTTAAGGCTTCAGAGCTAGTTGTGGACCTGGTCCACTCAGTTCTCCTCTTTCTCCCTGCTTCTTCTTGATTATTTTCCATTTCCTTTCCCTTGTTTTCTCCTGTCTTCCATCTTATTCATCTCATTTGTAGGAACAAAACCCAAGTAAACCAATTAATCAAATATATCAGAAAGAAACAATTTTGATTTGTAATCAAACCATGCTTTGTTTTGATTCTTTTCATGCATTTGTGAATACAATTAAAACTTCTGATTTTTCCTTCAAGATCAATTGACAGAAACAACTATTGAACAACCGTCCCCTCTAAAACATCGCTGGTAAGCGGTCCAACAATAAGGTGTGTGGTGTCAATCCTGTCAATATTGAGACAAGAAAAAAATTCAGAATTATAATTGTAGCATTTCCCTCCTTAATATAAGCAGTAATATTATTCCTTTCATTTTCAGTGATACAAAATATTGAAAATATTTTCATAACTGAAAGAACAATATTTTTCTGTTTAAATTGGTTTTAACCTTGTTCTCTCTCTTTTCTTTTCTCACACGGAGACCAACACATAGTCATCACACCACTTCATTTTGGTTTATAATCACTGAAACAAACAACACTTAGCTGCTCTTCTACATATATTCTGATAACACCACAAAGATCTGTGTCAGTCTTCACCTCCCAGCAAGCCAGCATGTCACCGACTGCAAGCCCCACTGCCCGAGGAGAAGATGTGGAAACCTGGCTAAGAGACATCACGGATGGCCTAATCCACAAGGCAACTGAACATATATTACTCTTAGTAATATTCATGATTCTGAAGAGACTCTTGAAACAGGACTCAATCCAGAATCACAACCATCCGGAGCTTACCAAAAACACCTGTCTCCTGAGTGATGCCTTCACAGCCCAGCTCAAGCTCAGCGACAAGCACATCACTCATCTGCAGAAGGAGCTGACGTGTGCACAAAGCTGCATCGACAAGCTGGAAGCGAAAGGCCAAGATGACTTCAAGCGTCAAACCACTGAGTTCCTGAGAGAGCTACTGCACATCCAACGCTGCACAGACAAGCTCACAGAGAAAACCCTGGACTAACTCAAGGTATCAGACAAAGTGGAGGATCTAACTAAAAGACATGTTGAACAGCTCTAAATGGCCCTTGCTGTTGCTGAACGAGACCAGCATGTAGAGGAGGCTAAAACCAGAATCCAAAACAAAGACGCTAAAATTAATGCTCTGGAGGACTAACTGAGCAGGTACAGCAGTGCAAATGATGACCTGACCCAACAGCTAAATGACATCAGCGATGAACTCTACAGGTTCAGAGAACTCATGCATGCCTACCAGCAGAAACCAGAGCCGAGATGAGCGGAGCCCTCATCAGCATCACCTCCGCTGAGCAAAGCTGACTCCCTCATCTCCATAAACACCGGAAGAAATGAACGGCTGAAGACCAGGCCATCACCAGCCTTCACCACCAACCTCTTCCCTTCTGATGCAAGCAGAAAGCCACTGCACACAGCTGTCAAACCTGCACAGAAAGCGACTCTTAAAGAACTTGATAAACTGGCAAAATGCATCACCCCGTTTAACCCAAACTCCACAGAGAGCAAGAACATCCAGGCCATAGACTTTTATCTTGAAGTGAGACCTCATGTGACTGACAGAGACAGGTGGTACCTCCTCAGATCCACCTCCAGTCCCGATGTGCAAAGCTTCCTAGATAGACAACGTGCTCACATAAAGTCAAACTACCAGCTACTGCTTGAAGCACTGATTGAGGAGTTTAAAAGCTCAGAGTCTGAACATGGAGTGTTTACTGCCCTGGAAACCAAACAAGGTCACCACGAGACACCGCAAGCTTTCTACCACAGGTTCAGGCAAGCATACTTTGCTGCACATGATGACCCAGACCTTGAAGAGGTCTTTTTAAGAAACCTTTACCCTGGAGTAAGTCATCATCTAGGCATCATAGCCTGTCCACGCACAATGTCCATTTGACAGCTGTGGGACCTCACACACCGGGCCTACCTCAAACAGAAGTTGTCTCCAAAGAGAGATTTGAAATCTTCCACGGCTTCCATCAGTCACGATGACACCACAGTCTACAGAGCACACAGACAACGTGGTTCCCATGACGACGACAGCTACTACACCACCTGGTTAGAAAAGTCACAGGACCAGCCACAAGGCACTCAAGACACCCAAAACTGTTCCCCAGAGGAAACAGAAATAACTGCACCTCCATAGTCTGTTAGCCAACACCGTCAAGGGCTACCACCATGGATAAGAGATGACTGCCACCTATTCTGCAACAACACAGAATCAAAAGGGGGAGGTCTCTCACCAACAATAGAACTCAGAGGTATCAGAAGGCACCACTCTTGTTTTACCTCACACTTACCAAGAAAACATCAAACTCAAAACTCATTTTCACCTGACAGTGACCACAGTCATGCTCAGAGGTCAGAGTCTGTCACAGCCAGAAAGCTCCATCAGAGTTTGTGACGTGGGAGACAAGCGATCGCATATCAGCTCCACACTGCCATGACAAACAATTACCCACATTCTGCCAAAGAAATACTTTTCCTACTGGGCCCCCATCAAGGCCACGAACGACCCGTCACCCAAGGAAAAAAAGCCAAACTTCATGTGTACCTAAAGACAAACCTGCAAGAAAAGGGGGAGGGCCAAAAGACTGAGACAGATCTGACCACACAGTACACACACTACACAATTAACTTCACACAGCAAAACTACATCTGACATTCAAACACCATTGTTTGTTTCAACTCTGATTTTCTTTTCCTATCCTATCTTTCTTTAATTAGAATATCAGGATTGGCACACCATACCTAATTTTTGATACCATTTAAAAATGTTGGTGAACCAGAGAGCGCTACGCCTAATTGGTCACATAATCATAGATAACTGAGAACTGAACTAAACATTAGAAATGTCAAATGTCAGTTTCAATGATCAGTACCCAAACAATTTGATACTCTACACAAATACAGTATGCTGCGATGGAGGTGTTGTCTTGTTGTTTGCTGTGTATGTGTCTACTTCTCCATCTTGTTTTTCCAGAGTTTGCCGATGTCTTCATCTCAACACATCGCCTAACGAAGGGGGACCTGTAACGAATATGGCCAATCAGACACATAATTATTTTGCTTTTATTCAACAAATACACCATCAGCTTCTCCCACCCAGAAAAGACTGGATGGTCAGTTATAATCCGATTCCAAGGTATTTATGACACAAAGAAATGTGCTCAGAAATGGACACCCAGAGACCTGGTCAAACTTCCATAAGCTCCTTGCTTAAGACTCATACTTTTAAATGTAAACCTTTATTCTCTCTTTATGTGTAATTAGGTATTTTGCAACAAGTCTCTTGCTCCTGTATTAATATTATGGTTTTAATACTTCTGCAATCAATGTTTAACTCTACCACAGCTAAACAAGATCATAGATAGTTCTGGGGCGCTAGTGCGCATGTCTCAAGGATAGGCGCATTTATTTAGGGCTCCTCTCTCTGGCCTCAATTAAGTTATTAAATTACCGTGTTTTGTTCGACTTTAATACATTTAAGTGTGTCTACACTTTTCCTACACCAGAAACATCTGCTAAAGCTTGAAAATGGTGAAGCCGAGCGCCTCACACAAAGTAAAGGTCGCCGGAGCTAATGCTAAGGCTAACAATTCACCTGAAAAATCTGAAATACTACCAGACACCACTTATGCCTTATGCAAAGAAATATGTAAGGAAATGTCTGAGTCAATTTTGCGAGGTGTGAATGATCGCTTTGATGCCTTTGAACTCAACTTTCAGAAACTTGTGGATTCACAGGCTGAACTACAGGTCCGTGTGACAAATCAAGAGTCAGCGGCGAGCAACTTTGATGCGCGATTACACAAATTAGAGACTAAAGTTTCTGAACAATCCAAACAAAATAAGCAGCTTCGGGACAAAGTTATGGATCTGGAGGCCAGGTCACTACGACACAATATTAAGATCGTGGGTATACAGGAGGACAAGGAGGAAGGTAAACCCACTGAATTTGTCTCCCAGTTGATTCCACAGCTTCTCGGGGAAGAACACTTCCCTCATCCAGTTAAAGTGGATCGTGCGCATCGGTCCCTCCAGCCTAAACCGGCTGTGTGTGAGAAACCGCAGACAATCCTCACGCGTATACATCACTTACAAGAGAAGGAATTGATTCTGCGTTGCAGGAGACTACAACTATATGGAATATAAAGGCAAAAGGGTCTCCATTTTCCCTGATTATACAACCGAGGTCATGTCTCAACGCAACGCCTTTCGGGATGTAATGCAAGCGCTACGCAAAAAAGGAGTCAAGTTCACATTGAGATACCCGGCCAGATTGCAAATACATCAAAATAGAGATACAGCACCTGAAGTATTCGATGACCCAGCTAAAGCCACGCAATTTGTGGAAAAGTACGGTAAAAACCCAGAGGAATAAACTCAAGTACAACTGACAACAATTCTTATTTACTTAGTCGGTTCTATTTGATCTTGCATGTATCTGGAAACTGACTATTAAGGCTGTTGTTTCTTGGCCAAACAAACATCTTACCAACTCAGAGATTTTAAAACGATATATTGAGAAGTATACTATTAAACAGACTGACTACAAACTCCTAACGGCTTTCCAATGTTGTATGTGGGACATTAAACAGTCGAATTTCACTTATTAATATGTAACCTCTTTTTAAATTAATTTTATTTTTTTCTGTTTTTACATATACAGTTTTATCATTATTAGCATCATTGCTTCCATAATTATTTTTTATTTACTTTTTAATTTGCCCAATTGTTTATTTTGTTTCTGTTTACTTGATTTTATTTTATTTTTTATCTATTTTCTTTTCACTGTAACATCTTATTAATGTTTACATATCTGAGCCACGGGAGATGGGCTGTTGCTTGCTTTTTTTTTACGTTGAGATGTTGGCATTTGTCAGCTGCCCGGCAGCTCCTCTTAAGATAGAATTTGGTACCTCATGTCTTGTTCGGATAGACATGTTAGAGGGTGGGGAAGTTGTGGGATTTTGTTCTTGGCTCGTATCTGTCTGTCTGTTCTTTCAAATATGTTTTACTCTTTTTTTATTTAGTCACATTCATTGCATTCTTATGTTGCTGGTTATGTTATTTTGTTCAGAGCATATTTTCATCATGGTAACTTCAATTTTTGAATATGCAGAGGTCTTCCAGTAGGATACAGGTCGGGGGCAGAGATGTTAAATTAGCTTCTTGGAATGTCAAAGGTCTTGGGCATGCTATAAAGAGAGATAAGGTATCCAGACAGCTTATATCGCTATCAGCAGATATGATTTTTCTCCAGGAAACCCACATTAAAACGACAGAACAACATAGACTGAAATTTAGCTGGATCTCTCAGATTTATCAATCATCATTCACTTCCCATGCTCGAGGGCTGGCTATTCTTTTTAGGAAAAACATTCCATTTAAATTTTCTTCCATGATTACTGACCCCTATGGTAGATATATTATGGTTTCTGGAACCATAAATTCATTTCCAAAATTTTTTTTTAAACATTTACGGCCCAAATATAGACAACTCAAGCTTTTACAAGAAGGTTTTTGACCTGCTCTCAAATGAAGATAACCTTAATATAATTATCAGAGGTGATCTAAATTGCTATTTAGACCCTTACTTGGACAGGTTATCTACTTTCCCCCTCCCAGAATCGCATCAGTACAGGTCTTGAACAGTTTGATTAAATTTAGGAACATGGTTGACATATGGAGAATCCAGCGCGTTCATAAATCGTATAGCAGAATAGACTACTTTTTGATTGCCTCTCGACTAATTTCACAAGTTAATGATACCAAATACCACAATATATTGATTTCAGATCAGAGTCCCCTCACTATGTCTATTGATTTCTCTCTTCCTAAACAATGTTACTCCTGGCGTTTCAATCCATATTTGTTAAAGGAAGATAAATTCATAGAATATATCACTACTAAAGTAAAAGACTTCATAGAAACCAATGATAATGGCGAGGTCTCTGACTCCACACTTTGGGAAACCTTAAAAGCGGTCATATGTGGGTATATTATCTCTTACGAATCTGTTTCTAAAAGGGAGAGAATGAAACGACTTAAAGAAATAGAAAATACTCTTCCTACTCACGAATTGGCATATCAAACATCGAAGTCACCTGAGGATTATAATAATATAATGAAACTCAAATATGAATATAGTTGTATTCTGGGACGTCAAATAAACAATCTCTATTTAAGAATGAAGCAAAGATATTTTGAAACAGGGGACAAGCCTGATAAGCTTTTAGCACGTCAGCTTAAAGGAATTCAGGCTTCCAGGTCTATACATGGCATTAAGTCCAAAGATGGCACCCTTTTAGCTAATCCCAGTAATATTAATGCACGCTTCAAAAAATTCTATAGGGAGCTTTATACCTCCAACAACACATCCACTGATTCAGATTTATCAATTTTTTTTTTAATCTATTGATATGCCTAAACTTAGTGACGTTGCAAGAGCAGATTTAGACTCTGATTTTAGCAAGGAGGAGATAGATGCTGCCATCAAGTCGTTTCCTTCTGGAAAAGCGGCAGGGCCAGATGGATAGATACATAGTTCCAAACACTACACTATACGAAGCTAACATTTCTCTCATTCTAAAACAAAACAAAGATAAAACCGACCCAGCTAGTTATAGGCCAATTGCGCTACAAAATTTTGACAGAAAAGTGATTACTAAAGTGTTAGCCATGCGACTTAATAAACATTTATCATCTATCATCCATCCTGACCAGACTGGATTTATCCTTGGTAGATTCTCTTTCTTTAATGTACATCGCCTTCTTAATACAATATATGCCAATCATGCAAAAACGAAAGGGGCAGCGATTTTATCTTTGGACGCACAATAAGCTTTTGATCAAGTTGAATGGCGTTATTTATATGAGTCACTACAAAGGTTTGGATTTGGTCAAACGTTTATGTCATGGGTAACATTAATATACGCCAAGCCAGTGTGTTCAGTTTTAACTAATTCAGATAGATCACCTAAATTTCCATTATGCAGATCTGTACGACAGGGCTGCCCTCTCTTTCCTGCCCTTTTCGCCATTGCGATTGAGCCCCTTGCCCTAAGTATAAGACGTCATATAGATATTACAGGCCTACAAGTAGGAAACAGAAAGGTTCTCATTAGCCTTTATGCAGATGACATTGTATTGTATTTGTCAAACTCTGAGCACTCAGTCCCAATTCTTTTAAATTTAATTTCTTCTTTTGGAAGAATATCAGGATATACAATCAATCTGTCCAAAAGTATTTTCATGCCCCTTTCTGACATTCATGACCCTGACTTCCTAGAAAATATTCCTTTTAAGATAGTTAATGATAATATCACTTATCTTGGGCTGATAATCCCTAAAGATTCCAAATTAATATTCAAATTAAACTTTGTAGAATTTCTTTCAAAACTTAAAAATAATATTAATAACTGGAAGATTTTACCCGTCTATGATTGGTCGCATAAATTCAATTAAAATGGTTTCTCTCCCTAGATTTTTATATCTTTGTCAAAATCTCCCTATTTTCCTTACCGCAGCTTCTTTTAAAGAATTGGATTCTATGATAATGTCTTATGTTTGGAATTATAAAACACACAGAGTCTCAAAAATCCATCTTCAAAAGCTTAGGTCTGCAGGAGGCTTGGGTATGCCAATATTTAAGCATTATTATTGGGCTGCCAATGCTAGAGCTTTAATGTTCTGGCTGGAGGATGCACCAGTTAACTCTGCAGCAGTGACTCCTCTATGGGTGCAAGTGGAGGCCAATTTAGCATTAGGGACCTCCCTAACGGAGATGTTGTTCTCTAAGCTAGACAAGCCTAAAGTCTTAAATAAACTGAGCTTTATGTTGAAAAACTCAATAAGAATTTTTAACCAAATAAGTAAAGCTCTAACCCTACCAGAGACCTCTGTATATGCACCGATATGTCAGAATCATTCATTCTTACCTGCATGGACTGATAAAACTTATTATGTATGGAGAGAAAATGGTTTGTGTTTTATCAAGGATGTTTATGTCGAGGGGCGTTTTGCTTCCTTCAGTCAATTAAGGGAAAAATTTAATCTCCCTCATACACACTTTTTTTTGTTATTTGCAAATGAGGCATTTTGTTAAGTCTAAAATTCCATGTGGGTCCACATGTAATCCGGGAAAGGGCATCTGGCACTGTATTAAGTCTGCCTTTCCTATACTCGATAATGAAGTCAAACTTTTGGAGACGTAGTGCCCAACGGATGAGTCGGCTGGTGGTTTTTGTAGAGCTTAATACCCATTGTAAGGCAGAATGATCAGTCACAACAGTGAATAATTGTGGCTCAAGATAGTGCTGCCATTTTTCTAGAGCCCATACCACGGCAAGGCATTCTTTCTCAGTCACAGAGTAATTTGCTTCTGCTTTTATGAGGGTTCTACTAGCATAAGCAATCACCTGTTCGGTGTCCTGGTCCTTCCGCTGTGTCACTAACCGTTTCACTAACGGTCTGTCTCATGTCTGATTTAGGGTCTTTAGCTATTTTAAGCAAAGACACAACACCATGGTAAACCACAAAAATAATAATGGTTGTGGTAAATTAATCATAGACTAACCGCAGTTTTGTAGTTTAACATATAATTCCTGCTTAAACAGATAAATACCACATTTTTTGATCTTAGTTAATTAACAAAACATATATGAATTTTTGCACAACTATTTCTGAGTGAATATAAACAATAAAAGAATTATATAAACAAAATAATGTGCACTTCTTTAATTTACTTTCTTTCAGACTGGATCCCATTAAATTTCAAAATATGTATATCATCAAAAAGAAGAAGAACTGAGACATCTACTTCAAAGTCACAAGCGTGTATCTGGCACATCTTATACTGTGTTGTAATTTAACATTGCATATATTTACTGTATGTTTTCTCCGTATGGAAAATATATTTTCTATGATGTAAGGAATTTGTCTTATTTCAGATACACAAATACAGTACAACTGTCTGTATAGGGAAATATGTGATATAAGAATAATTTGTAGCATTAGGTAACACTTTACAGTAAGTTGTTGTTGAATAAAATTTAAGTGTTAGCAATATATTCATTACTACAGTATTTATTTATATTGATAATTACATTATGTATTAATGCAATGCTTGTTCTGTAAGTTTCTGTTTTCTTTCATTTTTGATATTGTATTTTTCCTCATACAGGTCTAATGACAGTAACAAAAAAAATAAAGTGACACCTCGACGTCTATGGTGAGTAGAAGACTATTCAGAACACGTCCCACTCTCTGTGAAAAGAAGAGTGATATATGCTTGTCACCATGGAAAGAACTGCAAAAGACTCCAATGACAGATGATTCGGTATGTTTTTTGTTTACCACGCTGGTGATGAATACAGTGTGAAGGTGTCTAATTCTGTTCTTGGTGGCCCACTTTGTCACAGATTTTAGTCATTTTGAAGGCCTTTATTAGCTGATATAAGCATTTCCTGTTGTGTTTACAATAATAGTAATAAAAACTACAGTACAAAATAACAAATGTCAGTTTGAGAATTGTTCAATGGTTAGATTACCCAAAAATGACAATGGGTCATTATCACTATAAAGTGCCTTTAATGTCCCACAAGATTGAATCAGTCCTATATGCACAAAATGTGAAATAATGAAATTCTGATGTTTTAATATAATTGGTTAAACCTTTACACACATGCAGATAGAATTATAAGTGTTTTGAAATATGTTTTTGTCAATTTTTGCCATATTCTTTCATTGAATGGATGTGATTTTGCCATGTCCCACACACTGCTCAGCCAACTTCAATGAGTTTAAAAAGTAAGTAAATTAGATCAAATTAAAAAGATTTTTTATATATTCTTATTGTCTTTAACAAGTTATTTGATTAAAAAAAAGTCATTTTGATAAAATATTTTGATGTATTAAAACTGTAAAACACAATAAAGTAGGTCTAATAGATATGAAATAGAGGAGATCAATTATCTACAATTTCATTATTTATTGCATAAAGTAGGCTAGCTTATTCATAAAGTGTGTTTCATTGATCTGGAACTGTTAATAAGAGTTTTTCTTGTAAATGATAAAAATTGCATCAGTAGCCTAATGTGCCTCCTTTGTCTTTTGGTCACACTTTACAATAAGGTTTCATTAGTTAATGTATTTTACTAACATGAACTAATAATGAACAAATACTTGTACAATTTTTTAATCACAGTTTAACATTTTCTAATGCATTATTAAAATCCAAATTCATGCTTGTCAACAATAGAATGCACCGTGAGTTCCACAGAAGAGCATCCACAGAAGAGCACAGGAGAATTCGGGAGAGAAGACGAGCAGAACCAGCCGGTGAGTGAGTGAGGTGAGTATATATAGTGCATTGGTGATTGCAGGTGCGGGTGATTAGTAATCAGGTGAGGGTTCACGGGTGTGGTGTGTGGTGGATGGTGAGTGCGAGCGGTGATTGGGACTGCAGGAAGGAGCGGAGGGTGTGACAGTAACCCCCCTCCACGGGTGACTCTAGGCACCCTAGACTGGCAGCGGGGACGGCCTCGACCTCTTGAAGCTGGGCGGTCTGGATGTCGGTGGTGGAATTCCTCTGGACCGAATCCTTCCCAGTCTATGAGGTACTGGAGCTGGCCGTTCCACCGCCAGGAGTCGAGAACTTCCTGGACTCTGTAGATTTTGTCACCGAGGACTTTGCTTTGTTCTGGAGGGAGAGGCTGTTCTGGTTCTGTGGAAGGAGGGAGAACTGGGTCAAAGTGAAGTTTAAGGAGAGACACATGAAACGTGGGGGAGATCCGATATTGTGGAGGTAATTTGAGATGGTAGGTGACTGGGTTAATTTGGGAGTGAATAGTGAACGGTCCTATGTAGTGGGGACTCAGCTTACGGCAGGGCAGATGGAGGCTGATGTCCCTGGTGGAGAGCCATACCTTATCTCCTGGGTTGTAAACAGGATTAGGTAACCTGTGGCAAATGGCACGTCCGTATACCTTCCTACTGCCTGCTGAAGATGTGCTGAGTCCCACACCCTCTCACTCTCTCGGAACCAGTGATCTACCGCGGGCACTTCTGAGGTTTTGCCAGTCCATGGGAACAGGGATGGTTGATAACCTAGGATACATTGAAAAGGGGTTAGACCAGTGGAAGTCTGGCGAAGGGAATTTTGTGCATACTCAGCCCACGGTAGATATGTCCAGAGGAAATGGGAGATTTCTTGGATTTTCTGCTCGGTCTGTCCATTGGTTTGAGGGTGGTAAGCAGACGATAAACTGATGGTTGTGCCCAGGAGTTGAAAGAACGCCCGCCAGACCCTGGAGATAAACTAAGGCCCTCTGTCGGACACAATGTCTTCTGGAAGTCCAAAATTACGGAAAACTTGGTTAAACAGGGCTTCAGCTGTTTCGAGAGCCGTGGGAAGACCTTTAAGAGTGATTAATTTGCAGGCTTTTGAGAAGCGATCTACTACTACGAGAATTTTAGTGTAAGCCTGGAAGGAAGGTAGGTCCGTGACAAAGTCTACCCCGATGTGGGTCCAGGGTCGGCGGGGAATGGGCAGTGGTTGTACCCTTCAAGTAGGCGATGAGGAGTAGTAGTGATGGCACAGACCAAGCATCCTCGGACGTACTCGGCGACGTCCCTGGTCATGTTTGGACACCAGTACTACTGTCAGAGGAGTGAGAGGGTTCGCCTACTACCAGGGTGTCCTGAACCTAGGAAAGTGTGCGTACTATCCAGGAGCTGAAGACGGTGTCTGCTGGGTATGTAGCTGAGACCCGGAGGAAGTTCTAGGGGCGCTGGTTCTTCTAATGTGGCAGTGTGAATATCTTTGTCATTTGCCATAATATGGGTGCTAGGAAGACCGAGGAGGGTACATCTACAGTACATTAGCTCTGGGAAGGATTAATAGAACTAGCTTTTCTTGATGATTTAGCGGGGAGAGGATGGTGACTTCTTTGGTCCACCGGGATATTTTGCCATCGCCTAATGTTCTGGATTGTGGTAATTTGATAGTGGGCTTCGTTACTCATGGAGGATATACAATGTTTGGTGATGAAATGGGATGAAATGAAGTTACCAGCCGCTCCAGAATCCACCAGTACATGTATGGGGAAAGTATGAGAATCAGTGATTAATTGGGCTTTCATATGAGGAATATGAGAGACTGTAGGAGTAAGAGTAATGTTACTCACCATTAGACAGGGCAGGCGGAGATGAGGTGAGATGTTTCCCCACAATATACGCAGAGTCTGTTTCTGATCTGTCATTGTCGCTCCGAGGCTTCGAGACGATAGGAGTCAGTTATCATGGGTTCATCCTCCTCCTGTGGTGGTGAAGGAATTCTGGTGATGGTAACATGATCAGGAAACGAAGAAGTGGTATAGGCCAAAAGATGTTGAGAAACGCTGGTGGCTTTCTTAATAAAAGTCTCTAAATTGGCACTGTCATCGTAAATGACCATTTGTTTACGAATGTTAGGCTTTAGACCTTTGCGGTAGGCTGCCAGGAGTCCCAGAGTATAATCATGGATGGAGGTGTTACCTTGACGGAGAGTGATTAGTTCATAGTGCACTGAGAGAGGGGTGAGTGAGACAGCATTTTTATTTTATAATTTTTTTTACAAAGGAATCAAAACTCGGAATCGATAAGAATCAAAATCGATAAGCGGAATCGAAATTAGAATCAGAATCGATACAATTCTAACAATACCCAACTCTACACAGGAGACAAGGATGCAACAGCATGCAAACAGGTGCACCACAAGGAAACGTACTGCTGAACCCCACATTTTCAGCAGCACAAACCCTGTCGTAGTCAACCTATTCTGATTCACAACCTAGCAGATTGTACAACCATCCAACAATCCACATGAGGGTGCATGATGCAGCCCTGTTAAGAGACCTTAACAGGCTTGATAGACACAACACATCCTTCACATCAGATTCTGGAAGAAACATCAACACCCTTTCCTGGGAGAGATCATGGACTTCTAATTTGGCATGCCAAAGACATGTCTAATCTTTCACTTAAATGCCGTTGCTCGCCATTCTCTACAGGGAAGACAACAGTTTGCAAAAGGTAGGAATTATGTAAAAAATGGATGCAGATCAGACACAATAGCTACATCTAACTAATTGCTACATCTAGCAGGCCACACTAGGGGGCCTGCTATCTGATAAACCTCCCCAGGTTTAACAAGAAAGTTCCTTCAGTTTTTCAGATATTTACAAATAAAAGACTTTAAAAAAAAAGTCTTGTTTTGGAAATATACCTATACATAAAATTGTTCAAACTATATTTAAACACGACCCAATAGAAATATGTACCATCTCATCTTTTTCTTTATTATAAGATAAGGTTAATTCAAACACTGATAATATCAAGAAAGAGTAAGAAAAGTAGCTTGATACAGAGATCAGATCAGTCGTGTGAATATGATCTTTCCAAAATCCACGATTGTTCCATTTACACGAGATATAGAGAAGGGCGGGGGGATATGGGCAAAAATTCATTTCTCTGTATTTTTAGGAAGAATGATGGTATACGATATATCCGGTATTTTTCAATAAATGGTAACTGGAGAGCTTTTATTAACCCTTTATTAAACAGTTTTTGAGCAAAATATAATTCAAACACAGGGGTTACCCTCCCTGTTTACAAATAAACAGCTGCAACAAATAAACAGCTGCACAAAATCTTTGATAAATAAAATACAGTACAGGTTGTTTCTCCTGCTTAATACTATAAGCTGGACAACATATTTCAAATTATGAAAAAAAAATCTTTGAAAAATAAAATACAGTGCAGGTGTTTCTCCTACTTAACACTTTAAGCTGCACAACATATTAAAAAAACAGCTCTACTGTGCTGCTGTGCAAATAACAAAGTAAACAGAACCATAGAAAACAGCTACATTGTCAGAGCAAAAAAGGAATAAACTTAAATAGTTACTGTCACGGTTTATGGGTCTGTGTGTTCTTTCTGTATGTTATGTG
>CAIGQV010018552.1:283845-339197 GCA_903798115.1 Danio jaintianensis | reverse complement strand
ACTGCACCAGACAGCCAGCTCCTTAACCTCCTGTCTGTAAGCAGACTCGTCACCGTCCTGAATGAGTCCAATAAATGTGGTGTCGTCTGCAAACTTCAGGAGCTTGACAGAGGCGTCCTTGTCTTTCATTCCTTTGTATTCATGCTTGGTTTGTGCTTTGACATGCACTGTCAACCTGGGACCTTATATAGACAGGTGTATGCCTTTTCAAATCATGTCCAATCAACTGAATTTACCACAGGTGAGCTCCAATTAAGCTGCTGAAACATCTCAAGAATGATCAGTGGAAACAGAATGTGCCTGAGCTCAATTTAGAGGCTGTGAATACTTATGTACATGTGATTTTTCAGGTTTTTTATTTTTAATAAATTTGCAACAATTAAATTTTTAATTTTTTTTCACATTGTCATTATGGGGTATTGTGTGTAGAATTTTGAGGAATTAAATGAATTTAATAAATTTTGGAATAAGGCTGTAACAAAAAATGTGGAAAAGGTGAAGCGTTATGATTACTTTCCGGATGCACTGTACATATTTGTTTAGTTTGTATATCATTTTCATTAATATAACTCATATGCAAATGTTTGTATGATTTATTTACAATGCAATTTGAAAAGTAATATTTTTTGTATTTTCGTAGATATATTATATGAGTGACTTACTTTGTTTTCCAAACAAATAGACTAAATTGGATTTGCATTGTAAACCTTAAATAAAAGTTGTTTTTTATTTCATGTGTTAAGTTTTTAGTTACTCATTCATTCATTCATTTTCGGCTTAGTCCCTATATTAATCTGAGGTCGCCACAGCGGAATGAACCACCAACTTATCCAGCATATGTTTTACGCAGCGGATGGCCTTCCAGCTGCAACCCATCACTGGGAAACATCCATACACACTCATTCACACAATACACTACGGACAATTTAGCTTACCCAATTCACCTATACCACGTCTTTGGACTTGTGGGGGAAACCGGAGCACCCAGAGGAAACCCACGCGAACACGGGGAGAACAGAAACGCCAACTGACCCAGTCGAGGCTCGAACCAGCGATCTTCTTGCTGTGAGGCGATTGTGCTACCCACTGCACCACCGTGCAGCCGTTTTTAGTTACTATACTCCAAAAATCCTTTTGCATAAATGCACAGATTTATTTATTTTTTTTCAAAATTGTACAAAACTGTGCAGAAATAACAATTAATGTCCGCAGATTCTGTCTGGCCCTGGTTACATCTAAACACACTTCCTATTCCTATTCCACATTTGGTGATGCATACATTACATCTCTAAAACCCGACAGAACCCCCCCCCCCAAAAAAAATCGACTTTAGACCAGCTTTTAGTTGGTTAATGGCAGCCTATTTCAGTTGCCTCAAAATAGCAATGTGCTACAATGAGCTGTGACACATCTCCTTTTCACACCAGCACACCCATATGTGCACAACTGGATGCAAATGCATTTGCTATTTTAAACAATGTGACACAAAATATGAAAATGATACCTGCACAAGCTAAAGCTAGGAAATAGCACTTGTGCACTGTGTATAATAGGGCCCAACGAGTTTATAATAAAATATAAGAAAAAGAAAGTCCATCAGATCAGCACGGGGAAAACATACAAACTCCACACAGAAATGCCAACTGACCCAGCTGGGACTTGAACCAGTGACCTTCTTGCTGTGAGGCAACAGTGCTAACCACTGAGCCACCGTGTCGCCCACAAAATAATTATAAAATAACAAAATAATAACAAAATAATGTCTCAGAACATAGAAAATGTGCTTGCCTGGAACTGCTACAATATATGACATACAGTGGGGGAAATAAGTATTATTATTATTGTAATAAGTAGTATTATATTGAACATGTCACCATTTTACTCAGAAAACATCTTTCTAAAGGTGCTGTTGACTTCAAATTTCCACCGGATGTTGGTAATAACCAAATAAATCCATATATGTAAAGAAAACAAAACTAATACGTTTACAAATTAAGTTATGTGTAATAAAATGAAATGACACAGGGGGAAAAAAGTTTTGAATTGAACACATGAAGAAAGGGAGGTGTAGAAAGGCAGTGAAAGCCCAGACAGCAGCTGAAATCTCTTAGTAGTTATTCAGCAACCCTCTGCCCTTCATCATTGTAAATGAATATCAGCTGCTTCAGTCCAATATCTACATTACCAGCATGATGAAGATGAAACCAGGTTGGACATTTAGCTAGACAACGATCCAAAACACAGCCAAGGAAAGAACAATCACCCACAGAACAATCTAGATTTTTACACTCTGTTGATGTCAGTAAAAAAAAAAACACACCTGAGCAATGCATGTGACTTCATTCTCCATATGAGAGGCGTCTTTAAGCTGCCATCACCAAAAAAACATTTTATAAAGCATTAAATACATTTCAGTAGTTCAATAGATTCTCCTTGTGTTATTCCATGGTTATTACACAACTCATTTTTCAGATTTTTTTTGTTTTGTTTTATTTTTATGTTTGAATTATTTGGGTTTTTACCAAAACTCGAGGGGTATTGCACAAAAGTAAGATAAGGATTAAGCTGGGATTTTTTTAGGCTATCCTGGCTAAATTTAGCCTTGACTCAGTTGCTTGAAAGCAGGCTAAATTAAGTTACTATGGAGATTTATTCTTTGCACCTCCAGAGCAGGCTAACAACCAGGCTAAGATTAATCCTAGTGATCTATATGTTAGTTTCATTGTCAATGCTACTAGAAATTAATGTGTTTTACAGTCACTCTATACTCTTGGCTATTTACATAAATGTTCCAACAATTAGAATTAAAAATAAGTATGTTACATTTTATTAGCAATCATTTTATATATGTTCATGTATATCCATTTCAGATTTAAATATGGGGATATATAGATAAGAGAGACAGATGAATGAATAAATAGATGAATGAAAAAAAAATACATATACAGTGCTCGGCATAAATGAGTTATTTTAAAAATGAATATTTTTTATCTATTTCTCAGTGAATATAGACAATAATTTTTGGTGCATTTAAACAAAACAGTTTTATTTAACAGTTATATTCATTAAAATAAGACTTCACCTAGAAGAAGAAGAGTTCACCTAACATCTTTAGGTATAGAAAAGGGTTAGTGTGAATTCACCAAGTAGGATATGTTCCTGGATTAACATTCCAACATTCCAATCAGCCAATCAGAATTAAGGGATATCTTTACAGTTTATGCTAAGTTTAGGCGTATGGTTAGGCTTATGTACTTCTACATGATTGTTATCCAACTATTATTTCCCTCTGATTTTGGAAATAATTTACAGTTATGGTTGGGTTTAAGGGTAGGGAATAGGTATGGATTACATTTTCGCAATCGTAATCTAATTAGCAAAATCACACCCACCGTATAGAAAGATAATACATTTAACGAGACATTGCAAAAAAAATTAAATTAAAAACTAGAAAATGTCAACAGTTTTAAATCTTTTATGTATATATATATATATATATATATATATATATTTATATATATATATATATGTATATATATATATAGTCATTTTTTTGGATGATGAAACATCATATAATAGATTCAAAAGGCTCAATTAGGAAGAAAAATTATAATTGAAAGCAATATATAAATGATCATATAGGTCTTTGGTCTCAATTCCTGGAGGGCCGCAGCTCTGCATAGTTTAGCTACGACCACCTCCAGCTCACACCTGCTTAATAGTCTCCAGTAGTCTTGAACATCTTGATTAGTTGGATCAGCTGTGTTTGATTATGGTTGGAGCAAAACTCTGCAGAGCTGCGGCCCTCCAGGAATCGAGTTTGAGACCTATGATATAGATGAAGATTAAATAAACTTGATAAAATAAAGTAAACAGTTAAAACGTGCAATATTGGCTAAGTGTTTGGAATAATCTTCATGGTAAATTAATTCCCCCTGAGTAGCATGAATGTCTACTGGTTACATTTAAGACAAAGTGAACTATTTAATTTGTTGATACGCATCCTCATACGTTTCTGTTAATTCTCCGAACGAAAGTAATGGGAGTTCTCTGATTGGTGGGTGAAAAGGTGCGTGTTTGAACTCGTTACCTGATTGTCTCACATCATGTTTTATCGTGGTCTGTTAACAAATGCCGCGAATGTGTACTTATCCTGGCTATCTACACTGGGCTTGACATAGTGGCTGGTTCTCATCCTGGATCAGCAAACATGCGACGGACTAAGCCAGGAGGAGCCGATTAAACTACACTGTTAAAAATTGTCCCGTTAAAAAACAGTAAGTAACTGGCAGCATGGTTGCCAGCAGGTTACTGTTAAATTAACAGCATCTAGCTGTTGCTCTGTAAATTAACAGTAAAATGCTGGCAGCTGCAGTATTTTACAGTATGTTGCTGTAAAAATACATGGAATACATTGATATACACAATACTCAAGTGAACTCGTTTTATTCACTGAAACCGACTGCCTCAAATTGGCCAACTGCTGTGTGAGTTTATGAAGTAATGTGCTATATATGCTTATAAGCATATTTATAATGATAACTTATTTTAGTTTCACAGCAGCACAGATGCATGTAAAGAACTAACACAGAGAGATTCTTACTGCATCAGCAACTAAACAGCTACTGTCTTTAAATAAAGAAACATGTAGCATGACATCAGCATTTCATTGTTCATCTTTGACTCAAACACTGGCTCTACTCTCCTCCACAAGGGTGACACACAGAAGAAATTAGCTTTAGGTTTTACAGCAAAATACAGTTTTTCCCTTGATTTTACGGTAACATACTGGCAGCTGGGTTGCCAGCAATTTACTTTTTTTTTTACAGTCTACTTCCGTAGTTTGAATTAACATTATATTACTGTTAAAATATGTTTTTACACCATGTTTTTATGTCTCACACCTTTAACCCTTTAAACCCCAGAGCAAATACCTAGTTTTAATTGAACACTTCCAAGTGTCCACGCTACTGAGTGTTCAAGAAACATGGAGCAAAGCTGAAGTAAATGAATTAATTAAATGACTAATTAAATGATAATTGAGGATTAGCGATGAACAAATGAAGAAATACAGAAGGTAAAAAACAAGAACAGAACATACAAAAAACTACAACTTTAGTCACAGCTTTGTAATGAAATAACCTGAAGTACAACAAATGATTAAATCATTAAAATTATCAGCAAATGATTAAACAGCATCACCAGCTACACTTATTACTAAAACATTTATTTTTGTATAACATCTACTAAAGTTCTTCTTGAGATAAAGGTTAACATTTTAAGTCACCATCATGGAGAATAGAGTTTGCTTAAGTTGGGCTCTTAACCCTTACAATTTTAACATTCATTTATTTTGGCTACTGCAATTTTTAAGAACTTTGATAAAAAAAGCCCTTTTGATGCAGCAAGCAAACCAAAAAACTAAATAAGATCTGGTGAAGTTAATATTGTTTTTAGTGAGTCACCTGTTATAATATAATATACAGTAATATAATGTAATTCATTGCTCTAATCCAATGTATAATCTATTGTTAAACGTGACATAACATGCTTGTATGAGGCATTGAATTCTGGAAGTTTTTAAGAATATCTTGGACAAAAACACTTTGCTCTATGATATAATTTGCACTCAAAGAGACATCAAGAATCAGCGTATGAACCTCAACAACGGTGACAAGTAACAAAATTAACAGTTTAACTCAAAAACATCACAAACTGGCTATTAATAGGCTACTGAAAGTCTAAACATAAACAACAGCAGAATCAAAAGCAAATAAAGAAAACTGTTAGACCATTATATTACATAATTGATTCATGCCGCAATGCATGCTGGGATTTTTGTACTGTGTCACACCCAGCATGCATTGCAGCATGAAACATTTTAATTGTTACCATTGTTGAGCTACAAGGTCTGATTCATGAGGTCTGAGTGTGTCTATATTATAACTGAACTGTTTTTGTATGTTATTTCTTAACTCTGTAAAATAATTAGCTTTCTTTCCTGTTTCCACCTCTCATTAACAAAATAATATCTGCAACTAAGCATAAAAACTATTGCATGAGGCCAGTCATTCAGACCTTTATAAAAACATTTATCAGAACAAAACTATATTTATTGACTATCCAGCTTTATTGCTATAATATAAGTGTTTCACAAACTCTGTGTTACAGCAGCTGGAGAGTCTAAATTTATGAATTCAAGGGTGAAGAGTCCAATAAAACCAGCCCCTCACTCCATTATGGTGACACACAAAAAAACCCCCTAAATTTCTGTTGATTTTCAATAAGAATGGTATGGAAGTCAAAGCGGTCAGTAATAAGTGCATCTGCTGTTGTTTAATGATCCTCTGCTGAGACTGAAGGTGTTTTATTTTGGTTGATGTTATTTAATGCTGTAACTGAAGTCACTGTTTGTGTTTATTGTTTCTCTTTCCTTCAGTGATTGTGATTATTAGGCGTTCATCAGTGTGTGAATTCACTCATTTGTGTTCATTAACTCTGTCAAGTGAACTATATTAGTGAACTAGTGTACATAATAGTGAACAAGGTCACAAAGTGTGATTTCAAACACAGACTTCAAATGTCGACTCTGAGCTCTGTTAATTCACAGTTTACTGCTGTTGGTTACTTTCTCGAAAACAAAAATATTACCCAGCATACAATGTTTTTAACAGAATATTACTGTTTTAGTGAGAAAACAGTATTTTACTGTAGAATCTGACCGTTATTTAACAGCAATTATTTACAGTGTAGGTCAAGCCAGGCTTTTTCTGTTATCCTAGCTTTCTTGATTCAACTTTTGTGCAATACTCCCCGGTTCAATTCCATGTCAACAGTTCCTTTAGAAATATTATTTTCAGGTAAAAACATGATGTGTTCAATACTTATTTCCCTCACAGTATCGCTACAACACTACAATATGGGTGCACTAATATGCATTAAATATCGCTTAATTAATGCACAGATAATCATAAGTTAATGTATGACTCATGAAGAACTAAACCATCTATTAATGATTAATGGATCAGCAAAAATAGTAAACAATATATTGTTATAAGTTAAAAGGGCTCATAATGTATTAATTGCCTAAAAACAGATCATATTAACTAATGCTGTAAATTCATGTCACCACAAGAGTCAAAACTGTACTTCAACTACCAGTTGTCTGCTTTAGTTAATTATTAGCTAATGATTATGAAAGAGAATATTGTGTTATGACTGCTTAAGATGTGAATCCCTAAATACAGAAACTTGTATCATGGACACATAATTTCAAATAAACAATAGATGCTGCATCACATGACCTGTTTCATGCCACACACACAAGCAGCATCTGAAAGCAAAACAATCACAGATTTGCACTGTTTTTACGCTGACAGCATTTCCTCTGCATAATGGAGCTGCAAATGTATGATGACAACATGTCTTCTAATAACAGCCTTAAATGATGTGTTAGGCTGTCATTAAGTACTTTTACCAATTTAATCATCTTGAAATCAAATTGACATGATATAGCAAAATATTTATATAAACATTCACACAGAACTGAATTCAAAATAAAATGGATTCAGTCAAAGTTACTAACAAGGATACTACTCTTAGTGTGCCTTCTACTGAGTGTCACTTAAACAACTGAAAAATTAATTCCACCTTTATGTGGATTTAAACAAATATTTTCAATATGTTCATGGGACATTTTTACTGTATTTTTGGACCAGTGTGAATATATATGAAATAATGTAATCTCTGAAACCCATGCAAACATGGGGAGAACAAGCAAACTCCACACAGAAATGCCAACTGACCCAGCCGGGGCTCGAACCAGAGACCTTCTTGCTGTGAGGCGATTGTGCTACCCACTGCGCCACCGTATATAGTTTTTTTTCAGTGATTACACTAGTAAACAGTAATTTGTCTGTTCACAGTAAAAGTGCAAATGCTACAAGCAGCACAATAACAGTCAATATATAAAGTTTAATATCAATCACTGTCAGTGTAAATGCTACAATAAATGAAAATACAACATTTAACGCATTAATATAACTTGTGGTTAGCTAGGTAGGATACAGACTACTAATACATAATTTCAATTAGCTACTAATCATAATTCCATTAAAGCTATGCAACATGGAGTTCTCTGAGTGGTCAGAATGACATTTTTTTCTATAGATATAATCTGAATGGGATTTCAAACCACACACATATGTAGCTTGAAACAAATTTGTCAAAAATGCACTTCATGTGAGTTTTTGCTGTTTATACTTCTTAAATACGATCATATTTGTTCATGTAAAGATTTGGATTGAAATACTGAGCAAGGCTTACCTATTTTACAAGAACTTAAGTACATCTTTATTTGAAATTTTATACTTTTTTCTCTTTGAAATATGGCTAAAGTGTATGTAAAATGCAATGACAAGCATTTATGGTAAACTAAAACATTCACATGATATGATAATCCAATATGGGTAATTTACAAACACCAGTGCAACATAGGTTAAGACAAGCTTTTTAGATAATAAATAACTGTGTAATCATCAGTAAACTGACTATATTTTAATGTCATTGTTGAAGTTTTACAATAATGTTTTTAAATATGTTTGCAATTACACACTTGGAATTACAACGCAGAAATTTAACACATATTAACTTTAAATTTCCATCAATTCTTTTCTGTTAGTCAAAAAAAGCGTTCTTCAAAACACAATGATTTAAAGTTACAAAGTAAAACGTCTCGGTTAAGAACGTAACCCTCGTTCCCCGAATAGGGAACGGAGATGTGTGTCTAGAGAAAGACACTATAAGAGATCGCTAGAAGACCAATCACTCTGAAGAGTAAGAAAACAGGCCAATGAATGCCAAATGAATTGGCAGAGCTTGGCTCCGCAGGTGCCAGCGATGAATCATTAACAGAGTATATCAGCTGGCGCTTGTGAAGTGAGCATTTAGATGTTTTTGCCTGCTGAGTAGCCGATCGCTCAGCTAACAGCTAAAGACTTAGCTGCTGTGGCATCGGAGACACACGTCTCCGTTCCCTATTCGGGGAACGAGGGTTACTTTTGTAACTGAAATGTTCCCCTTCATGGGAACTCTGACGTGTGTCTAGAGAAAGACACTATGGGAGAGTGTATGGAAAACGCCACATCAGCCAAGCCCGTCACGCCCCTGATGTGAAGTTTGCCAAGCATAGCGTGAGCGCACAAGCATCACCAAGGGCACAACCTTCCAACGTCTCCTAGGCCCTTTAATTACCATTACATGGGAATAATTTAGAACAAGTGCATGTGTAGACCAAGCGGGCATACCAGACATCATACTGGGCCAGGCACCCGGCTCCTCCGCTAAGTCGGGTGCTGGGGGCCTCGGAGGAGCTCTAGGGTCCGCCAAACGGGGAACTTACTTAGCAGAGCAGAATAAGCGCATGTATCTCCGTGTTAGCGAGCATGGCGCAACAAGCGTTTTTGACACTGAGCTTAGTTTCCTCCTGATTGACCAGGGTTACCCAGCAAGCAGGAGGAAACGGCTTCACTCAAAGATTATAAAATCTCGCGAATGTGTTAGGTGTCGCCCAGCCTGCAGCTCTACAGAAGTTGTTGGTTTTGTTAAGAAGCTGTTAAGAGGTGCCGCATACTCACGCCGAAAAGGAGGCACCGCTCTTTTAAGTGTGCTCTCTCTCCTGGGGCACACGACTCACCCTGGCACAGCGAAGCGAGGGCGATGGCATAAACTATCAAGTGGACCAACCTCTGCTTTGACCTGGCACTTCCCTTCTGCCGATCATTACAGAAAAGAGCTGCTTAGAGACTTGTGGTCACATAAAGCGCAGTGCACGGACACAGCAATGAAAGGGCCGGGTCTGCCACCGCAGGCAGCGCTGGCAGGTTCACTACCTGTTAAATAAAGGGCAGTAGGAACCTTGGCACATGGCTGAACTGGGGTCTCAGGTAAACGTGAGAGTAGGCCAGTCCGAATTCCCAGCACGATTCGCTGAACGAAAATGCTACCGGAATCCTGACCCTCCTGACTGATACCAATGCCACCAGCAGAGCTGCCTTCATAGACAGAAAACTTAGATGCTGAATCGAGTGGTTCAAACGGACCTCACCATAACCGCTGGGGCTAGAGAGATCCCAAGAGGGCAAGAGAGGGGGGGGTGAGGATGGAATTAACCATCGGAGATGCGCCTCCGAGGAACTGGCTGATGAGGTTATGCTTTCCCAGCGCGCTACCATCCACCACCCAGCACGGCAGCATGCCAAACCTTCAGTGTGGAGGGTGACAGCCTACGCTCCAGCTATCCTGAAAGCAGAAAACACAACACTAATCTGGCATGTCCGGGGTTCTTCTTTGAGAGAAGCGCTCCACACAAAGAATAGACTCCACTTCAGGATGTAGGCATGCCTATACAGGGTGCTCTAGCCTGAGTGACGGTGTTAACCACCGAACTGGTAGGTCACCTAAGTCCTCCGCACTCTGTCTAGAAACCATTCATGGAGGTTCCAGAATCCTGCACGGGTGCCAGAGGGTGCCCATCTCAGAGAAAGGAAGTGGTTCCTCCAGGGTATTCATCAGGGAGGGCCATCACAAGGAGTGTGAGTTCGGACACTCAGGTTTGGTTGGGCCATGGAGGCGCAATGAGCAAGACCCGCTCCACGTCTCCCCGACCTTGCACAGAGTCTGTGCGAGCAGGCTCACTGGGGAAAAAAACGCATATTGCGTAAACCTGGGGCTAGCTGAGAGCCATTGCATTTGTGCAGAGCAGGGAAAGCAGCTAGCGAAGGGCCACTCGGAAGAAGCAGCAGGATGACCTGGGTTTCTCTGAAGCGTGCCCATAACAGCTGGACCATGCCGGGGTGGAGTCTCCATTCTCCTGGGAATGTAACTGTCGTGAGAGCGTGTAAGCTTGCACGGTTGAGATCGTCCGGGATATGAACGGCGCTCAGCTATTTAGCCACATGACTCCGGAGGAGCAGATGGCGAGCGAGCTGAGACATGCAGCGGTAGTGCACATCACCAAAACGGTTGATCTATGGTATCGCAGCCATGCTGACCATCCTAACCAACACGTATTTCCCCTCCCGAACCGGTAGGGACCGGCGGAGAGCGAGAAACACTACCAACAGCTCCAGGCAATTGAAATGCCAATGCAACCTAAGTCCGGTTTACGAACCTGCAGCTGCATACTCAATACACACAGCCCACCAGCCCATACTGGAAGCATCTGACAGAATAGAGGGGTAAGCTGAGACCCCTGTCCAAGGTGGGTGGGTTATCTGTGTCTCTCACGGCCAGGGCCCACACCGCTGTGGGCTATGCCGCTTCTGCCTTGCACCACGGCACCATCTGGCTGTGCTGCACAAGGGCGGTTCTTTCCCAGGCATATGCGTAAGCTCCGCACGGTGGTCGACTATGCTCTCATGACCTTTAAGTCGGCCGTCAGTGCCCTGGGGAGTAACACACAGTGAGGCCACACAGTGGTCCGGAAATGCCACCCTTGGCTTACCCTGGCAGATATGAGCCATGCTGACAAAGTGCGCTTTCTTGCCGCGTCCATATCCCAGGCAGGCCTACTCGGCTACACTGTCAGGGACTTTACCCAGGAGTCCTCGGTGGTGAGAGATCAGCCATGCGTGATGGAGCAGGTCATCTCTTGGTGGGCTCAGAAGACTGGACCGGACCCATCCACGCTGGCTGTTCCTCACCAAGAGCGCTCTTCCCTCGGCTACAAGACGCTCCGCCATCACAGCCTGTTCCACTGGCTAGTGAACACGCCGAGCCCCCCGCAGGAAATCGGACCGCAAAGCGAACCTGAGGCAGGCCGCTTGGAGACGAGAAGAACCGCTCTTTCCCTGGTGGAGGTCTGGGGCTCACCCCTGCAAATTAATGTAGCGATCCAAAAATTATCCCTCCGGGTGTGGACGTGCTGCCCACCAGCCCTCAGCTTTAGTGCACTTCGTGACAGGCTTTTGAGGGCGTCAGAGGATGGGCTCCTTTCTCTCACACTTCCAGCCTCTTTGCGGGATCCTGGGAGGAAGGTAAGAGTCAATCACTTTCAGCTCTTCCTCGGGATGCTCCGCTTCCCGGGGTGAGCACTCCGCATCCCGAAGCTGCCCCTCCGTGGGTACATCAGTGATTGTCCGGTGATGCTGCTCATTCGGACTCTGTCAGCCTGGTTAGCACTGCTCAGGCCATCGTAGTAGCTCATGTGGACGGTCAGACTCGGCTATGCGTTTCAATTCGCTGTCGGCCTCCGAGTTCATGGGTGTGTATTTAAAGCAGTCATCACCATCCTCCTGGTGAAGGATACAATCGAGCCGGTCCCTCCAGCTGAGATGGAGAGCGGGTTTACGCCCCTCACTTCATTGTACCCAGAGAGCGGTGGGTTATAACCAATCCTATCTGCGCGTTTTGATCTGTTTTGATCGCATTTTTTCCAGTGTGTGACGAGGGCCGAGCATGGCAGTACCCTTCGGGCTCTCCCTGTTTCCATGCGTGGAGGATTCCCTGTGCCTCTTCAGTTAACGAGCATTGCATTTTTAATCATTCGTTGACTGGCTTATTTTTTTGGTCTTTGAACTAGTCGATTATGCACAGGGACCTGGTGCTCTGGCACCTCGGCCTGTTCGGTTCAGTTCGGTTTCGGGTCAACCGAGAAAGAGCAAGCTCTCCCTCAGGCAGAGTTTCTCTTATCTCGGGTTGGAGCTGGACTCGGTCTCCATCACGGTGAGCTTTACTAAGAGCGCACCGGGCTAGTGCTGCCCTGTCCGATCAATTTGGCATTTTACAGTGGTCTCACTGAAGTTGAAGGGCCTATGTAGCCGCTATCACACTGCTCAAATTGTTCATATGAGACCACTTCGGCGCTGGCTTCGCGATCGGGTTTAGAGATATGGTGCGCTGTAGAGGAGTTGGGGGTCCGTGTGCTAACCGCTTTTAACGGGGAGCAATAAGGGTGGCTTGGAAGCCGCGATCTCAGCGGCGCAACAGCCATGCCCTCACAGTGAGAGCATAAGCTGTCCGCGAGCACCACATCGACATGCTGGACCCCCAGACCTGTGATGCGGTACCCGTGCCCGTCATCTGGAGATAGGAACCACTGCATCCAGAAACGCAAAAAGACGCGCTGCTCGACCGTGTTGCTCTCTTAGGATCTGGTCTTTTAGTAAAAACTGCTCTTTCAGCAACCAGCGAGACGTCCAGGGGACGGGAAAGGAGCCCAGTTCGACCGCCGCTGTACACATCGTTGCACGCAGGTAGGAATACTGCTTTCTTGATGAAATCAGCTTAGCAGAGGTACTCTTCTAGGTCTAGGTCTCTAGTGTGAGGCTCTGAAGCAAAAATCGAAATGCTCGCTTCAGAAGCGCCAGCTGATATACTCTGTTAATGATTAATCGCAGGTACCTGCGAAGCCGAGCTCTGCCAATTCATTTGGCATTCATTGGCCCGTTTTCTTACTCTTCAGAGGGATAGGTCATCTAGCAATCTCCCATAGTGTCTTTCTCTAGACACACGTCGGAGTCCCCATGAAGGGGAACTTTTTTGTGCATCCTCATAAAGTGCACTTAAAAGTATATTCAAGCATGTTACGAAAATTTGTAGAAATTGTGTGCAAATTAACTTTAAATATTATTTCAAATAACACACTGCATTTAAAATATGTGCTGTTAGTCAAAATAAAAGTTCTTTAAAACAGGTATTCAAACACAATGATTTAAATTCATTCATTCATTCATTTCCCCTTGGCTTAGTCCCTTATCTATCAGGGGTCACCACAGCGGCCTATTCCAGCATATGTTTTACGCAGCGGATGCCCTACCAGCCACAACCCAGTACTGGGAAACACCAATACACTCTCGCATTCACACACACTCATACACTACGGCCAATTTTGTTTACCCAATTTGCTTATAGCACATGTCTTTGGCCTGTAGAAGAAAACGGAGCACACGGAGGAAACCCGTGTGAACACGGGGAGAACATGCAAACTGACCCAGCTGGGACTTGAACCAGCTAAGTTCTATGATGATTACACAATAAATTGTACTTATGTTATGTCTAACTTCTCAACTTTTCAATGACTTTTGTCCTCATTCTTTTACAAAAGCTTCATATGTTACTTTACTGTGAAATATATTACAGACCATAATTGTAATTCACATAAAATGTACTTCAATATCATGTTATTCACAGATTATTCGCAGTGCCATTATGTTTATTCAGCCAGTATATGCAGTATGTGCTGTGTTTGAAATAGCAAGAAAACTGTGCAATGCAATAACAGGACACAACATCAGTTCCTTTCCATAATTCATCACAACATGTGGATTTTAAGTCCTTCACACTTCATACAGTGAAAGCAGTGAAATAAAGCACAAACAAAAATTACATCAAAACCAACAATTTCCTGATTAAAAATTACCAATACATAATCAGTACATTTTCAGTATATATACACATATATATTGAAAATATTCTGTAAATATTTACTGTGAAAAAATTTGCTGAACTATTTTCTTTTGTTGAATCAAAAGAAACTTTTTTGTCATCTGAACTTACATCAGTCATATATATATATATATATATGATTGATTTTTTTGATTGACAATAATAATAATAATAAATAAATAAATAAATAAATAAATAATAATAAAACTAAAAATAAATAAAATATAAACAACATCCCTAAACTGTGTTTGTGTCGTTCAGTGTGTAATTGCTTTCAGAACCTGACCATAACACTGTACATTTAATTTTCTCTTAAAAAGATTTTTCACCATTGTATAGTTCACCTTTGAACTCAAGAGCAATCACAGACTCACTTCCAGTTGTAATATCATGTTTAAATCAATATAAGCCATTTGGTTGCCTTGTGATGCTATTGAGTTTCCACCCACAACCCATTTATATCTTAACTGTATGTGGAGGGGTCTGCAAGCCAATAATTGTAACTTGACTGAGGTATGAAAATGGAAAATAAAGAATTCAAAAAAGCAAAAACTCTAAAAAAAAAAATTGGCTCTATGGTCTGTGCTTCTTTGAATGTTGAAATTGAAGCCAGCTCTAATATCTGCCATGGCAGTGGCTATTCTTAGTAAGGACACAGTTGGGACCACATGCATTATTTATGAGGTGGATACACATTCATCTTTTAACCTCTGGAGTCTGGAGCACCTCAAATCAGTCACTGTAGCACTAACATACTGAGGTCAAAAATTCAGTTGTAACAAACACACACTTACACATAAATTTGTGTAGCTCAGCAAGGGAGCAAAACTGACTCAAGTAGTAATGTGCCACTTGGGAACTCTTCAAAAATGCAAGTGTTTACAAGTAAACAATTGGATTTCTAGAAGATGAAGTGGTCTCTTGGTATATCGGCCAACACTGACAAAAGGCAGTAGTAGTGTGAGTGGACTAGCAATAGTAGTGGTAGTGAACACGTACATTATTGTAACTTGCACTTTACATTTAAAAATTGCTACTGCCATCCCTCAGAGACGGTATTTGCGTAGAAGGTCAGCCTGCCACATGTACTTGCGCTCTGGAAAGTGCTCAGGAATCCTGATCTTGCGAAAGTCCTGGATACACTTCTCCAGCTCCTCTTCCACACTCAACTTCTCTTTGGCTGGCCGTTTCTTGCAGGTGCTGGTGTCCCGGGAACTTGCAGTGAGTGTCCGGAGAAGATCACTCTTACGGCGCTGCTCAGACTGTTGCTGCTGCAGGAGATGTTGAACAGGACCTTTCTTGGGAGGCCTATCTAATGTTTGCACACGTGTCTGTCGGCTCACTGGGCCACAGATGACAGTACCTTGTGGGGAGCTGGCCTCAGAATGACTCTCTGAGCTTGAAGTGGAGAGCTCGTTGAAAGAGGTTCCACTCTCACCTTCACCCTCACCTTCACCTTTGTGACCCTTGCAGCAACACTCGCAAGGTGGAGATGACCAGCGAGATGGACCACCTGGAGATAGAGAAATTTTTTTTTTAAACAGCCTCAAGGCATGGATGTGAGCACATTTACATATTATTAAAAGTGTATTTCACCAATGGAAAAATGCAATTTCAGTATATCTTCGCTGCTTATACCATTGAACGATATAATAATATAATGTTTTAATGTAAAATAATTCACTCTTAGTCTATGTTATTTTGTTTTAGTCATTATGCCATTGAGTAATAATGGTCATTTTTTGCATTATTAAATAATAAACAGTAAAGTACCCAGAATGTTGTAGGCAGTGGCTAAAGGCTACAACAAATCTCAAAAGAGAATACAGCAACAGAAAATCTGGAAAAAACTCCTTATTTGTAGTGTTCATTTCAAACCGTATGACTAACCATGTTTTACGTAAAATGGAGGGAGAATACTAAATAAAGTCACTATTCGTTCAATTAATTTAGAAGAACGGGATTAGAGAGAATCTTTGTGTCAAACCCTCTAAAACAAATGAAATTGGATACAAGTAAAACAGCTGGTGCGAGAATATTTTACAGACAAATGAACATGAGTTTCAATTTTTTTATTGTTCAGCGCCAGCATTTTTTATGAATCCAGAATTTTAGATGTACTGATGATCACAATCGATACAGACCCTCTGATTTTCAACACAGACAACCATTTTATTAAAGGTTCATTCTATAATTGCTTTATTGTAGCTTAGTTTCATGGCAATGCCTCCAGCATGATTGGAGATGAACATCTCAGTGAACTTGACTTTGGCCAGCAAAGTCACTGCCATAGTAAAAGGGCACATTTTATTTTAGAACACATGTTATACAGTGCTTGTCTACAGGAAAGTGTACAAGCAATAAGATGCAGTGTCTTGTTTAGTTTAGTTTATTTGTTTACAGGGTCAATGCACATTAATAAACATTACTGTAAAATGTGCCAGAATTAGCCAAGAATGGCTATTTTTTTTCAATAACCAATTTTTAACTGAAAAGAATGAAAAGTATGTGATATTCTAATTGTTGGTGGGATGGAGTTCCATTCCCTAGCTGCTTTCACAGAAAATACAGACTGACTGAATTTGCTTTTTTCAGAGGAATAATAAGATCCCCTCTTTCACCACCCCTAGTAGTTCGGTGAGCAGTCTTTCATGAACTGATTTGGTGGTAAAGTTGGGTTATGTAAAGTCTTAAACAGTAGACAAATATGTACATATTTAATTACATTTTCCCAGCTAAGCAGATTGTATTTCTTTAATATTGAACAATGGTGAAATTGAACTGATTTTTATCAAGGGTTTTTAGAGATTGTTTGTACAAGCATTCAAGTGGCTTCAAAGTAGTAATACTAGCTTGGGACCAAGTGGTAAAAACAATAAGTAATATGAGAAATTATCACAGAGTGATAATAAATTAGGGCAGCCTCAAATGACATATAATCACCTATAAATCTAATATTTGCTAAACTGAATCTGACCGGTTACAGACCTTTTTAACCTGTGATTTAAATTAAAGTTTTGAATCGATCCGAACACCAAGGTACTTGTACTCAGATACAACTTGTAATCTTTCCCTCTGATACAAATACATCTACACTTAACCTATCATTCTTAGAAAAGAGCATACACATTGTTTTAGAGATGTTCAACTGTAAACAGCATTGTTCTAGCCAGGCTGAAACATGTACCAGCGATTCTGTGCAGCGGATTCAAGTGTTGTCAGTCGATTGAATGGACGTTATCAGTGGTTTATCAGCTGATAGATATGGGCCAGTAGGGGTCTACTGCGCCTACTGTTCCTACATGCACATGGTTAATCTGCTGTTCTCGCGTAAATCCAGCAGAGGCCGCTCCGATTGACCTGCCCTCCTCCTTCCCTAAACCCAACGGTCATTATTTTTTCAAAAGCAGCGATTAACCTGCCCTCCTCCTCCCCTAAACCCAATGGTTATTATTTTTTCAAAAGCAGCGATTATTTTTCAAAAGCAGTGATTAACCCGCCCTCCTCCTTCCCTAAACCCAACCGCCTGTTTTTAAAAAAGCAATAAAAACAAATAATTAACTTTTCTCTTTGCTGCTTTCTGAATCCATTTTTTGCCGGGTTTGAACCTAGTCATCACTGTCAACTCTGCTCCTCGTCTCAAGTCTGCTGATGTACACGGTGAGCCACTGGAGAAACAGTGGAAAATTCATTCATATGGAGGTAAGCGTGTATACCGCCACGCGTGATTATTTATGGAATTATACTATTTCCCGTTAATTGTATTTTATAAATGTCTACCCCAACCCTAAACCCTAAACCCAACCGTCACAGTAATGTAAAATTTCCCATTAATTGTATTTTATTAACGCCTACCCCAACCCCAACCCTAAACCCAACCGTCACAGTAATGTAAAAACACATCTGGATCTGAACTGTTCTCTATTAGTATAGCTGATTAAGCATGTGGATGGATGATTACAGCCTTCTGAGCCCACTAGGAGGCGCAGAAGGCCCCTACTGGCCCATATCTATCAGCTGATAAACCACTGATAACGCCCATTTAATCGAATGATAACATTCGAATCGGGTGTTCTGTGAGTTTGTTTGCAACTTGTGACACACTTGTGTCACATTTACTTAGGTCAAATAAGTCATTTCAACTTTATATCAAGTATTATTCATTAATGTAGTAAAAGCAATTCTTCTTCACAGTGCCGGCCCATTCAACAGGCAATATAGGTGGTTGCCTAGGGCCCCGCGTTTCTTGGAGGGCACCACGAACGCTGCTCTTGTATAATTACTGTGAGCGTGAGCGCGTACATATAATCCATGAACAATGCGTATTGTCCAATGCACAAACGCCAATAAGTGCAATACAATTCACAACGACGTTGAGAAAAAAAATAACCTCCACATTTCATTAAAAGAATAGCTCTGTATAATTCATACATGACAAATAGTTGAAAAACGATAATAAATACACAACAACAGTATGAATAAAAGCAGAAAATATTAGAAACATACCCAGCAGCTCCACGCTCTATTTTGCATAAAACTGCCTGCGATCAGCTATTGGGTGGACTAGAATGACGTACCGTATTCCTACACAGATTCCACATATCTCTCCAAATTTCTCACGTTCAATATAAACCCAAAAAAAGTGTTTTAAAGTCTTAAGTAATATAACGTCACAAGTGTCATTACTATTTTTAATTGATCTTAATCCAATTTTAATTTGAAATGAAATGGCATCCAAACGGCATCTTTTCGGAGCCAAAAAAAGGAAGAAAAGAAAGGCAGAGGAAGAAAAGCAAGTTCCAAGTAAAGGTATGTTCTGCTATGCATAATACATTATTTAGTAGTGTAGTATTAGGACTTGTTTTAATAAATGCAACAATGCTCATGATCACAGAAATACTTGTGTAATATGTGAGAAAAAATAGGCCACATTCAGCATGTTTCATTAAATAATCAATTAATTATCTATCCCGCTAATTCACCCTGCTGAAAAAACACAGGTTTCCCCCTCATTTTGTCAAAATCGAATTTTACCCACTGTCCAACATCTAATGCAAAGTTTGGTTTATGTAAATCTCTGTGTGAAAACAAGCTAAAATGTCTCCTACATTTCTAGTTAGTTATGCATATATTTGTATGTTATACATTTACAAATAATGCATTTGATTCATGTTTTATTTGTATATGTCATACTTTTTTTTAAATGAGGGTTTTCTGGTTTTATCTGAGTAAATATTTTTACATATGTATTATAGGTTAAATATGTTGAGAGTTAATAAAAAAGTATACACTTAATTATTACATTTTTATTTTTTTGTGCTTTCTACAGGCCGGCACTGGTTTCTTAGATGGAATTTCAACATTATCAATGTTCAATAAGTAATAAAATGTTAGAGCTTCTAAGGTTAGCAATAACCTGAAAACCACACAAGGAAAATGGCAACTTTATGAAATAACCTGAAAACCACACAAGGAAAATGGCAACTTTATGAAATGACATGACACGCTAGTGAATGCACCTTCCGTCTGCGCATGTGCAGATCTTACTCCACCTGCTGAACAAAATGTGGTACTGCATGGCTCCAACCTTCAGTCAAACTTACTTGATGAACCAGTACAGTTTACTAAAGTTCTTTAGTTTATCTACTGGATCCATGTAAAAGTTCACCTAGCACAGTCAAATCAAGTAAAGTCTACAAATTTGCCAAAATTTGTAAAGTTTACAAGCATTTTTCAAGTAGATTGAGTGATTACTTTTTACAGTGTTGGACAGATGGATGGAAGGTCATTAATATATATTGTAAAAAGTAAAGGGCCCAAAATAGATACTTGTGGAACACCTGTGGATATACGTCAAGGGGCAGATTTGGAATTCTGTATATTAGCACACTGTGTGTGACCAGATATATATGATTCTATCCATTTTAAAGTTTGTGGGGAGAAGTTAAAACCTACTAATTTAGACATGAGAATTCTATGATTTACAGTATCAAAGGCCTTTCTGAAGTCAAAAAAAACACAGCCCTAATGACCCATTTTTTGCCATTTTTGAATATAGGCATGATGACAGATGATTTTCAAGCACTAGAAAACATCCCCTGAGAAATGGACAAATTGATAATTTTAGAGATAGGCTTAAGTAAAGACTCACTTAGCTCTTTAAAAATGATCACATCCAGCCCAAATATATCCTTTGCTCTGGATGATTTAAGATTGTAATTGCTATTTTGATGTCTAATTCGGAAAAAATGACCTTAGAGTATTTAGGGAATCAACCTACATTAAAAGATCGATCAGGGATTTATTAGCTCATTTCAATGAATCGATTTTTGAAGATTTAAATCACTTGATTCGACTGACTTGAGTCAGACTGAATCAAATGAAAAGCTTTACACTTTATCAACCATTTGTCCAGCAAACGGAAGACGTCGTATTTTACCAATCTTGTTTATATCATTTCCGTGGCCAATAATAATAACATAACACAAGTATTGGCTTAAATTTTAGCAAGGTAACAAAATCTACAGCTAGAGGCAATGACTTAGAAGCACAAAACACAAACACAGTTCTTACAAAATGAAACAAATATTTATTGAGCTACACTACGATACATGAAACTAACTACTTAATAAACAAACAAACACACACACACACACACACACACACACACACACACACACACACACACACACACACACACACACACACACACACACAGAGGCAGTTCAGAGGATGCAAAATGAGCTGACAACCGTCCCAAATTAATTCTAGTACTTATTACTAGATCTTAGAATCACACCTGAGAAACCACAAAAGCAGAGATTTGGCTTATTTTTAACTGCTTAAGATTAATTTGCACCAGATCAGCAAGAGACAACCTTTGTTTGTGTTACTTGCGCTTTTGCTGGATGTCTTGAGTCTCCCTCGCCGACTGGCCTTGGGGAAACACAGCACTCCTAATTGGTTGGTGACTCAGCTTCACTGACTCTAACGGACTCTGCTGAGGGTCGGTTTGCGGAAGTTCTTCTTGTGGTATCGGCGGTCCTGAAACTTTAAGATGTTGCTTGGAAAGACAGCATCTCTGGTCTTGTGTCCTCAAAGCCTGCACAGACCAGCTAGCACATGGGTTCACAGAAATATTCAACCTCTCCTTATCACAGTCGGTAATTCCCACACGCTTTACAGAATCCATCATTGTTCCAGTTCCAAAGAAACCTCATCTTGAAGCCCTGACTTCAATAGTGATGTAATGCTTTGAGCAGCTGGTCAGAGACTTCATCATCTCTTCTCTTCCTGATACACTCGATCCATTTCAGTTTGCTTATCATCCAAACTGTTCACCAGATGATGCTATTTCTCATCTGCTTCACACATCCCTCAATTCCCTGGACACTAGAAAGGGGAATTATGTTAAAATGCTCTTCGTTGACTACAGTTCAGAATTTAACACAATAATTACCTTCACACTTGAAAGGATGTAAATTATCATGTGCATTTGTTTTTATTGCAAATCATGTCTTTTTCCTCAAGAAGGTCCATACAGATTCCAAAGGTAGAAGTGCTGTTAAAAATCAGGACCTGGGTGAGCTGTGTTTATATTGTGTTTATATGGTCATATATTGATGAAGCTTTGGATTGGTCAGTTTGAATGTCTCAGTATTTGTGCTTTGGTCACATGTGTTGTATATGTTGTAACTTTTGCTCTGTCTCTGTCTCTTTCCTGCTCTGCTCTTCTCCTGCTCTGGGGTGCGTTAAAACCATCGTTAGCCAACTACAGTCGCAAATTCTGTCAATATAAGCATAGTTGGTTGATTTAGTGTTTCCCAAATCCATCGTTTCAACGAACATTCACAAACTGTATCGCAAACTTGCACGTTTGCAACTACACCTCTAGAGCTATAGTTAAGCAGTGTTCCTGGTTGTGTTCTATTCCCATAGTATTATGCAGTATTCCTTTCAAACCTTCTAACATTTAAACTTGGAATGATTAAAAAAACATTGAAGTCATCTTTTTTTTACGTGTAATTTGCTTTCAAAGTATTTTTTACAGTTCAGTTTTAGCAATCTTCATAGTGCACTTTTTAATTTACTTAACATTTCAGAGAGTCTAGAAGAGCTTGACATTGCAACTGAAACTTTTGATTCTGTCCTTTCTAGCACTTTAGACATAGTTGCTCTGTTACACTTTAAAAAAATGACTTTATGAATTTCTTTAGATGCAAGATTGATGATATCAGAGATAAAATAAGCACCATCAATCTGTCTCCTACAGCATCATCCCAATTGGAGCACTGTAGATTGTTAATGGATAAACTTCAAATTTTCTCAGCAGTAGGTGAGGAAGAACTGTCTAAACTGATAAATTCCTCCAAATCAACAACATCTATGTTAGATCCTATACCGACCAAATTATTTAAACAATTGTTTTCAGTAGTTTCTGCACCTGTTCTTAACATTTTGACTTTTAGGATATGTGCCTACAACTAAAAAAAAAAAAAAATAATCACAGGAAAGAGTTGAACTGCACAGTTAAAGAGGTCTTCTGTTGGAACTTCAAAAACCAAATAAATGCCTCAGAGGAAACACATCTGTAACCAGACGCCAAATCTGAACCAGGCAGTAGCGGAGCATTAACATTTTGAATTCATCCCTACTTTTAGGATACGTGCCTAAAAACTTTTAAACTAGCTGTAATTAAGCCTCTTTTTAAAAAAACACATCATAGCACAAAAACAGCACTCCTAATAGTTACAAATGACCTGCTCCTGTCGTCCGGTTGAATTTCTCTCTTAGTGTTATTAAACCTCAGTGCTACATCTGATACAATCAATCGATCATAATATTCTCCTTGATAGGCTTGAAAATTATGTTGGTATTACTGGAACTGCATTGGCCTGGTTCAGTTCTTATCTATCTGAACATTATCAATGTGTATCAGTCAATGAAGAGGCATCATACCGATCAAAAGTACACTGTGGGGAACCAGAAGGTTCAGTTCTTGGTCCACAATACATATGCTACCGCTAGGTGATATCATTAAAAAAACATGGAGTTAGTTTCCACTGTTATGCCGATGATACACAACTTTATATCTCCTCTCAGCCTGATAATTTGTACGAATTTACAAAATTAACAGATTGTATAGCTGATATTAAAAATTTGATGACTAAAAACTGATTTTTGATAGCAACCTGTAGTTTGAATGCCAGATTTCAAGCATCTGTAAAATTCCATGCTTTCATCTAAAAAATGTTGTCAAACTTCCACATATGCTATCAATGTTTAATGCAGAAAAGCTTCATGCTTTCATGACCTCTCGGTTAGACTACTGTAATGCATTACTAGGCGGTTGCCCTGTTGGCCTCATTAACAAACTTCAGCTAGTTCAAAATGCAGCTGCTAGAGTGCTTTCTAGAACAAAAAATATGATCATATTACTCCAGTTCTTTCATCATTGCATTGGCTCCCTATTAAATATGTATACATTTTAAAATTTTATTGACTACCTACAAAGCCCTGAACTTAGCTCCCCAGTATTGGAGGGAGCTCCATTACGCTCAATTAATTCTGGACAATTGGTTATTCCTAGAATATCAAATTCAACTGTAAGCAGTAAATCTTTCTCATATCTGGCGCATAAACTCTGGAACAGCCTTCCTAGCACAGTTCAGGAGGCCCACACACTCTGTCAGTTTAAAACTAGATTAAAGACACATCTCTTTGCATTAGCATACACATAAAACACAAATGCATAACTTTTGAAATCCAAATCCTCAAAAGGATTGTTAGGCTGCATTAATTAGGGCAACTGGAGCCAGGAACACTTCCCAAAAGACTTAATAAATTGAACGGCATCCATGCTTATGTTAGTCTGTTAGTCCTCGCCACTGTCGCAACTGGCTTGCTTGGTATGGCACTTGAAGAGCTGCGCATCGATAAGATTTGCTCTTCAGTGTTTGTACATTCAGCAGTGAAAATTAAACTACACTGAACTAATCTAAACTTAACTGAACTTCAGCTCTGAAAACTGGACTGAAGCAGTTTCAATTTACTAGAACTTCTATCTTAAGCTGTTTTGACACAATTTACATTATTAAAAAAAATAGCCTACTTAAGAATATAGTTCTTTTTTAGTAAATATAGTTCTTTTTAATTTCTTAAAAAAAAGCCATTAATATATATATATATATATATATATTGTATTATTTATATATTATATATATATACACGTTAAACCTCTAAAAAGGTTATTATTTCAACATAAATTTGGGTAAAATTGGGACTAAAGGTAATGCTGGCCTAATTTATTACCCAAAATTACCCAAATTTAACCCAATTTTTGTGTTTGTCCTAAATTTGGGTTGAAATAACCCAGCATTTTTATACAAGGAACTATAACATTATTAATATAATGGACCGTCGACAGGGAGTCACGATATTGTACAATGTGTAAATTAATTAATCTGCATTCTATTGACTTATTGAAATGCTTGTTTAGCTATGCCATGTCTAAATTATTTATGCAATGTTTTCTAAATAATAGTATTGTGCTGTATATATTATGGATTACATAGCAACTTCAAAGTAATAAGCAAGGGAATAACTGAATCAATTATGCAAACTTCAACTATAAGACAAATGCAGTGCACTGTCAATCAAACTAATTCAATTCAGCTGTTAGCAGGTATACAGAAAACAACAGTGTCATATCTTAGCTTGAGTCAGTTCAGTTGATTTAATTCAGTTCCCTAACAGTGCTGAATTTACAAAACAAATCTGATTTATCTAAAAAGTGTACTGTAAAAAATTTAAGCCAGTACAACAACAACAAAACATAATCCTTATTTCCTTTCGCTTTTTCTTGTTCACTCAACTTTTGAAAACATCAACTGCAGTAAAACATCATTACTGTCAGTAATACAAAAACATTTAGTTAGGTTAACATAAGATTATTAGTTTTATGGAGAGGTGAACTATTCTGTAACAAAATACAGGCCTGTAACAGTCCTAAATACCAATCACAATGAAAATGTTTGCACTATAGCACAATTTAAAACACAGACATCAACTATTAGTCTTTGAATCTCAACATTGGTGACGATCAATGAACCCCCCCCCCCCCTTAATGTCAGAACATTAAGCTGCATAATTTATTAATGTGGGGGGGGGGGGCGACGCGGTGGCGCAGTGGGTAGTGATGTCGCCTCACAGCAAGAAGGTCGCTGGTTCGAGCCTCGGCTAGGTCAGTTGGCATTTCTTTGTGGAGTTTGCATGTTTGCCTGGGTTTCCTCCAGGTGCTCTGGTTTCCCCCAGTCCAAAGACATGCGCTGTAGGTGAATTGGGTAAGCTAAATTGTCCATAGTGTATGTGTGTGAATGAGAGTGTATGGGTGTTTCCCAGTGATGGGTTGCAGCTGGAAGGGCATCCGGTGCGTAAAACATATGCTGGATAAGTTGGTGGTTCATTCTGCTGTGGCGACCCCTGATAAATAAAGGGACTAAGCTGAAAAGAAAATTAATGAATGAATTTATTCATGCTGCAATGCATGCTGGGGCTTTTGTACTATACTGGCACCTAGCATGCATTGAATTTTGCAGCTTTTTTCTTTTAGCAACCATGGTTGAGGTTCATATCCTGATTCTTGATGTCTGTGTGTCTTAAATGGTAAACGAGTTGCTGGAGCTCTCAAGATTTTGTGCATGAAACATGATATTAAAAATAATTATTAACTAGGAATTTTTATTAATTCCTTCATCGGAATTAATTTCGTCATCTTGTTGCATTGACTCAGTTAAGTTGTATTGACCTAATTCTCCAAGTTTTCTCAACTTAAAATGTTTAGTTGACAGAGTTAAATATTTGACCCAACTACTTATTTCAAGTTAACTGGACTTGCAAAGTTTAGTTTTAATAGGTTAACTTACATTATCAAGTTAGCAGAACTTGCCAAGTTTAGTTTAAATACATTAACTCACATTTTTAAGTTCACTGAATTTAATCTAGCAGATTTTCTCACGAAACAGAACAGACAATGAAATACATTACACATTCTATTAAAGGTCTTTACTCCCAACTTAACAATTACACACAATGTACACACAATATAATTCTTTACAAAGTATTTTTCTTATAAAGTATTTTTTACAAAGTAACTGTAAAGTAAAAGTAATCTCAAGAGAAGAAAAAAAATAACTGTAAAACTCTAAAATACACAACTAACACAGACTCTTGGAAAAAAAAAAAGACACCAGAACTTGGAAGATTATAAAATCTGATCTCAACATCTTTATTTCAATGTATTTTTAAGTGAGTTGCACTGCAGATATCTGCTCCAATGTTCATCAACAGTTTCTGATTTCCAGGAGTCATCCCTCTGCTCAGCTCTTCTTCAGAATCTGTGTGCTGTATAAAAAAATGGCAAACAATAAAAAATCTTTACATTTCTTTCTTTACATTACAAAATCTAAAACACTAAAGCTGAAAAACATAAACACATCATGTACACCAAATATTATTAACCTACAAATTCTTACTTGCGTGATGGCAATGCTTCAGCTTTTAGTGTCTTATGACAATTTGTTGATTAGTTGTAGTGAAACTTGCAGCTCCACTTAATTTATCAACACCAAAAGCCCCACACTGCTTGAAGTAATTCTATGAAGAAAAAAATAAAAATAAAGCCAAAACATATTTAATAGTGTACACAATCAAGATTAATCACTAAATCTTTCAAATATACATTTACTGAAGACTTTCAAAATTATTTGTCTACTGTTGCTTAAATATTTGTTTACTGTATGCATATGACAGGATTTATTTGGTAAAATCTCACATGTAGCGAGTCAGTCTTCCTCTGGGAATGTGCTGCAACCTTTAGAATAAGAAAATGCCATTTATGTGAATTTTTGTAAATATTTTTCTTAAATATTAGTCTACTGTAAACATACAAAAAAAATAGATGTTTAATAAAATCTCAGATGTTGTAAGTCAATCTGACCTCTGGGTATGTGCTGCAACCTTTAGGATGAGAAAATCAAATTTGGGTAAATTATTGTAAATATTTGTTCTTAAATATTTGACTACTGTACATTTGTGAATGGAAAAACTGGTAAAATCTCACCTTTAATAAGTCAGTCTGCTTTCTGGGAACAACCTTTCAAATGAGAAAAGTACATTTAAATGAATTACTGTTAATATTTTTCCGAAATATATTCTACTGTATATAAATGGGAGATAAATTAAAATCTATATAAAAATACCTGTAGTAGATTAGTCAGGGAACTAGAAAAGTAAAAAATATATATACACATATTGAGATATTGCAAATTCAAACCTAAAACAAACTTTACTAAGTATTATAAATGTGGCCAAACTCCACGTTTTAGCAAAGGTCTAATCTGCTCTAGAAACATTTATATTGGGAACAATACATTGACAATCAGTTCATATAATGTCATTTTACAAGTTCTAACACAAATTTGAAGAAGCATTACTTACCAAATGTGATGATTTTAGGGCAACTGGAGCCGTAATGGTGCATATTCCCCCACCTGCTGGATTGGAAGTATGGGGCACAACTTAAACGATGCTGGTTCAGCATGTTTTTAATTTTATCGACAGACACTCTATTACAGACTAGTTGAGACAGTGAAAACTAAAATGTAGAATCATTTTTTGTAGTGTGTACACTGTTATTTACCAACATTACCTTGCAATATTCGAAGCTTGGTGTCTAGAGGGCAAAATTTGCCTGGCAGCGCTTGGGTCCTGCATATTAAAGTTACCTAAGTTTGCAAAATGTGACATTAAATATAACAAATCAGGGTACTTACTCATTATTTACAGTCAACAAAGTCCCTCCGTAGACTTTTCCTGGCTCCTGAAATGATCAGCACCACATGCTACAAAATGACAGCTGTCCTAATTTTGTTAAAAAAGTACACTCTAAAAAAAAGATTCTTCAGTGGTTCTTCATAGTTCTTTAAGGTGGTTGAGGTGCTGTATAGCACTTTTACTGTGTAAAGAAACTTTCAAGCACCAAAAAGGTTCTTCAGTGGTTCTTTGGGGGTTAAAGTGCTATATAGCAGCTCTACTATACAAAGTACTGGTAAGCACTTGTATAGTTCTTCTATAGCTAATTCTCTAATGATTAACAACATTAAAATACAGTATATTTACTGAATTTAACATGGTTCTCAAACTTTTTGTCCCCAAGGCTCCCCAAAAAGAAATATTCCACACTTAATTGTAAACTGTTTATCTTTGTTATATTTATTGAACACCTTTTAGATTATTTATTAAAATTAACTATAAAAACACATGTAAAAAATGTTATTTAAAAATTTCATTTAAAAATTATTTTTGTAAAGCACCATGGGGGTATGGCTATACGCATTAAATTCATTAGTGTAATATATAAGTATAAAAACCTTCCTTCCAAATAAATTAAAGATTGTGAAAGTGTACTGTTTGTTGTTATTCATTAAGCATTTAGTATAGGATTTTGAACATTTTAAAGCTACAATTTGATTTGAAAGTACACTGTAAAAAACGTCCGTGATTTTAACAGTAAAAGTCTACAGTGAATTACAATCTACAGTGAAACCCTACAAAATACAGAAAATAACTGTAACAGATCTAACCTTTGTTTTCGAGAAAGTAATCAGAGTGTCTGAAATCTCACCATACACCCTCAAGCCGCGGTCACACTGAACTTTTGTCCCCATAGTTTTCCATTCATACGCACGCGAATGCGTCAGACCGGAAACGCAAGCTCCTGCAACAAGTTTTGCAGTTTGCTGCATAGACCCTTTTCACATGACGTCACGCGATATCCGGTTTCACTCCACGCAGTGTATCATTACTTCCGCCTACACAGAACTCCCCATAGAGAACTCACCCAGTCAGCTGTAAATTTACTACAGAAACGGTTAGACTGTGACTACGGCTGTTTTCTGTTGTCTGCATTCAAGGTGAGACATCTGACATCTAAAAAAAATGTACAAATCAGCCAGATTTCCGCTTGAACCAAGAAAATGGGACTTTAAACAGAGTCTATTGCTTTGTGTTGCTGTCTTTAATGCAGATGAAGTTGGTATGTACTTGTCAGTATTTGTCAAATAAAGATTTCAGATGTTTACACGGGTGCTCAACATTTTTTTATGTCAAATTTATTTTTATTGTGTCCCAAAGAATAAGAAATAAAACTGTGGGTGTTTTACTGTGTTTGTTTACAGTGGACAGCTGACTCACAAACACATTCATATTATTCACATTCTACTGCTCAGTTCTCTGACATTTTTTTCTACATAGGTATTTCATTTATGAACATATAATATTTATATCTATTTAATATTCATATTAAATGAAATAGAATAACAGTGTTGTATTTGACTCTTAATAATCAAACGAAATCATTATAAAAATTTACAGTTGCAAAAATAACACCAAGAAGATGCCATTTTAATTTAGTATTATTAGATTATGAAATTATTTGTAACATTATTAATTAAAATGTAGTACAGATATCAAATTAAACCCACCCAGTTGGTGGCGGCAGGACACTGTCTTAATTCATTTAAATGGAGAAACTGAAGAAAACATGAATAGATCAGTAAATAATAAATGATAAAACTGATTGCATTTATTGACATACTTACCAGGTATATGTGAAGATTTAATAAAGAATTTAATTCATGCTGCAACATTTACATATAACAGATAATATAAATTTATATTCACAGTAGCATCAAAGCAAAAATAAATCCATTATTGATTAAATAAAATAAAACTAAATTAAATAAACTTAATTAAATAGTCCGGACTGCTGAACGAATCACTGGCACTACCCTTCCTACACTTCAAGAACTGTACTCTTCCAGAGTGAGTAAAAGGACTTGCAAAATCACTCTGGACCCTTCACACCCAGCACACTTTCTGTTTGAACTGTTACCATCTGGCCGGCGCTACAGAACGCCGAGCACAAAAACAGCCAGACACAGGAAAAGTTTCTTTCCTCAGGCCATCTACCTCATGAACAGCTAATTATTCCCCTACTGTGCAATAAACATGTGCAATACCTTTTCATACACACTTGTATACAGCACCTTATAACAATATACAATGCAATACTTTCTCCATACGCATTTCTACACAGCACCTTATAACTTGTATATTTATAACAAATCTGTACAACAATTCATCATCCAGAGCTCTATTGTCTAACTGCATCTCTGTTTAATGTTTGTCGTATTTTATTTATTTATTTATTTTTCTCATATTTATTTTGTGTTGTCACTTGTCACTTTATGTACACTGGAAGCTTCTGTAGCCAAAACAAATTCCTTGTGTGTGTAAGCACACTTGGCAATAAAACCGATTCTGATTCTGATTAATAAGTGAAAAGGTTGCAAACATATACTTTCCTTGATAAACAATAGCTTATTCCTATTCTTAATAACTTAAACAATCATTTTCAAACTCAGAAAGCAATTTAGTATTGAAAGAGAAACATTTGGACACATGCCCAATACTTTAATAGTCTTAATTCACAACGTGCAATGTTAATTTTTTCAGTTTTAAAATTTCCAGAGAAGTCTCCCATTCATTCGAAGGTAAACCGGAACTAAAAATACACTGCTTTGCCGATAGGGGGAAGTGATGTGACGTCATTGTGAAAAGGGTCTATTGCAAAGTTCAAGCTTGGTGAACTCTGACCTGCGAAATCGCACACGTGACTGCGTGAGACCAATCGATGATCAAAACATGACCTCTCTGGACAGAAATTTAAAATATAAACCAATCACTTGCTTTTTCAAATGTCTAATCATCTTGTTTAATTCCGCCTCTTTTCGCAGCGCCATACAACAGAATTTTGCATGCTCAAACTCTAGTGTGACCACAGCATAATGTGACCAGCATCATCATTCACTAGTCCCTAAATTAGTTGATTAGTTTAGTCCACTAGACATTAGGTGTCGATTAGGTCATTAGGTTCGACTTTATGCAGCGCTGCGCAGACCGATCGAAATCTGTCTTAAAGCGGTGCATGCCGGTTAGAAATTTTGTCCAGCTTGATGCTGTGACGACGCCATGTTACTGTAACATGTGGCATCAAAGTACCACGACAGCACTCCGAGATCAGACGATCGATTCAGCCGGTGCAGCGTCTCTTTTTTTTTTTAATTCCCAAGTTCTGCTGGTTGACGCATATGCCGAATTTTCCTTGCCAATCTTCAACCAATTGTAATCGTTTGTTTTTGTTCAATTTAGAATTTCCCCAACCCTCACAGAGCTTGGGGGATCAGAGTGAGTGCTCCTACTTGGTCCCACTCCCAACCAGATCCGCTGGTGCAGCGTCTGAAGAGCGACTGCAGGAGCTGTGATCTCGACACTGATATTACATGATTGGCTGAGTTCACCGCATGATGTTGTCCACGTGTGTTTCGGGTTTATTATTGGACAACTTCTGGCTCACAAATTTCAAAACAAACTATCTTTTATGCCATTTTTATCTAATCATCTTTTGCTAAATACTAGATTGTTTGCATGGGTTTATTCTGCCTGTTTTTATACAGACTACTGTATTCAGCTCCATAAATGATTTAAATTATGTATTTTAGTGAATAACCTGAATAGTAACTCAAATAAGTCTTACAGACTTGTAATAAAACAATTATCATCATAGATCCTGACACCCCTATTAAGGTTTCTTAAAGTAAAAAAAAATAAAAAATTATATATATATATATATATATATATATATATATATATGATTATAAAATATTTTTTTCCTGTCAAGCCGTTTATGCAGAAATCTTAAAAGTGACATTGATGTACCTTGCTCTTTCTGGGAAATTTCTACTTAAAGCGTAGCTCACTTATTTTGGGAATGTCCTTTTGTTCAATCTTTTTGGATTAAAGTGCTTTTTTAAAAATGCTTTCATTATCCAAAATGATCTTAATCATTGTTTAACACTTTGTTTTGGGTATTACACTAATATATGTTGGAAAGTTTTATGTCTGTAAATGTAAATGTCTTTAGGCTACAAGATGTTGAATGGTGTTTCAACTTCTAGAATTTGTGCTTATTGCTTTAATAGGCCTCTTCGTGGATATTTTTTTCCTTTTTATGTGCCCTCGTTTTCCCCTTATTTCTCATGCGTTTATATAGGCTACTTAAATTCCCTTATTGTTTAAAAATGAACTATAGTTTGTATTCTGTTTGATCTGTACTGTAAATATTTTGTTGTAATTGCAATAAATAAATAAATAAATGATCACACCATGTGATCGGTCATCATGACTGCAGCAAATTTGAGCCCCAAAGTGTCCGGCTAATCTCGTTGGCTGCAGCCGTGGTTCAAGTCGAATGCACCTATTGTGAATTACCACAAATGACTGAATTCTGACACTGATGAACACCTGCTGTTAACAAGCACAATCGCTGACGGAAAGAATAGTAAAACTAGCAACAGCATTACACCAAACCAACTGAATTAAAACAGAGGATTAAGCAACTCCACAAACAGCATTACCAGCTTGACCAGCACTGATTAAAGTTTGACTTTTTGAGTTTGCAAAAATATTTGATAATTAACAGAGGTTTATATTTTTTATTAAAAACCACCATCATGGAGATCAGAGGCTGCTTTAGTTGAGCACTTTATTCTTTTTTTTTTTCCCCCTTAATGTTTCCCTGGCTGTTATAACTGTATTTTCTGAAACTTGTCAGTTATGGCAAGAAAGGCAATGAGAAGCTATATGTGCTTAATTGTTAAAGACATCATTTGTAGTATTATAAGTTAAGTCAAAAATCTTTGTAAATTGATGTGCTACTATAGCTTTCCATTAAGGGTCAACAAACAATTATGAAGGAATTGATAAAGACTTACTACATCAGACTTACTTTTATATTTCCTTTTAGCTTTTCATGCTATACATATAGTGTAATTAACACAATTAATTATAGCAACCAAAAAAAAAACTAGTGTTAAAATAAGAAGTTGAAGAGCCCAACTACAGCAGACTGATTCAAATCATGGTGATTCAAATCTACAACAAAAATTTTATTAAGAGCTTTTCTTCATGTGACAGAAATAAAGTCAAAGGTCAGTAATAAGTGAAGCTCCTGATGTTTGTGGAGTTGTTTAATGATCTTCTGAGATCTTGAGAGATTACATTTTTATTGAGTAATTATTTTTATTAATTATTATTTTTATTTAGAGTTTTATTTTCTGTTGATTTCATCTTTGGTTTTGGCTGTAATTTGCGTTATTTGGTCTTGTTTTTATTTCCTTAAGTGATTCTGCTTGTTAACAGTTGTTCATCAATAATTCTCAATCTTAGATACTTAATTATCTCATTAACTTTATCACTGCCTTAGTGTTCAACCCTCTGTAGTAAGGACACTAGTGAGGATTTTGCTCTGGGATTTAAGGGGTTAAATCTGTTCGATGAAAAATACTTACTGTGGAATGTATTTTTAACAGAAATATTCTGTAAATTGAATTTACAAATGTAAAATGTTAAAAACAGTAGATTACTGGCAACCACAGCAACCAGTATTTGCCAGTAATAATATGCTCATATTATTAATATGTTATAAATATTATTTTAAAAGCAAATGACAGTTGTTTAAATTAAGTTTAAATTAATTTTCAGCTTCAGAAAATAAAACTAACCATCTCAAATGTTTATAAATAAACATTGCATCAGTTAATGAAATACGGTTATTTTCCGTAAATTTAAACAGTTCTATAAAACTTCTGCATTTTATTTGATTTTTTCAGAAATATTTTTCCATAAATTTAACGATTTTTTTTAACAATGTAGGTGCTATATAGCAACAAAAAGTACTAAATAGCACCATTTAACAAAGGTATTATATAGCACCTATCTTTTAAGGTGCTATATAGCACCAAACAAAATTCCCTATGATTACGAGCCAAAGAACCACTTTTGGTGCTATTTAGCACCTTTTATTTTAGAGTGTACATAATCATGACACATTCTGATAGAACCTATGTTTTGTTGTTATATGAACAACTTTTTCACCTGACTAAAACTCAGAATCATTTTTTTACAGTGTACTCTCAAAATGCGAAAAGAAGAAAATGAGTATTTAAATTTTTCCTGCTCAGATTCTAGAATACTTTGGGTTATTTAATACTTTTTTAATATCACATATTATTTCATATGCTCAATCCTTAATGGAATACTATTGTACTTGGCCACTGTTTATAAGTTTATATGCTCTTTTAGACTTTATGGCTTTTTGTAATCTTGGCTGGTAATCCATCACATTAAGTGAGTACAATATGTAAAAAAGTAGTGATCATACAATGTAAAAATGCTTTTCTTGCATAGATTTTTTGTCTTGTTGCTAGTCCAAATATGCCAATGGCGTATGGAAAAACAAGATTATTTTGCTTACCCCATTGGCAAATTATTTTGCTTGTTTTAAGGAAAATCTCACATATTATCACGAAACTTATTTCACATACTATTTCTAAAAACAAGACAATATGTTTTGCTTGTCCTCTTAATTTAATATTTTTAGATATTTGGACTAGAAAGAAGACAAAAACTCTAATTGGGTTTGCATCATGAGATGAGTGCAAGACAGACATTCAGAATTATTCTCGTAACAGAGTGAAGACAAATTACAAGGCTGTTTTCAAAGGACTGTCACTGATGAACTATGTGTGTTATTCTTCACTGCATTGATCTGCACTATTTCACAACACTGATCCATGTCAGGTTTTAAATTACACAACTTCAATGCATTTGCATTTAATTATGCAAATGAAAGTCAGGGTGTCAAAAAGGATTTACAGTGATTTATTGGCGCCACTTGATCAAGCCCATTAGCCATCTATATGAATGTTTGCACACAGTCAGGTCAACATAGTTATAATTAAAAATAATTTAAAAGGTAATTGTGAAGTTTTGTCCACAAAAATGGATATTTGAGGAGATTATCATGAGTGTAAAATTATCATCTTCCAATGTGAAACACAACAGCACACGCACGCAAGCACGCACACACCAAAAAACAAAATTTTTAAAATTTTAAAAAATTTTTACTGTTCAACACATATGTGGTAACTTCGACTGTAATGTTTACCATAGGATCACAAAATTTACAACACTTTATAAGGTTGTATTAGTTAATGTTAGTTAATGCATTTACTAACATGAACAAACTATGAACAATACATTTATTACTGTATTTGTTCTAGTTAGTTAACATTAGTTAATGAAAATAAAGTTGTTCATTGTTCAGAAAGGGACAGGGAAACCACACTTGACTCACGTGTGTGTGTTAGGCCCCGTTTACACTAATAGGTTTTAGTTTTAAAACGCATAAGTTTTGCTACGGTTAGGCCTTCTGTCCACACTACCCCGGAGTTTTCGAGCCCTGAAAACGGAGCTTTTGTAAATGCTGAAGAGGCCATTTTGGTTTTAAAACGCTGCTGCTCCGTGTCAGTGTGGATGGAGGAAAATGGAGGCATCTGAAAACAGAAGCGTGGCTGCAGACATTCACTTATCTGATTGGGTCTTTTTCCTCAATATTAAGTGCACAATTTTCAGTCTTGCATCAGAATTTTTATATAGAAAGTTTGATATGGAAAACAAACTCCTGAGGGCACGTCAGGTAAATCTTCAAAGGGAACAGTGTAGGCTACTTTATAACCTTATTCACATCACCCTACGTTGTTTCACTATTTTAAAAATAAAATTAAAACACGATATAAAGAACTGCCTATTTTCATTTTAATATTAACTTAACAGACACTAAAAATATTGAGGCATCGTGTAGCTACATATTTATATGACTGTCATCTTCACTGTATGCATATTTATAAAAAAAGCAGAGCCTATAACATAACTGCCTCCTTTCATTTTCTTCAAAAAATACGAAACATACCTTCTCTTTTGCTGAATATCAGTTTTATTAATCAATAATGGCCATTATAAAAGTATAACGTACAATAAGTTTATATAACATAGGAAATAAAGGCAAGCAATCGCTCAATGTGCAGAATCAGTGTACGTGGTTACATAAATTAATATATTAACTTATTTTTGCTCTCAGCCAAAACACGTTACACTGTAAAAAATGTCCGTAATTTTAACAGTAAAAGTCTGTACAATCTACAGTGAAAAACCTGTTAAATGATTAACAGTTCATTTCTGTACAAAATGCGGAAAATAACTGTAACAGATCTAACCTTTGTTTTTGGGAAAGTAAGCAGAGAGTCTGAAATCTCACCATACACCCTCATTCACTAGTCCCTAAATAAGTTGATTAGTTTAGTCCACTAGACAGAGTAAATGACCACAAATGAGTGAATTCAGACACTGATGAACACCTGCTGTTAACAAGCACAATCACTGAAGGAAAAATAGAAATAAAACTATACAGCAACAGCCTCACACCAAACCAACTGAATTAAAACAGAGGATTAAACAACTCCACAAACAGCATTACCGGCTTCACTGATTACAGTCTGACTTCATTTCTGTAAAAATATTTGATAATTAAGAGAGGTTTATATGTTTTATTAAAAATCTTTCATTTGACCTCACCATCATGGAGATCAGAGGCTGCTTTAGTTGGGCTTGGATCCGTTACTCTTTCATTTTAATGTTTCTCTGGTTGTTATAATTGTGTTTCTAAAACTCATCAGTTAAGACAAGAATGGCAATGAGAAGCTTTATGTACTTAACTGTTACAGATATAATTTCTAGTATTTTATAAGATAAGTTATAAAAAAAAATACAATTATTTTGTCTTTTCATGTGATGATGTGACCATACTACAGCTTCCCGTAAACAAACAGTTATGGAGGAATTAACAAAAACTCCTAGTTAATAATTAGAATTTTATGCACAAAACCGTGAGAGCTCCAGCAATATTTTTAAGACACACAGACATCAAGAATCAGGATATGAACCTCAACCATGGTTGCTAAAAGAAAAAAAGCTGAATAATTCATTGATGCCACAATGCATGCTGGGTGCCAGCATAGTACAAAACTCCCAGCATGCATTGCAGCTTGAATAAATTATGCAGCTTAAAGTTATTACTATTTCTTTCTTTGCCTTTATGTTATGTTGTTCTGGGGTGGGGGATAATATTTCAGTAGATTGCTTTATATTGTTCTGGGTTGATTTTTATTTTTTGATTGTCACAAATGTTGAGATTCAAAGACTAATTGTTGATCTCTGTGTGTTTTTGAGTTCTGCCGTAGATCAAACATTTTCATTGTGAATGGTGTATTTAGGCCAGTTAAACAGTCTTTAATTGTTGAAGCTCCAGTGGTTTTATTTATGTGTATTATTAATTCCTCACACATAACTAACCATATGTTTAATGAGTACACAAGCAGGTGTGGGTGGTTCTGATGTCAACGTTATTCTCATCATCATTATTCTCATCACCTATTCTTAGATTTTCTTTTGGCTTTAAATGCTATACAAATAGTGTGATTAACACAAGTAATTACAGGAACCAAATTAAAACTAGTGTTAAAATAAGAAGTTGAAGAGCCCAACTAAAGCAGATGCTGAACTCCATCATGGTGATTTCAAATGAACAACAAAAATTTCATTAAGAGCTTTTGTTCATGTGACAGAAATAAAATCAAAAGTCAGTAATAAGTGAAGCTCCTGATGTTTGTGGAGTTGTTTAATGATCCTCTGCTGAGATCTTGAGAAATAATTTTTTTATTGTGTAATTTATTTTTATTTAGAGTTTTATTTTCAGTTGATTTCATCTTTGGTTCATTTTCTTTTCGGCTTAGTCCCTTTATTAATCTGGGGTCGCCACAGCGGAATGAACCGCCAACTTATCCAGCATATGTTTTACGCAGCTGCAACCCATCACTGGGAAACATCCACACACACTCATTCACACACATACACTACGGACAATTTAGCTTACCCAATTCACCTATACCACATGTCTTTGGACTTGTGGGGGAAACCGGAGCACCCGGAGGAAACCCACGCGAACACGGGGTGGTTTTGGCTGTAATTTGTATTATTTGGTCTTGTTTTTCTTTACTTTGGTGATTCTGCTTGTTAACAGTTGTTCATCAATAATTATCAATCTTCATTTAATTAGACAATTATCTCATTAACTTCATCACTGCCTTAGTGTTCAACCCTCTGTAGTGAGGACACTAGTAAGGATTCTGCTCTGGGATTTAAGGGGTTTAATGTGTTCGATGAAAAATACACACCGTGGAATGTATTTTTAACAGAAATGTTCTGTAAATTGAATTTACGAATGTAAAATGTTAAAAACTGTAAATTACTGGCAACCACAGCTGCCGGTATTTTTTCGTAAAATCAAGAAAAAAAACTTTTTTGTGTCACCATTGTGCAGGATAGTAGCGTCTGTGTTCAAGTCCAAGATGAAGTAAGAATAGTCGATGTTATGCTGTGTCTTCTTTTATTTAACAGTAACTGTGTAGTTACTAATGCAGTGAAAATCTGTTTGCTAATTGCAATCACACATGAACACAATGCAGTTAATGACTTTACATTTTTGTGAACTGATATAATAACTGAAATAATAGATTCATAAAACTAAATTGCCATTAGATATACACAAAATTGTAATTATATATAATGAACAATTATATATCACATTTAACAACTATAGAGGCATAATAACTAGACTGGACGATGTTTAGAAAATCTTGGTGTTGTTTTTGAACATGGAAAACTTTTTGAAGGTTATGTGTTTGTATAAAGCCACTGATTCTCGCAGGTTGATTAATGATGCATTCTGAAATACCTGGCATCCTCAATAAAAGAGACCAATTCCAGGAATTTGAATTGCACTTGACTAGATGTGAACTTTGAATTGGAAAGACAGTTCATTGGCAGGGATTGATGATGTTTTTACAATTATAGACAAGAAAGCATATTGAGAACTGGCTCTTGTATTCACCTCTTGTATTCATTTTCTGCATTTAATCTGACCTAGATTCCATTGTTACTTTTTCCCTCCACTACTTGGTTTCCATAGTTACTCATTAGTTCCATCACCGATCTGCCTTTCTGCTCTTTCCTCCCTATGTTTTAAGCTCTATGTTCAACTATGTTGAATGAGTATAAATTGTTTCTGCTATCTGTGCGGATTTAAACTTCTTTATTTAATTTACTCTTCAGCTTGTAATAAAGCATATTATGAGAAATGCATATATTGCGTGGATCTACTACTACTACTACTACTACTAACTAGTTTTAGTCGGCTCTTTGTTGAGCCTAGCAGGGCCAAATAGTTGTTATAAATTTAATGCATTCTCACAGTTGTTTTGGTTTGTTTTTATTTACGTAACAATAATAACTTTGATTTTCCTTAATTTACCTTTAGATTCCCATAGAAAAGTCACGTATGTAAATGTTTCATTTTTATTTTATTTTTTTGTTGTTTTTTATGTTTTTACTTTTTTTATTATGTATATGGCCTTGTGGGGCAATTTAAAATATCATTGCTAAATAAAAGTTGTTGTTTCCCTCCCATGTTTGTCAATGAGTCTATTCTCAACTGAAAGTCAGGGTTTTGAGCAAGTTTTGGAAATTGGACAATGCTTATAAAGTATCTGCCAGCAGCAAAGAAAAAAAACAATTGACAACTTAAAAAGCTAAAAGCTTTTTTTTTCCTTTTCAAAGTGTAATAGTAATATTCACTAAGGTTTTGATTTGCTCTATAGTGAATATGGTATACTTTTCAACTGTAGCTAAGGGAACACACAGATTTCTGACAATCCCCCTTTCTGAAATTGATGTAGTATATTTAAAGTAAAACAAATATTTGTGAGAGAAAATGAAAAATAAAAGTATGTTTTTTTTTTACTCCTTATGAGCTTAAACTGTATAAACGCCTATAAACATCATGATTAAATCAAGTAGAATTGTCACTGTATATTAGTGGACATACATCACAAGCAAGGTATGACTTAACTTGAACAGAAAACAAGCAAAATCTAGAAATAAAGATATATATATACAATTCACTGCAGTTTCCAACTTAAACTGATTTGTAATAATGAATTCAATACTGTTTGCATCATCTCACTTACTGTACATAACTTTCTTCACATTTGCTGCTTTGACACTATAGTGTTTATTATAAATTACTAAAGAATAATTTAATGTGGGGTAGTCTGACAATATGACAACTGAGATCTTGCAGTGTGACATGGGGATCATGTTCATACAGTATGTCAAGATACTATCGTAAATGTCTATTAGAAAATAATACAGTGTGAGCCTGGCTTTTTTAAGGTTTTTTAGATGTCAGTATCAGTATATTACTTTTAAGGATATCTATAAGCTAATGTCATCTAAAACAGTGACAAAATTTGCATTTAGAAGATTTAAACCTCGTATAAACATCCAAAGCTTGCAGTTTGTCACTTCCACCTAAATGGATCAACATTTTTTTTACATCATAAAAGGGAGGAGCTACTATATGTCCTGCACTGTCTTCGTGTTTCAGTTGAGATTATGTCAAATTTTGAATAATTTTTATTTTATTGTTACTTTAACTGAAGAGTAATTAAACATGTCAATATTAGATGTCATTGTCATTATTAATTTGATACAAATATATAAGTTTTTTGCAACCCTATGTAAGACTTGCCAAATGTTTCTACACTTTATGTGGTTAATTTGGACATATATATTTGTTCAGCTTTATAAATCATGGACCAAAATATAGTAACATTTTTTTATGACCAAAAAAAAAGTAATAAAAAAAGTCAAGCAATTGGCATTTGCTTTATACTATATATCACTTTACTGAAATGTATATAATGTATGTGGGCAAAGGTTTAACTTTTCACACTTAAACCAGCAGAAACACTGCTGTGACAATAATGAACAGTGACATATTTCTGTGTGGCACTATCAGTCATAGAGCTTCAGTGAAAATGAAACTAGACGTTTCTCACTTGTGCTTCTCATCATACTTGCTAAGAAGTGGCCTTGAATTTCAAACAGGATGAACTATGTAGAAATCGTTAGTTGTTGCATGTACAACAAAAATCAAGGCATGGGTTAATGCATACCGATGCAAGTGCCAGTGAATGTCTTAAATTATGCAAGTGAGCTATTAGTTTTATCTTTAACTATAAGCAATATGCCTGTGTATAGTTCTATAAATAAACTGTCCTACTGAAGTGAAAGTATATTTTGAGCTGGAAAATGTTTGCAGAATGTGTCCATGCATTTTCATCATGTCCAGAAGATAACTGACGCCAGTTACAAAATCACAGTAATTTTTTTTTGTCCACTACAGCACATAAGGTGTATTAAAAAAAAAAAAAAAGAAAGAAAAAAAAATAATAATAAAAAAAAAAAAATATATATATATATATCCTCATGCCCGCAAGGATTTTCAACTTTATTTTTGTAGACTACAGATATTTCTCATTTTCCAACCAAATGGTCTTATGGGAGGTTAATTCCAACAGAATAGCACATTTTTGTGCTGTTTCATGTCTCAAAAGAGTTGGTGCATTTTACCAATGGCTCTATTGCAGGAGATTTTATTTACATTTTATTCAAAATTTTCAACCCAGCAGAGGTCCAAAACATTATAATGCATGTTGTTTCGGTGGCCAGTGTGATTTTTTTGAATTAATGAAATACACTATGGCTGACTCTTCTAGAATAGGTTCTTAAAAGTAAAACAGTACAATTTGCCAATTAAAAGATATGGTAAAAGGAGAAAAAAGGAAAATAAAAGCAGCTTTAAACATAAACATAAATCCCATTATAAATATGCATAACAAATAAATATAACTCTGTGAAAGGGTATGTTTACATGACAATGACTTACTAATTATGTTTTTAAAATAAATAAATAAAATAAGTAAATAAAACAATTTACCAAATGGTTGGAGAGTCACACTTGTAACAATGTTAAACAATGACTAAAGCTAAAACAGTGATATTCTGTAAAAAAAACAAAAAAAAAACTAAAAAACGTGCAATCTGGGTAATCTTGTTGTTTCTGAGAAAGTACTGAACTGTAAATTTACAGAGCTCAGAGTCGGGACTCAGAGTCTGTGTTTGACATTACACTTTGTGCTCTTGTTCACTATTATGTACACTAGTTCACAATTATAGTTTACTTGACAGAGTTAATGAACACAAATGAGTGAATCCAGACACTGATGAACACCTGCTGTTAATAATAACAAACAGTGACTTCAGTTACAGCTTTAAATAAAATCAACTAGTAAAAAAAAAATTTTTTTAAGTAAAAAATTTACTTTTCAAACAAAGTTCTTAAAAGTTTTAGCAGTCCAAATAAATGAATATTAAGAAACTAAGGGCTAAGAGTCCAACTAAAGCAAACACTTTTTTCCATGATGGTGACTTTAAATATAGACAAAATTTTAGACAAAATTAAATAGGCTAATAACTGATGCTGTTTGTGGAATGGTTTAACTATCTGCTGATTTTTAGTGATTTAATAATTTGTTGTGCTTCAGTTGATTTTATTACAAAGCTTTGACTGAAGTCAGTTGTAGTTTTTGTTTCTCTATTTTCTTGTTCCTTTTTTTTTATATATAATTCTTAGCCAAGTGCACGCAGATGGTCCAGCACAGCTTTAGCATAGTTGCATATCCTTCACTGTGGCTAACGCTGATCCTGATGCGCACCTCTGAAAAAAATTTAACTACACGTCATGATGACGCATATTGCAAGCTCTGTGATTGGACGGCTTGGTAGCATTGATGAGTGTGAGCAGGGTCAAGAGCCACAGGAGAGGAGCGAGCCCATTTGCAAAAATGTTTAACAAGTGTTGAGTCCCATGGAGGAACTCCAGATGGATACTTTTGTTTTGTGCTTACGTTATGATTAAAGTTGTTGCTTGTCTGCTGATTGAGTAAGTTAGCGTTACAAGTATTTACAGTGTAAACAAAACACCCACAAAACAAAACAGAGGAATGTAGAAACATAGAAGCCCCACTGCCAGCTAGCATTTCAGAAGTGTTAAAGCCAGTTCATACTTCTGCATCGAATGCATGTGGATCTGACACAGCCTGTGGACAGTATCATACCCTTCGCCATGGCTGACACTGAGCTCGACGCACACATTTTAAATAATGGACTCGTTTGAAATGAGCAAAATCTGTGAACAACCGATCACTGCAAAATGCATGCTGGTTATAAATGTTCGCCTAGGTCTGATGTCATGCTGACATGTGCCAAAAAACTCTTGCAACGGCGAGGCGGCTGCATAGGATTGAGCAGTCAGGCGCAGTAGCTCCCCACTGACTGCACTCACCAAAACCAAGATGGGAAATGACAGCCAGATGACACAGCTTAATGTTTATTGGATGATACTGACAAATTGCACTTTGTTCTTTATCTTTTGTTGCTATTAAGGTTTAAACCTGGCTTTTTTGTAAACCTTATACCTTTGTATTCTCATTGATCATAAAAAAAAGACAAATTACAATAGTGACTAAATCATTATTTACTTACTCCCAGGGCCATTTATATCGAAGTTTATATTTAGCCGCACCATATTGGTGTTTTGTAACATCTAGTTTTATGAGGTGGGTTGTTAGCACAATGCTTAACCTGGAGAACGTTACAGTTACTACGTAACTCTCGTTCCCCGAGGGGGGGAACAGAAATGCTATGTGGAAAAACTTCCACTATGGGGACTTCATCTGGCAGCAATCACAATTATTCGTGTATAAAGATGCCAGCCGTGCATAGCAAGACACCTTTTCTAGCTGAAGAGCCGAACTAAGCCATCAGCTAAGGCGCAACCGCTTGTGGCGAAGGAACATAGCATTTCCGTTTTCCCCCCCTCGGGGAACGAGGGTTACGTAGTAACTGTAGTGTTCCCCAGTGGGAGGGGAACTTTAATGCTATGTGGAAAAACTTCCACTATGGGGAAATGTATGGAAAACGCCACAGCGATTGAACCTTACCAAGTCACTGGTGAGAGGTTTGCCAGGCTCTCGGCATGAGCACACCATCATCACCAGAGACATAGCCCTCCAACGTGTCCCCTGGCCCTTACTTACCTTACTTATCTGTGAAGCGCTTAAAGGCTTATTTATATTTTTTGGGGAGTCGTAAAAAATACACCTAGTTAAGTTTCTAGGAATTTTAAAATACGACAGTACGTTGGGAAGCGTGCAGTAGGGAGGATGCTGCGGAGGCCACCTGCTGCCCAAATGGGGAGACCTGGTGGCAGGAAGACATATGGACTAACCCTGAGAAGGGGGAGTACACATATGAAGGATGGTTAGCGGGGAGGGAAGACACGGGCCCGCCTAAGAGGAGGAAACTATACTGTGGCTGAGTGAAGTATATGGGATCGCTAGTGGGGATTACGCATTGCAGGCACCTATACCCAGAATGCGGGCTGACCAAGTGGGCATGCCAACAACATAATGGGCCAGGCACCTGACTCCGCTGAGTCAGATGCTGGGGGCCTCGGAGGAACTCTGTAGGGTTTGCCAAATGGGGAACTCAACTGAACAGAATGAAAAAAGCACACAAATCTCTGTGTTAGAGAGAAAGGCGCAGCAAGCGTGTTTCAACACCGTACTGAATTTCCTCATTCACTGACGTATCCAGCACACGTGAGGAAAATCAGCTCCACTCAAAGATTATAGACTCTTACGAATGTATTAGGTGTCGCCCAGCCCGCAGCTCTACAGATGTCTGTTAGAGAGGTGCCGCGTGCTTACGCTCAAGAAAAAAGCAATACTCTTAGTCGAGTGCGCTCTCACTCCCGGGGTACGTGGCTCACCCTGGCACAGAAAAGCGAGGGAGATGGCATCCACTACTCAGTGGGCCAACCTCAGTATGGATACGGCACTTCCTGTCTGCCGATCATAACAGAAAAGGAGCTGCTTAGAGTCGTAAGCTCTAATGCGGTCACATAGCGTCCAGTGCGAACAGGACACAGCAAAGAAAGGGGCTGGGTCTGCCTCCTCCGTGGGCAGCGCTTGCAGGTTCACTACGTAGTCTAAAAAGAAGCGCTGTAGGAACCTCGGGCACCTAGGTGGGCTGGGGTCTCAGGAAAACATGAGAGTGGGCCGGCCCGAATTGCTGGCACACTTCGCTGACCAAAAATGCCTCCAGATACCCTAACCTCTTGATCGATGCCAACGCAACCAGCAGAGCTGTCTACCTGGACAGAAATCTTAAAGATACTGAGTAGAGTGGATTTAATTAACCAGCGTTAATTGATTTAATTAACCAGCGTCTCGCGTCTCTGGGAACTGGATGATGAGGCGATGCTTTCCCAGCGCGCCACCATCCCCGCATCCTCAGAGTGTGGATGATCGTAACACCAAACCCTCAGTGCGGAGGGGACAGCCTTAGCACCAGCCAGCTGAAGGAGGAAAGCATCACACTGATCTGGCATATCCGGGGTCCTTCTTGGAGAGAAGTAGACCACACAGCGAATAGACTCCACTTCAGGGCGTAGGCATGCCTGAGTGACGGTGTTAACCACCGACCCGGTAGGTCACCTAAGTCCTCTGTGCTCCATCTATGGACCACACGTGAGGTTCCAGAGATCTGGCCGCGGGTGCCAAATGGTGCCTGTCCTAGAGAAGAAGGAGCTTCTTTAAGGGTATATGCCAGGGAGGGGCCGTCACGAGGAGAGAGCTGAAATACAATTCCGATTGAGCCAGAGAGGCGCAATAACAGACCTGCTCCTCGTCCTCCCTGCTCATGCTCGTCATGGTGATCGAGTCCAGCTCCAACCCAAGAAAAGACATGCTCTGCACTGTGGCGAGCCTGCTCTTTTCTTGGTTGACCCGAAACCCTAACAGGTTGAGGTGCCGGAACACCCAGTCCCTGTGCATAACCAATTGATCCCACGAGTGAGCTATAAAAGCCAGTCATCGAGATAATTGAGTATGCAGATGCCCTCCAGCCAAAGGGGCATTAGGGCATACTCCGCGAGCTTGGTGAAAACCCGCGGAGACAGGGAGTGCCCAGAAGGGAGGACTTTGTACTACCATGCTCGACCCTCGCACACAAACTGCAAAAACTGCCGGTGCCATGGGAAAATGGAGACATGAACATACGTGTCCTTCAGGTCTATTGCTGCAGACCAATCCTGAGGACGAACGCAGGGCGTAGGCATGTGCTTCTGCATGAGCATTCTGAGCGGCTGCTTGTAAGGCAGCGGGTCAAAACGCGCAGAACTAGAATTGGTCATAACCCACCGCTCTTTTAGGGTACGATACAGTACAGTACAGACTAATAAGCCTATACCTCATCTCAGCTGGAGGGACCAGCTCGATTGCGTCTTTTGCCAGGAGGACAGCAATCTCCTCGCGCAAGACAAGGGCGGACACAGGGCTGACCTTGGTGTAATACACGGCCGTGAACTTGGGGGACTGTTTAGCGAACTGAATCGCAAAGCTGAGTCTGATTGTCCGAACGAGCCATTGCGACGGGCTGGGCCAGGCTGGCAGAGCTCGCGCGAGTGACATCATCAGTACAGTCCCTGATGCACCAGCAGTGGGGCAGCACGGGATGGGAGAGCTCACCCCGGGAGGCGCGCGTCCCAAGGAAGAGCGGAAGATAAAAGGTTATTCTTAACTTCGTCCCAAGAGCCCGCAGGGCGGCTGGGAGTGCGAGAGAAGGGAGCCCGTCCTCTGGCATTCTCGGAGCCTGTGGCGAAAAGCACCGATCCTGCGAGCTGGAAGGCATAGCGTCCCATGCTGGCAGTGTTCGGGCTGTCACACCCGGAGAAAGGAGGAATTGCTCTTATGAATTTTTGCTAGCCATACGGCCACAAGTTAATGATATGGGTGTCCGTGACCCTCCGCCAGGGAAAGAGCAACCCTTCTTTTCTTTGAGTGGCCTGCCTCAGGAACGTTTCGCGGTCTGTATCGGACTTAGCGGCGCCCTGAGGCAGGGGTCGGTGATCTTCTGTGGGGTGCTCGACGCTGTCGTTTAACAGGTGGAACGGACAGGGCAGCAGAGCAGATTTTGGAGCCACAGACGAACGCCCTCGGCGAGGAGCAGCCAAAGTCGACGGGGAGAGCTGGTTTTTTTTTTGTTGTTTTTTAAAGCCCGCCGATCGCACTTGACTGCTCTTTCACCGTGGTGAATTCCTGGGTGAACTCCCCCTCGGTGTCGCTGAACAGGCCAGCCTGGGATATGGGTGTGTTAAGAAAGCAAACTTTGTCAACGTCATGCATATCTGCCAGGTTTAAGCCAGAGGTGGCGTTCCTGGACCACTAGTGTGGTCATCGTCCTTCCCAGGGCACTCGCAGCCGACCTGGTGTTTGCAGTGCGTAAATTTAGCCTGGGTCGGAACCTTTCTCGTGCCGCTGGGTCAATGCCTGCGCCAGCCTTAGCAAGCAAAACGGAAGCAGCCTGGTCCGCAGCAGTGTAGGCTCTGGCCCCGAGGGACGCAGACAACCTACACGCTTTGGACGGGAGCAGAGGCTAACCACGCCAGGAAGGGGCACCACATGGACATGATTGACCACGCTAGCAAGCTCGACCTGGGGATTCGCCTCATACCCCCTGGCTGCTCCGTCATCAAGGAAGGTAAGGGCGGAGCGCACGCAGACCGGGCAGAAAAAGGTGCCCTCAGCGATGCGTAAACTTACTGTGCACCTCCGGGAAGGAGGGGACTGGAGGCTTAGAGGGTTTCCCCTTCTTATCCTCCACATCACACCCCTAATCGCCATCTCCAGCCTCGCTGCCTAAGTAGCCCTGGTTAGCACGGCCATCATCTCAGATTCCATATCCGGAGCCTCGCTTACCACCCCTGAGGGAAGGAGCGGGTCCGAATTGTCATCGGAAAATGACAGCCCACCCTCCGATGCAGCGATGGACATCTTGTCCTCTGTGTCATCGAATGAGAGGGCGATCATCTCGGAGGATGGAGCAATTCTCGCTTCCCGCTTCCCACGAGCACCGGATTAACATGCTGAACCCTCAGACATGCAACACAGTGCTCGTGCCCATCATCCGTGGACAGGGAACCACCGCATCCAGAAACGCACAGTCGGAACAACGTCTTTAAAAAGACGCGCTGCACGACCGTGTTGCTCTTTTAAGAAAATTTGCTTCTTATACATATCGCTTTAGAAGGACAGGACCCAGAGAACGCCCAGGCAAGGGAGAATAGCCCAGCTCGACCGTCTGCCACTGCGTTGTCACACACTCTGGAACCGGGAGAAACAGCCTGTTCAAACACCGGCAGCTTTCTCGTTCTCTCTCTCTACCTCTCTCGAAGGAGGTTTAGAGGAACCCAAGGACTCTCTCAGTAGCGTCTTCGGCTCTAAAAGAGAACAGGTGTCTTGCCATGCACGGCTGGCATCTTTATACACGAATAATTGTTTTCATTCATTGGCATTTCATTGGCCCGTTTTATTTCAGATGATTGGTTTCTGACGAAATCCACACAGTGGAAGTTTTTCCACATAGCATTTAATTTCCCCTCCCGCTGGGGAACCAGGATATACACACATACACTACGCACAATTTAGCATACCCAATTCACATACAGCACATCTTTGGACTGTGAGGGAAACCGGAGCACCCAGATGAAACCCACACGAACACGGGGAGAACATGTAAACTCCATACAGAAATGCCAACTGACCCAGCCAGGGATCGAACCAGCAACCTTCTTGCTGTGAGGCGACATCGCTATCCACTGCACCACCGTGTCGCTATTTTTATTTGTTTTGGTTAACATGCGAACTAAAACAAAACATACCTTTGTAAAAACATGATGTGAACTATCTAATATACAGTTCTATGCAAAAATTTGGGCACCCCTGATAATTTTCAGAATTGCAAGCCGTGGCCTGCTGGCCTTTCAAATCAGCAATTTCATTTGTATATATTTTATATCCTAGGGAAAAAGCAACATTTCAGTTCTGACATAACATTTACTAAATCAACAGATGCAATGCAATTTAAGTCATAACAAAAACAGACAGGTGCATAAATTTGGGCACCCCAACAATATAATGACACCAATCTTTTGTACAGCCACCTTTTGCTGTAATATAAGCCTGTAGATGCTTTTTATAGCCAAGGATAAGTCCCTGAATTCTTGCAGAAGGCATTTTGGACCATTTTTTTCTTGCAAAATTTCTCCAGTTCAGTCAGGTTTGATGGGTGCCGAGCGTGAACGGCCCTTTTCAAAACAATCCATAGATTTTTGATGATATTCAAGTCCGGGGACTGGGATGGCCATTCTAGAACATTGTATTGTGTCTGAGGATGAATTCCTTGGTAGATCTGGAACTGTGCTTTGGGTCATTGTCCTGCTGAAACATCCAACCCTGCCATAACTTCAGCCTGTTGACTGATACCTGAACATTGTTCTTCAGAATCTGCTTATACTGGGTGGAATCCATGCGACCTTTAACTCTGAAAAGGTTTCCAGTACCTGTGCTTGCCACACAGCCCTGCAGCATGATGGACCCTCCACCATATTTTACAGTAGGGAGCAGGTTCTTGTGCTGGAATGCTGTTTTTTTTCTGCCATGCAAAGCAGCTATGGTTGTGGCATTTGATCACAGTATATTTTCCCAAAATGATTCAGGCTTTTCCAGATGAGCCTTTGCATACCTCAAACAACTTTTCTGCATTACCTTCCATTGAGCTGTTCTTTGTAAATAGTGCGCTGCACTGTGGAAGCATGTACAATAACATTATTAGCAGCAAGATGTTCCTGGAGCTCTTTGGAGGTGGTCTGTGGTTTGTCTGTGACTATTCTAACCATTCTTCGCTTTTGCCTTTCTGATATTTTTTTTGGCCTGCCACATTTTTCCTTCACATGAACTGTTCCTGTGGCCTTCCATTTTCTTACTATATTTCTGACTGTAGAGATAGAGACTTTAAACCTTTGTGATAGCTTTTTGTATCCTTCTCCTAATTCAAATTGATGAATTATCCTAGTTAATAGGTCATTAGGAAGTTATTTTGAGGTTCCCATGTTGCTACTTTGTGGTTCACAATAAGGAGAAGAACAACTAGCAATCAGCTATCCTAAATGTCCTTTTTCATAATTGGTTGAGTTATGCCGTGGTCACATTAGAGTTTGTGCGTGCGAAATTCTGTCGTACGGCGCTGCGAAAAGGGGTGGGATTAAACAAGATGATTAGACATTAAAAAAAGCGAGCGATTGGTCTAGGTTTTAAATTTCTGTACAGAGAGGTAAAGTTTTGATTTTCGATTGGTCTCACGCAATCACATGATGCGATTTTGCAGGTCAGAGTTCACCAAGCTTGAACTTTCCAACGTAGCGAACTGTGAAATTTGTCGCACAAGCTTGCGTTTCCGGTCTGACGCATTCGTGTGCGTATGAATGGAAGTCTATGGGGAGAAAAGTCCAGTGTGACAGCGGCTTTACTCAAATCAATTTTGTGTTGTAATCAATCAGCATTAAGTGACTACAGGTTTTGAAATCCACACAAAAGAGAGGGTCACCAAACTCTTGCATAGCCTATTTTTCAGTTTCAATTTAATTTCACACATCTCAATACTGCTACACCACACATTTCTGTCTGAAAAACATGACATTATCCAGCTTTCTCTAGAAACCGAATGACATTTCACTGTGATCTTCTCTTATAAAGAACGAGCACATTACTATGCACATTACTTTGTAGGTGGAGGTGGCTAAACATTCATTCATTCATTTTCTTTTCAACTTAGTCCCTTTATTAATCTGGGGTCGCCACAGCGGAATAAACCGCCAACTTATCCAGCATATGTTTTACCAGCTGCTGGGAAACATCCATACACACTTAGCCACACAAATACACTACAGACAATTTAGCTTACCTAATTCAACTATAGCGCATGTCTTTGGACTTGTGGGGGAAACTGGAGCACCCGGAGGAAACTGTGACGCCCGGTGGCTAAACAATGCATGTAAATTAAGTACTGGAGTCAGCAAGATAAGCAGCATTTCCCAGACCTGATCTCATCAACATAATAGTGCCCATTCACATGTATAGGTGTTTTTTCCTTTGATAATTTGCCCCTTAGCTCAGCCAAGTTTATCAACAGAAGAGTTTCTTTGGCCTGAATGGATTCACAAAGATAAAGGCACAGTCGTTGAGACCCTGCCCGGTAGTCAGAAAGTGCATAAAGACAATGGGATAAAATGTCCCCAACACTTGGCCTGCTATAGTTTTCAATGAAATGACAATTTTAAAAAACCAAAGAATATTACTTTTCAGTTATATAAATATCACTGTTAATTTGAAACTAGATTATATACATTTTAATTCTCACAGGGGGTCTGGCAGAAATGCAGTAAACAAAGCACACACAAATGTATGTGAAGTCCAAATTATTTAGACCTCCTGTGAATTTTTTTATTCTTTTTAAAATATTTCACAAGTTATTGTCAGGGTAAAAATCAGGAGAGGAATCAAGTGCAGGTAAACAATTTATTGTTCTTCAGTGGCTTACAAAAGGGAAAGAATATTAACAAAAAACCCAGCACGGGAATATGTGAAAACCACAGAGAGGCACAAATCCTGGCAAAAACTAAAAATCTGAAGTCCAGACGGCGCAAGGCGATCCAAATCGCCAGTCAATAAAGACAAAAAAAAAAAAAAAAAAAAAAAAAAAAAAAAAAGTGTAAGAAATAACATTTACAAAATAAAACAATACTAAGTGTTGGCCCCAGCAGGGGGCCCACGGTGGTCCAATCTGGCAGTCAAGAAGACAATACTGCGGTGCCAGCGGCCAAAACAAGAGTGCCCAGGCGGGATGCAAGGCGACCAGAGAGGGAGCGGGAAGATTGCTGGTGGGCGGTAGTAAGGAACTGGAGCAGGAAGCGTAGAGGAATGCGTCTGTCACGGCTGATAGCAACAGGAGCGATCTGACAAAAAAAAAAAGAGAAATAAAAGGTCCAAAACAAAACAAATAAAAACACTGGCACTGGAGCCTAAAAGGTAACGAGACGAGATCTGAGAGACCAGAGCGCAAGGTAAACACACACGAACGAGAAGGTACAAGACAATGAGAAATGAGAAGAATAAATAGGGAGACTAATAGAGATAAAATTAAAGACAGGTGCGAATAATGAAATGATAATGATCTAATGAGTAGACTGACGAGTGGATGGGGTGAGACAGGGGAGCACATGGCGAGCTGTCAAAACAATGCCATGTGCACCGAGAAAACAAACACAAATATGACCGTGACGACAACATGCAGGTGACAGACCATGACAGTTATGTTTAAAAGACCAAGGACAATTTCACAGTATTTCCTATAATAGTTTTTATTAAGGAAAAAGTCTTATTTATTTTAGTTTGGCTGGAGTAAAAGCTATTTTTAATTTAAAAAAAAAATTCACAGCAAGAAGGTCGCTGGTTCGAGCCTTGGTTGGGTCAGTTGGCATTTCTGTGTGGAGTTTGCATGTTCTCCCTGTGTTCGTGTGGGTTTCCTCCGGGTGCTCTGGTTTCCCCCACAAGTCCAAAAGACATGCGGTATAGGTGAATTGGGTAAGCAAAATTGCCCGTAGTGTATGAGCAATATAATTAGCATGTTTATGTTTACAGAACAAACCAGTTGTTCAATGGTTTTACTAAGTTTTCTTTGACATAATAACCCAGTTAAGCCTTTAAATTGCACTTTAATACTCCTATATTGTGCTGAATACTCCTACATTGCAAAATAACTAGTAAAATATTATGTAAATGATATAATATTATGTCATCACGGCAAATAATTGTTTTATTCGAAAAAAAAAACATGTTGAAAAACTCTCTCTGTTAAACAACACTTTTACAAATTTGATGCAATATAATTTCTTTTTTTTTTTTTTTTCACAAGAGGGCTAATAATTTTGACTTCAACTGTATGTTCCTATATACCTTCTCATGCCTTCTAGAAAGTCTGAAATGACTACAGTGGGTACGGAAAGTATTCAGACCCCTTACATTTTTTACTTTTTGTTATACTGCAGCCATTTGCTAAAATAATTTAAGTAAATTTTTTCCTCATTAATGTACACACAGCACCCCATTATTGACAAAAAAAAATAGAATTGTTGACTTTTTGCACATTTATAAAAAAAAAAAAGGAAATATCACATGGTCCTAAGTATTCAGACGCTTTACTCAGTAATAGTAGAAGCACCCTTTTGATCTAATGCAGACATGAGTCTTTTTTGGGAAAGATACAACAAGTTTTTCACACCTGGATTTGGCAATCATCTGCCATTCCTCCTTGCAGATCCTCTCCAATTCTGTCAGGTTGGATGGTAAACGTTGGTGGACAGCCATTTTTAGGTCTCTCCAGAGATGCTCAATTGGGTTTAAGTAAGGCCTCTGACTGGGCCATTCAAGAACAGTCATGGAGTTGTTGTGAAGCCACTCCTTCGTTATTTCAGCTGTGTGCTTAGGGTCATTGTCTTGTTGGAAGGTAAACCATCGGCCCAGTCTGAGATCCTGATATCCCTGTACTTGGCCGCATTCATCTTTCCCTCGATTGCAACCAGTCGTCCTATCCCTGCAGCTGAAAAAAAAAAAAAAACACAGCATGATGCTGTCACCACCATGCTTTACTGTTGGGACTGTATTGGACAGGTCATGAGCAGTGCCTGGTTTTCTCCACACATACCGCTTAGAATTAAGGTCAAAAAGGACCAGAGAATCTTATTTCTCACCATCTTGGAGTCCTTCAGGTATTTTTTTAGCAAAATCCATGCAGGCTTTCATGTGTCGGGCCAATCTGCCATAGAGCCCCGACTGATGGAGGGCTGCAGTAATTGTTGACTTTCTACAACTTTCTCCCATCTCTCGACTGCATCTCTGGAGGTCAGCCACAGTGATCTTTGGGTTCTTCTTTACCTCTCTCACCAAGGCTCTTCTTTCTTGATAGCTCAGTTTGTCTTCCATTTAAGGATTATAGAGGCCACTCTGCTGTTAGGAACATTAGGTGCAGCAGATTTCTTTGTAACCATGGCCAGATCTGTGCCTTGCCACAATTCTGTCTCTGAGCTCTTCAGGCAGTTCCTTTGACCTCATGATTCTCATTTGCTTTGACATGCATGGTGAGCTATAAGGTCTTGTCATGTTCACCAGCGATCAAGGACTTCAGAGATCGCTGGTGAACTACATATCATACGAACTACAATTCCCATCATTCCCCCACACACACCCGGTTTCCACTTCCACTCATCACACACGCAGCTGCATCGGATCACTACTCATTGTTTGGACTATTTATACACCCTGCACCCGTCTTGTCTTTGCTCAGTCGTTTGTTATTCTCAGTTGTTGTTTTTGAATGGTATTGTTTGGTCTTGTTGTTTTTGCTTATGTTATGTCACAGTTCCCGATCATAGTTTGTTGTTTTGTTTATTGTTATTTTTGTTACTTTGTGCTCCTGGATGTCCTGTTTTTGCACGAGATCTCACCATTAAATTGCTTATGGATCCTATCTCTTGTCCCGTCTGCAATACCTCCCGGTAACGTGACAGAACGACTAAGCCATTATGGATCCAGCAGATGGTGAGATAGTCAGACTCTGTCAGGGTAATCGCTCCGTTGAGTTTTTGAACTTGGCTCCGAGAAGCAGCTACGATGATCTACTGTTGATGATGTTTTTTCAGGGAGGACTTTCAGACTCAGTTTGCTCCAGGATGCCAACTTTTGAGGAGGACTGGAGTCTGTATGAATTCATGGAGTTTGCCCTTTTGTTGTCGGGCTCTCCCTTCGCTATTTCGGTTGTGGAGGAGGAGGAATCCCAGGAGAGCAAGAGGAGGAAAGCCAAACTCAAGCTCCGTGCCTATCCTCGACAGTCAAGTTCACGATTTTTTTTCTCTGAGCCCCATGAATGGATGGCAGAGCTGTGCGACTCCCCAGTGCTGCCGGAGCAGCCGT